>OX456524.1:50607449-50639949 GCA_949748255.1 Eustalomyia histrio
TGAGCTAAAGATCTTTTATTTATAAAAAAAATTAATTATAAATATTTATTTATCCCAAAATTTCGTCACCACATTGGTTGACTTTCTCAGGGTAAATTGAAGAAGTCACCCAATGTGGTGACAAAATATTGGGATAAATAAATATTTATAATTAATTTTTTATAAATAAAAGGTGTTAAGCTCAATTTAAAATAAAACACAAATCAAGAAGATCGAAGAAAATTAAAAGAATAATTGTATTGTTTTCAGTTTCATATATTTTTTTCTTTTGTTTGAAATTTAATAAATATTTACCCACAAATTGGAAATTTTTGGTTTTTTGTTGTTTCCATTACAATTAAAAATTTGTTGCTCTCTGTTTCAGAAAAAAAATATATATACAAAAAATTCCAATTTGTTTTTATTTAAATTATTTATTTATATACAAAATTATTTCAATTTAAATTACAAGAACTTCATAAACACACCCATATGGTCATTCACACAAAATGTTTCTATAGATGGTGTGAGTATATATTTTGTAGATTTAAAAGCAAACAAAAATAAAAAAACGGAAATATATTTAAATAAATGAATAATCAGTTATTTTTTAGGGAATTTGTAGGTAAAATTTTAACATTTATTTATAACATAATTAATCAATTGCTTTTTACTGATGTGTCAGTTGTTTAACCAACAAAGACATTTGAAGTAAGTAGACTGGTTTTTAAATGGATGTGTTTTCTTTTATATGGTATTTTCTGTTATTTCAAATTACAAACTATTTTAAGTGTAGAGAAACACCTTATTTTGGTTTGTTTCTTTATTTTTTATTTTTCAACACATTCTCATTTTACCTCAATACTCCCCATCCAGCGTATCTCCAATTTTGTTAAGCCCTCCTCAAAATATGATTTTGGAAGGTTTATAAAATAGACTTCTATTGCAGAGATTACTCCACATTCGGCTCGAATCTTTTTTTGCCGAGGCATATCTAAAAATGTGGAAACTGTTAGAAGTTAATGGTATCCAAATATAGAAAATAGAGTGCATGAGCGAGGCAACAACTCAAGCCGCAGCTCGTATATTTTTTCCAATTGAAACTGCACAGGTGTGCTTTGTTTTGATGAAAGATCAATTTGTTATGGCAACATAATTGATCCAATAATGATGAATAATATATTCCGCTTAGTATTTTTCCCTTTTCCAAGTAGTCAATTTGGATAGTTTCATGCATAAACCAAAAAACTGTTGCCATAACCTTACGAGCAGATTTGACTGTCTTTACTTTCTTTGGGAAGAATTCACCTGGTTAACTCAATTCTTTTAACTCATGTATCGTCCGATTGCTTATTCATACCCAATTTTCTGTTCAAAATTGAAATGACTGTATCATGAGATATGACCTGGGCCTAAACTGGTTTACGCACTTAACTCGTTGGTTACTCAAAATCGTGGATTTTGTCAATGATTTCCAAAGTAACTGCCTCAACTGGACGTCCTGAAGGAGGTTCATCATTTGTGACTGTACGGTCACGTTAAAATTCATTTAACCAATTGTTGTAGATAGTCTTAAGCACTGGTGCAGATGTGCCATGGACTTTGTCTACACTCAGAAAAAAAAGTTAGTAGACAAATTTGTAAACGGTTTTCAATCCCCCTCTACTATTTTTGTACTGATTTTTAGTAAAAAATTATTATTTAGCAAATCTTTTTGCTATTTACATTTTACAAATTACAGAATTTTTACAGAATATTTACAAATTTTTCTTGCTAATTTCAGAAATCATTTTACAAATTTTTGAAAACCGATTTGCTAAAATTAGCAAAAAATTTTACTAATTTTAAATAAGTGGATATTGAAGGAAATGTTACTTCTAATTAAAACTTACACCTACAAACTTAAATTTCCTTAAAATATTACATATATTTAAAAAGGGATCAGAAGTGAAGATACCGACTCATGTCTAAAAAGAGGACATCCACTTAAAATAGCACTAAAAATGTTTTTTAGTTCTAAAAATCCGCCCTAAAAATTATTAAAATTTAACCTTAAAAGTAAAAAAAAAATTGACCAAAATATTTTTCAAAACAGAAATTACCAAACCAAAAAAAAATGATTTATTCGTTTTTTAAAAAATATAATCAAAATTGTTGAAGCTCGATAAGAAAAATAAATTCAAAGCTTTTTACTAATATTAATAAATTTAAGTAATTTTTTTTTTTGCTGATTTTAGCAAACAGATTTTAAATTCCACTTTACAAAAAGTCTACTAAAATTTAGTAGCGGCTACTAATTTTCCTACTAATTTCATTGTACTACACGTCAGCAGACATGTGTTGCTAAGATTAGCAAAAAATACCGCTGGGCTCAAATTAGCAGAATTTCCCGTAATAACAGCAAAATTTTCAGTTGCCATTACAAACTTTTTTTGGTGAGTGTAACTCTTCTTTGATTTTCTTAGGTGTTTTTTCCTTGCATGTAGATTCGTTTGATGACAGCACGAAACTCATTTTAATTTTTTAATTTTTAAAATAGATAAATCCGATCAAAACCCTACATTGTTTTAAATTCTTAGTGCTCCCGTATATGTAATTTCATGTAGCAAAGCGTTAGGTATTAGATTGTTTCTACAATTGTTAACTGATATTCTGTGTAGTTTTATGAATAGTAAATGTTTATACTTGAAAAAAAATTCAATTAAAAATATTATACTACAAAAAAAAAAAATCACTTAATCAATATAGATCCAAACCATAGTAACAAATTCAATATTATTAATTCTAACAAGAATATGTACATATATTCAAAAGACCATCAGAAAAATCAATTAATTTAAAATTTTTTTATTCAACACCAAAAAAAAAAAAAAAATAGAAACGGAGTACTTTTAATTGAACATCTAAACTTGAAAATGTACAATCATTTTCTGTACAATATTCTTTTTATTTAACTTTGACAAAAGGACAAATGATGCAAAAAGGAAGTGATACTATGGCAACTAAATAAAGGAAATGAACAAACATGTGGTTTTTATTGACACAAAATAATAATATCTTACATATGAGATTGTGCTTACTACAAATACATATTAAACAACCCTGTAGGAAATGTCTATAGTGAAACTGAACTAATTCACTATTGACTTTGTCACCAGAACTACTGACTAATTATGCTCCAGCCAATGCTTTCTGCTGTAGACATTTAACATGTGCGTGTCATTGAGAATCTACACAACTATTGACTAGGTGTTGACAATGAAACCAGAGATTCACTAGTACATTTTAGTAATTCTAGTCTACACTTTTGGAACTTCTTACTAGATTTTCACACACAGAAAGGAAATGAGATTAAACAGGTGCATTTATTTTGTTAAATTAAATATTTTGTTAATAAATTTTTTTTTATAAATTTCATTAAAGTAAAAAAAAAAATCGTGCAAATTTAATTTTGTAGTAGACAAATCTTCTAAAGACTGCACAAAATCATCCACAGGCTCCGTAAAATCTTCATCAGGCTCCACAAAATCTCTAGAGCTGCAATTTTCACTAAAAATTGTTGCCTCTTTCTCGTTATTTTTATTTTTATACAAAATTGATTGTTTTTTTTACAAGTTTTTTGTAATTTCTTATATATTTTGTTCAACTTTTTGTATTTAACTTTTTAATTCAGTTTGCTTTATATTTTTATTAAAAACTTTAATTTTACATGCAGCTTCGCACATGTATTTTCAACAAAATAAAACAATAAAAAAATCAAGAACAAGCACAGCTGCAAAAAAGGAATGTAAAAAATATACACGCTTTGTTGACATGTCACCCAAAATAGTCGACAAAAGTGGTGACTTGTAGACACTTGACCCCACCCTTCCTACAGGGAACAGAGCATACACATGTTTTTACAAATACAGAAATAACTAAGAACACCGAGCTCTCGTTATACAGACAATTTTTTAATAGTTAACTGAGATAATTTAGACAATTTTTAATAATTCTTAAAATTTTTCGGTTATTATTATTTGCATTATTTACATTCCTTTATTAAGAATTTTCTATTGAAAATTTGCCAGCCGTTTATTTAGGTTCTGGTGAATTCAAATATTACCTTCTTTATTTACATAGAAATGTATATTTTACGTGAGTTTTACCTTTAAAAAATGAAAATTGATATAATACCACATATCACCAAGCAACAGTTACTAAAATGACGATTCTAATAAAACCTAAAGGCTGACATAAGATAATATCTTACAATATAGAGAAACACACTAAATATTTACCAAATCGTATTATATTTTTATCATCAAAATCTGTTTTGAAAAACAAATACTAATAAAACAGCCAAATGAAATAATAAACAATGTTGTGAAAGCAAAGAAATTAGCAAACATTAATATTTAAAAATCTTTTCATTGTGGAAAAAAATATTTTCTCTAAATTGTTAGGTAAATACATATGATGAATTTATGTTTTTTTTTTCTCTTGTTTTATAATATATTGTGTGTAAATACAGCGAATTTTTTTGAAATATTTACTTAACACCATTATTTATTGGCCCTGTGGCTTTTTTTGTGCATTAAACAAATGTTAATATTTAATTATTTTTAAGGTGGGATAACTTAAAAATAAAAATAATAATCAAAGCTTTACACTAACCTTTGTTATTAACTCTATACCAATTTGACATTTATAAAAATTGTTAAGCACTAATCTCTTGTTATACCCTTCACCACAGGTGGAAGGGTATATATAAGTTTGTCATTCCGTTTGTAAATTCTACAATATTGATCTTAGACCCTATAAAGTATATATATTCTGGGTCCTTATGAGGAGCAAAGTTGATTTAAAGATGTCCGTCTGTGTGTTGAAATGGGTTTTCCGAAGAACCCAGACATGATGAGGACTTGATTGTTTTTTATTTCTGTTACATGTGATCCATGTAACATGTTTGCTATTAAAAATCAGTCAGATCGGTTAATAAATGGCTGAGATATTAGCAAAAAACCAGCACTACCTCTAATTTTTTCGCTTAAATCCCTTTGTTTAATATGTATGTAGAATCCATGTGTTAAAATTCTTTTCTTTCATCTCCACCTTTTATACACAAACAACACACATACAAAGATTTGTCATTTAAATATAAACTAAAGAAATCTCTAATGAACAAAGACTTTTATATATGTACCTCTATTGACGATGATTTTGTGTGAGCTTCAATAACTCAGTTGTCCAGACGCTATGTCACAAATACATTTTTTCTCTAAGGCCGCGGGTTCGAATTGCGGTCAATTCACTTTTTTGTACATTTTTTTTTTTTCTTTAAGACTTTTTTTTTGTTTATTTTTGGTTTTTTTTAACATTTAATAATTAATTTATATAAAATTTTATGTTAATAATTAAATAATCCATAAATAGGCTAAAAACATCAAAATTTTTATAAAAACCCTCTGATACAAACAAAATACAAACGGTTTTATTTATTTTTTATTTTATTTGCTCCGATTTAAAAGAATTTATAAAAAGATTTTTAAACCATATTATTTCTCATATATTAAGAAAATTTTATACATAATTTCCCTTTGAGTGCAACTATTTTAGGTCATAACTTATAATAATTTATAAAATTATAAACTATTTTCCTTCAAATTTTTAAAATTAAGCTAAAGAAATTAAAAATATTTTTTATAAAAAAACGCGAAATAAAATCCCAAATGCAAATTTGCCAGCTAAATCAAACGTTTTTGTAGAAATAAAACACATGCAGTTCTAGTGATTTCTTTTAACGATTTGTTGAAATTCTTTTCTTTCACCTCTTCACCTTTTATACACAAACAACAAACACTATTCTAGAGCTATTGATACGTCTTATATAGCAAAAGCTCGAAAATAGAACAAATTTGCTGAAAAACTCGGAAATCTCGGTTCAGATACAAAAAAGTTATGCCCAAAACATAAATTTTTTTTAAATACCTATTTTCTGGAACCATAAATCTTCCCGAGTCCAAGTTTTATCACCAAACTAAATGGATAATTTCCTTTTAAAGGCGTCCGTATATAAATCTGTCAATTCCATATATGTCCATATATAAACTTCAGTTTTTTCCCAACCATGGTGAAGGGTATATAAGATTCGGCATAGCCGAATTTAGCCGCTCTTACTTGTTTTATTTTAGATAAGTTAATAGTCATAAGTTATATAAAAATCACTGTACTTACGTGTTGTTAATTTGTTATTTAAATATATACGTTGCATGGATGTTTTCAAGCATAAACTGTAAATAAACAAATTAAATATAAAAATGATTATTATTATTATATTTTCATTAAATTTTAATAATATATTTTTGTAAATTCAATGGCGATACAGGTTTTAAATAAACAATTATGTAATTTTTATTTGCGACATTAATGAACCTACAGTGAAATAACTCCCAAATGAAATAACTCCCAAAATATTTTCCATACAAAGTGGGACTTATTTCACTATGAAAAGAAAACTCCCAATACTTAAGGACATACAGGTTGGTTGAAAAGTTCCTGCGCTCGAAATGAAAGAATACTGTTTTTGTTACGAAATATATATTTTTTTATTCAATATAATCTCCTAGAAGCTCAATACACTTGTTCCAATGATCTTTCAATAATTTTATCCCATCCTTATAATGGTTTTCCGGAAGCTCTGCAAAATAACCGTCTACGGCTGCTTTCCACGAAAGAATTGTTTGAGATTTCTGAAGAGATAGTAGTCACTGGCAGCCAAATCTGTTGAATACGGTGGATGTTCAAGCAATTCGTACTTTAATTCTTTGAATTTAGCCATCGTCAAAACACTTTTGTGAGCAGGTGCATTGTCTTGATGAAAAATGATTTTTTTTTTCTTCTTTAAACCAGGTCTTTTTTCACGAATTTTTTCATCCAGCTGATCCAAAAGGCTGCAATAATATTCAGAGATGATTGTTTTACCTTTCTGAAGATATTCAATCAACAAAATTCCTTTTGCATCCCAAAAAACTGATGCCATAACCTTCTTTGCTGATCGTTGTGACTTCACCTGCTTTGGAGCTGAACAACCAGCTTCAGTCCACTGTAAACGTTCTTGTTTCAATTTAGGATCATGGTGGTAGATCCAAGTCTCATCCATAGTTATAAAACGACGCAAGAAGTCGGTTTTATTCGGCTTAAAACGCTCCAAATTATGCTGAGAAATTTGTTTTCGATCCAGTTTTTGTTGAATTGTTAATGTGTGCGGCACTAACTTTCAAAACAGTTTTTTCATACGTAATTCTTCATGCAAAATATGGAGTACTCGTACACGCTTAGTCAAACTTGGATTTTTACTAACCATATTATGTACCTGATCAATGATTTCTGCTGTGGTTGCATTCTTTGGTCGTCCTTCGCGTGGATCGCCTTCAAGGCTGGTACGACCACGTTTAAATACACCAGCCCAAAATTCAACGGTGCGTTTTGAAGGTGAGGACTCCTTATACACTTCTAACAATTGTTCATAAATTTCTTTTGCTTTTAAACCCTTCAAAACAAGGAATCTAATGACTGTACGATATTCAATTTTTTCTATATTAAAAAAAATCAATGACACGTCAACTTCAAATGACTTGTAAACAAAGAAAGAATTGACAGAATGACTTGCAACTTTGCATGTGTTCTCAGGACAGTTATACCAACTTGAGAAAAAAAAAGTTTGGAGCTAGAAGTGCCATCTCTTGGTGAGCGCAGGAACTTTTCAACCAACCTGTATTTCATAAGGTTTTGTTGGGAGTTAGTTCATAATGAAATAAGTCTCAAATTAAGTAACTGCCATCTAAATTTATATTGGGAGTTATTGCATTTTTTTGTTCACTATTAGGAGTTGTTTGATTTTTGTTTCATTTTATTTCGAATGCAATTGAAATATTGGGATTTATTTAATTTTTGTTGACTGTGATTAATTTCTCTTAAGATTACATTTCAATAAATTCTGACTATTTTGTAGCGGTTCTTTAAACTTTAGCAAAGTAAGAAATAGGAAAAGAGTGGGTTATTTTATTTAAAATAATGCATATGCAATCAGTTCTTGTTAGAATTTCAATGAATGAAGATCGGTTATACAGAGCTAAAAAATGTCAAGTTTTGCGTTCGAAATAATAAGTGACAAAAAATCTTTGAAGTTTGCATTAACATAAATATAATTAAATTTTGCGAAAGAAGGGGCAAATAAATGATAATCAATTTGGGTTTAAACATGAGCACTGAACAATACACGCCATACATGTACTTATTTCAAATGTACAATGGAATTCAAATAGATCTTTATGCACTGGTGCATGTCTAATAGATTTCGAAAAGGCTTTCGATAGTATCTGGATCCCTGGCTTAGTTTATAAACTTTTGAAATTTAAATTTCCTTTACATATAATTATTCTGATTCATAATATGTTAAGTAATAAATCTTTTTTAGTTTGTAATAACGAATCAGTTAGTACAGAGAAATTTATTATTGTGAACGGATTACAACAAGGTACGGTAAATTCCCCAATTCTTTTTAATTTATATATATATGATCTCTTAAATAAAGTAGATAATTTTATTGGTTTCGCCGACGATATAATTGTTTATCACGCTGATGATAAGATTAAAAAAATTAACGAGAAATTACAGCATTATTTCAACATTGTAGAAAACTACGCTAAAGATTGGCAAATGAAAATAAACACTAATAAGTGTGAGACTATTCTGTTTCGACCCCCGGTAGGCAGATGTAATAATAATGTTAGAAGAAATTGGAAGTCATTTGGCATAAAATCCAGTGACAATGTGAATATTCCTAACAAGGATCAAGTTAAATATCTAGGTATATATCTAGATAAATTTCTATATTTTATTAGTCACGTTAATTTGCAACTGGTAAAGGCAAGAAATGCGTTTTTCTTGTATAAAAAACTCTTTTTTTCAAAATATATTCAATCAAAAATGATAACCTTGTATCAGTCTCTAATTAGGCCTATCTTGATATACGGGTGTCAGATATGGTTTAATATCTCTCCGTCGTATATGGAGAAACTAAGAATTTTTGAAAGAAAATGTTTGAGATCATGCACATCACTTTATAGATCTCCTAAGGAAAACTATACGAAATATGTATCGAATAAAAAATTATATAGCGTGGCTTAAACGAGTGGGATTGATAATTTTATTATTCATTTAATAAGAAATCACATCATTAAGAGTACAGAGTGTTATAAAAATAATTTGATTTTGGCTCCTTATTACACAGACAATGAATATATTTATACAACCTTACAGAATGGATATGTACCACCTGAGGCCTTTAGATACCTCGACAGTAAAGGTTATATTCAGAACGAAATTGGCATTCCTATACTTTACCACATCTATCGACGAGCCAACATTAAAGCTATCTGTAGCAATGAACTTACAACGGACAATAGCAGATTTGATACTAGCATTTACACTGGGGATAGAAATATTATCCCGAACTTAGATGTTAGAAAATTTTGGTGGCTCACTGAATAACTACTTCTTTCACATTTTTATCTCCTGACTTCAACTTTTAGCTTTTCAATATCAAAGTAAGGTTTTTTTTAATTTTTTCTTTACATCAAATCATATCTATTTAAAAACAAAATGTAAATATTATATTTAATATACTAGAGAGCCCGAATATGGGACAGTGTATAGTAAGTTATATTAACTGTTTGTTTATTTATAGTTTAAATTTATGAATTTTGTTGAAATAAACGATTAAAAAAAAAAAAAAAACAAGTAAGAACGGCTAAATTCGGCTATGCCGAATCTTATATACCCTTCACCATGGTTGGGAAAAAACTGAAGTTTATATATGGACATATATGGAATGGACAAATTTATATACGGACGCCTTTAAGAGGAAATTAACCATTTAGTTTGGAGATAAAACTTGGACTCGGGAAAATAGGTACTTTAAAAAAATTTATGTTTTGGGCATAACTTTTTTGTATCTGAACCGATATTTCCGATTTTTTCAGCAAATATGTTATACTAAAGATTTTCGATCTTTTGCTATATAAGACGTATCCATAGGTCATAATACAGCTCTAGAATAGTGTTTGTTGTTTGTGTATAAAAGGTGAAGAGGTGAAAGAAAAGAATTTCAACAAATCGTTAAAAGAAATCACTACAACTGCATGTGTTTTATTTCTACAAAATAGTTTGATTTAGCTGGCAAATTTGCATTTGGGATTTTATTTCGCTTTTTTATTAGAAATATTTGTAATTTCTTTAGCTTAATATTAAAAATTTGAAGGAAAATAGTTTATAATTGTTTTTATAAATTATTATAAGTTATGACCTAAAATAGTTGCACTCAAAGATAAATTATGTATAAAATTTTCTTAATATGTGAGAAATAAAATGGTTTAAAAATCTTTTTTTTAAATTCTTTTAAATCGGAGCAAAAAAAAGAAATTAAACCGTTTGTATTTTGTTTGTATCAGAGGGTTTTTATAAAAATTTTGATGTTTTTAGCCTATTTATGGATTATTTAATTATTAATATAAAATTTTATTTAAATTAATTATTAAATGTAAAAAAAAAAACAAAAAATAAACAAAAAAAAAATCTTAAGAAAATAAAAAAAAATGTACAAAAAAAAGTGAATTGACCGGGATCCAAACCCGCAACCCTTCCACCTGTGGTGAAAGGTATAAAAACGTTTGTATTTTGTTTGTATCAGAGGGTTTTTATAAAAATGTTGATGTTTTTAGCCTATTTATGGATTATTTAATTATTAATATAAAATTTTATATAAATTAATTATTAAATATTAAAAAAAACCAAAAATAAGCAAAAAAAAAGTCTTAAGAAAATAATAAAAAAAATGTACAAAAAAAAAGTGAATTGACCTGACTGAGATTCGAACCCGCGGCCTTAGAGAAAAAAAGTATTTGTGACATAGCGTCAGGACAACTGAGCTATTGAAACTCACACAAAATCATCGTCAACAGAGGTACATATATAAAAGTCTTCGTTCATTAGAGATTTGTTTAGTTTTTATTTAAATGACAAATCGTTGTATGTGTGTTGTTTGTGTATAAAAGGTGGAGATGAAAGAAAAGAATTTTAATTATTAATATAAAATTTTATATAAATTAATTATTAAATGTTAAAATAAACCAAAAATAAGCAAAAAAAAAAATCTTAAGAAAATAATAAAAAAAAATGTACAAAAAAAAAGTGAATTGACCTGACCGAGATTTGAACCTCGAACCCCGCGGGCTTAGAGAAAAAAAGTATTTGTGACATAGCGTCTAGACAACTGAGCTATTGAAGCTCACACAAAATCATCGTCAATAGAGGTACATATATAAAAGTCTTCGTTCATTAGGGATTTGTTTAGTTTTTATTTAAATGACAAATCTTTGTATGTGTGTTGTTTCTGTATAAAAGGTGGAGATGAAAGAAAAGAATTTTAACACATGGATGTGTTGGTATGCTCAAAATTCTACATACATATTAAACAAAGGGATTTTACTGGAAAAATTAGAGGTAGTCCTGGTTTTTTGCTAATATCTCAGCCATTTATTAACCGATCTGTCTGATTTTCAATAGCAAACAGAAATGGATCACATGTAACAGAAATAAAAAACAATCAAGTCCTCATCATGTCTGGGTTCTTCGGAAAACCCATTTCAACACACAGACGGATAGACGGACAGACGGACATCGTTAAATCAACTTCGCTCTTCATACGGACCCAGAATATATATACTTTATAGGGTCTAAGATCAATATAGTAGAAATTACAAACGGAATGACAAACTTATATATACCCTTCCACCTGTGGTGAAGGGTATAATAATAAGTGACAAAAGAAGAAACAGTAGAATATTGTACATAAAGTATAAAAAACACTTGATTTTGCTCCATATTGAGTATTATGAAATAGAGTGATATAGCTAGGAAAGGAAGGCGTGCCACGTCGCACACTCGTTTAAGAGCGGTATTAATTCATTTTTGCATGTCTTCTGATCTACCTGATTTTTCCACAGTTTGTAATAAACAATCTAGTTATCATGTACCAAAAATGTAAATCTTTATTACTATTTTGTCCAGAGACATTCAAAGTTGACCTAAGTGAATGCGTTTGAAATTACCGTATTATATATGCTACCTTCTATCGCTTCATGCTTTTAAAATACTCTTGAAATGACACTATTATGATTTTTTTTTTTACACAACGGGATGTTATAAATGATATATATGCAAATAAAAAAACAATATGCACTTTCTAATAAAATAACATAGAAATTATTGCACTTAGTAGCACTTGCAATAACTTCTTCCCATCATCAGAAACTTTTTGTAGGCCAATAAAATTTTAATTTGTAAAAGAAATGGCAAATGTTATTTCTGTAGAAGTTGAAAGGGTGCAAAATAAAATTAAAGATTTGTAAAAAATTGTTGTTTGATATTTATGGCAAAAGTTTTGAAATTTTGCATACTCCTGTTTTAACCATGATTGATGGAAAAGTTGCGAATACAATCACACAAACATCAGGAATGGCTGTGTATGTTTTATACGTCAAGCTAACCCTAGCGAAATTAACAATTTGGAAGTATTAAGGGCAAAATCATTTGCGGAGGAAGGGCTCCAATTTGGAATTTCCCCTTTATATGCGAGGATAAAATTTATGGATTGGATATTGCATATAGCATACAACAAAAGTTTTTCAAAGTGGAGAGTAACTAAAGATACAAAACATGAAAGAGAAGAAGCAAAAGAGAAAATACAAAGAAATTTAAAAGTGGTTCCAGGCATAAACAAATAATGGGCTCAACGAACGATGGCAATACTTCTAGCGTTTTTTTTTTTTGCAAATCTTTCCATTTCTTGGTGTTGATGAAAATTTAATTCATGGCTTTAGTACAATTTTAACGGTTATAAATAGTAATTCCGAAATAGATGCAGAAAAATTTAATGCTTATTGTTTGGATACTGCAGAGCGATATATACAACTTTGCAGCTGGCACTATATGCCTATTACTGTACACAAAGTTCTTCTTTTAATGCGAGTAAAATTGTATCAGCAGCAATATAGCCACTTGGCATGTTGTCGAAGGAAGCTCAGGAAGTTCGTAATAAAGATTATAAGAGTTATCGCCTAAGCCACACCAGCAAAACTGATCGAATATCAACAAATGGAGATGTCATGCATTTGTTACTACACTCAGAAAAAAAAGTTAGTAGAAAAATTTGTAAACGGTTTTCAATCCCACTTTACTATTTTCGTACTGATTTTTAGTAAAAAAAATTATTATTTAGCAAATCTTTTTGCTATTTACATTTTACCAATTACAGAAATTTTACAGAATACTTACACATTTTCGTTGCTAATTTCAGTCGATATTGAAGGAAATGTTATTTCTAATAATTACAACTTATACATACAAACTTAAATTGCCCTAAAATGTTACATAGGATTAAAAAAGGATCGAAAGTGAAGATACCGACTCATGTCTGAAAATAGGACATCCACTTAAAATATCACTAAAAAAGGTTTTTTAGTTCTAAAAATCAGCCCTAAAAACAATTAAATTTAACCTTAAAAGTAAAAAAAAAATTTACTAAAATATTTTTTAAAAAGGAAATTACAAAATTAAAACAAAATAATAAATTCGTTTATGTTTTAACAATTTTTAAGCCTTTAATTTTTTTTTCATTTTGTATAAAATATTTTTTAAAAAATATAATCAAAATTTTTGATGCTCGATAAAAAAAATTAATCTAAAACTTTGTACTAATATTATTAGTATTTAGTAATTTTTTTTGCTGATTTTAGCAAACAAATTTTAAATTCCACTTTACAAAAAGTCTACTAAAATTTAGTAGCGGCTACTAATTTTTCTACAAATTTCATTGTACTACACGTCAGCAGACATGATTAGCAAAAAATACCGCTGGGCTCAAATTAGCAGAATTTCCCGTAGTAACAGCAAAATTTTCAGTTGCCATTACAGACTTTTTTTGGTGAGTGTAGCGTCTTCAGATCCCTATATAAATTCATACTGTAAACAGTTCAATAAGAATATATTGAAATTTTCTAATAAAGTAAAAAATTAGTTTTGTTAATAAAGGTACACGAATTACTTTGTTTTTAATTTTTTTTTTTAATTTTCTTTCAATTATTTACAGCTATTTTCATTGAATATGCGCGTAACTGTTTCTGCATTTTATTTATATTTTAATCAAATAAAAAACACGTAAATTTTAAGCTGTGTAGCATTTTTAAGCGATCTAGCTTTGTTATGAGGCTTTTGTATGAGAGGTAGGCGTGGTTCTTAGCAGATTTTGCCAATTTTTTTCGCCATTGGTTAATATTTATCATAAAATTGCAATGAGCAAAAAAATTGTGACTCTACAATGATTTTAAACTTTTGTGTTATATGGGAAGTAGGCGTGGTTGTGCTCGGATTTTTTTTTTATATTTGCAGTTTTTTTATCACAACCAAATATTAGTCTATACCAAAATTCAAGGCTCTAAGATGTTTCCTTATATTTAATGCCACCAATCGTATGAAGCTGAACCATTGTGCGTCGCGCCTAATTTTTGCTTTTATTACATTTTTCCACCATTTTTATAAATAAAAAGGCAACAAAATGTTTATATTATGTATTGTTTACATATATGCTTACATATACTTACTAATGAAATAACATTCTAAAATTTGAATTGGGAGTTGTTTTATTTTCGTTGGGTCTTATTTTATTTGGGAGTTATTTCATTTTTTTGACACAACTCCAAAATATTGGGACTTATTTCATTTCTTTCCTTGTTTCATTTTTTGAGTTGGGTGTTATTTCATTTTTGTTATGCCTTACTTCATTGAGTGTTATTTTATTGGAAATTATTTCATTTGGGAGCTATTTCACTGTACCTGAAAAAGCTATCGGCAAGATTTCTCAACAGCAAGGACTTAAGGACTTTAACGGGTACCATTAAAGGACTTAAGGTCTGTCTGATACGAACACTCGTAGGTTCTGTAAATTGGATGTTGAGATTAAAGGAACGTTTACTCTCCATATATTTTAGGCTTCGCGGTAGGAGATTGCAATTCTTTGGCGAAAAAACACTCTCCCCCCTTGAATTATAGAAATCTGTGCTAAGTAAGGTGATTGGCTTAGTTTAGCAACGTCAAAATTTGTTGCAAATGTAGACTTTACAAAACATCTATTGGGAGCCTCAATATTTAGGGCAAAAGGTGATTTCAAAACAGATCTATTTTCATCGCGATTCATAGAGTCTTTTTAATCTAATATTATATTTTAGAGAAAGCTTTGGTAGATACACTTTATAGCTGTCAAATTTAATTGTCGAAATCTGAGGTCAAAATATTATCCCAATTTTCGTTTTGTTATTAATAATTGTTTCTAAGAAGCTGTAAGAATTTTGGATGCCAAATAAAAAATATTTGAGAGACCAAACTGATTTGAAAAATACGTAATTAAAAAAAATTCGATTAATTTCAAACCCTCTTTTCACTCCCGAAGAATGAGACTACGCCAACCAAAACACCTTTCAATTAGTTTTGGAAGGAAGGTATGCCAAGTAGTTAACTCGTAACTAAAATTTTTATATTTAGTATAGCAGGCACAATTAACCCAATACCGACCACAAGAATTTTTTCGAATTTAAATCTAAATTTTCGGGATATCCAGAATCCAAAGTCGTTGAAAAATATAATTTTTCACTATTTTCGGTTAGGGTGACAATTGTGGCCGCCTAAAAGGGAGTAAAGGTGCGAAGGTTGGTTAAAAACATTTCAAGTCTTCACAATATGCGTCTATCACCGGATTCGAACATATTCACGAATTTTACGGAATACGCGTAATGAAATATGGCATCACTGGTCGGGAAAGTGGGAGCTGTAACGGACGGGTAAAAATCGTGAATATTTTTGTATGTCTAAAATTTATAGAAATTAAATTTATTTGTATCTACCCTTTAAATAGTTTGTAAGTTAAGGCACTAAGACAGGTAAAAAGTAGTCTTCGGATCTCAAGTATTTTTTGACTAAATTACAATATATTGTTAAAGATAATACATTATATGGATAGAAAACATAATAAATTACTTGCTTTGACTTCAACTCTTTTTTTTGCAATGAGCGACTTTAAAGCGAGAAACATGTAAAGTCAAACTATCGTAAATTTGGAAAATTAACTTTTAAACACAAATATTGTTAAAATATTGTTAGGCTCTACTAAGTATTATTGATAATAGCAAACCCAAATTGTAAAATTTGGAAAAATTAACTTTTAAAAAAAGAAAAAATATTTAAAAAATCGTCAAAAATACATTTAACATAAGCACTGGTAAATATAATTGATAATGCAAACCCAAATTGTAAAATTAGTTATTATTTTTTTCCAGAACACACAGGCAAGACTAGCTAAGTGTTTTTCTTTTTTCAAATTAAGCACAGCTGATATGCTCTGAGTTAGTTATTTGAAGTTAAGTGTCAATCTGGATCAATTTCCAAAAAACCTCAACTTTTAAAATACCAAAACTAAGTTACCAATTTTTGGTACATAATTTTATCTTATTGAAAGTGTTATTTTCAGCGAAAATGGATATTATTTAATTATTGAATATTATTTATTATTGGATTTCTTGATTCGTCACAAATGAAAAATAAACGAAACTGAAAAAACGGTAAAGGCAGATAAACATTTTGAACAAATAAAATAAAAAAAATTAAAATAAATATTTCTTTAAAAAATAAATGTATGTTTCTTTATTTTTTACAAATTGGAAGTTTGTTTATTAAACTATTAACAGTAAACTACATAATATTCTGAGTGTATATACAAAGTACTCGTAAGAAGATAAATTTTGATACCCAGGGACATTGTTACAATTTCCAGTCTTGGGGTTACGTTCGAAAATACTTCGTTGGGGTAGTATGACTAATAGAGATTCTGTCGTAATTTGCAGAAGACCATGAACATAAAGCCCAGAATAGGGGCCATAATCCCCACAATATTTTAAAATTCTTTGTAATGTTAACTGACTTCTTTGCTAGATAAGGCTTTAGTGGGTGGTTGTCCTTTAGGCTGAATCAGTTCTTTTTTTTTTCTCTGACGTATGTGTAATACTGGTTGTCTTAATTGATAAAAGGAGCAAGAACTTATCGCCCGGACTTTTTTCCAGAAGGATAGAAATACGTTAAAAAGAGCCCAAATTATGATTAATATTGGCGGCTCCCACGTGAACGATAATATCTTTAATAAAAAAATGAATGAAAACTAACTTAAATTATCAAATAAACATTTTAAAAAATAGTTATGGCGTTTCATTTTAAAGATATACAACCAGTGGCGTGCCCAGGACTTTGTTTAGTGGGGGGGGGGGGGGGGGTCCCAAATATTTTTCGAATTTTTTTTTTTTTGAAAAGTAGGTCATTTCAAAACCTAAATTTTTCGAAATATTCAAAGCATTAAATTCATATAAAATTTTTATTTAACCTTATTTATCACAGTGACTGAGATTTAATGTATACATTTCATATAGAACTTAAAAATTAATATGACGATTTTTTGGCATTAAACTGTCAAAAATTTTCTGCATTGGCTTTAAGGTCTGTGTGTCGTCAAGGGGTAGTGACGACACACAGACCTTAAAGCCAATGCAGAAAATTTATCTCAGCTTTTAAACTATTGTAATAAAATTCTATGAGGCTACAAAATTCTTTTGACAAAATGGTCAACGACTCGGCTTTGTACAGTATTTCTTACCACATTTTCATGACCGAAAAATTTTTATGTCATACCACTATGGGTAATATATGACAATTTTTTGGCCAAAACTAATAACTACCAGTCTGGAAAGTTTTTCGAACTGCAAAAAAAAAGACGTTTTGAAGTAAGAGGGCCCTTATTTAATAATTTGGGAAGATCTAAAAAAATATCAACCCTACACTCAAAAAAAATTAGTTAGTAAAAAAGATAGTTAACTAACTGCAGTGTTTCCATCATTCTTTCTGCCAAATCCTCCCGTTTTTGGCTTGTTTACGTGAAGAGACATTTTTCCCAAAACAAATTCTGAATTTTTCTTTTTTTCCAATACGACCTTTCTCTTCTTTTCTAACTTGCCACTTCTTTATTTCGCACTTATAGCCTACGTTCAATATGAACTCAAAAGCACGAATCCAACAATGCAAAGGACTTAATCCTTATTTTAGGTTACCTTCTTTCGCATAAAATGTTTCACTCTCAAAGTTTGTGATTTTCATAAAGTGCTTTGGATTTGCTCCACATATAGTTTGACTTGATTTAGTGTTGGTTTTCCAATATAAAGGATAGTGACTTTTCTGTCGTAAGTCTGACTGGATTCTTCGTCGCACTCTGATATTTTCCTCAATTTAGAGAGCCTTGTTGGGCTAGCTAGAGTTTTTTTGAAAACCAATGCTAAGTCTAGCTGCTTTTGCTTTCGAGCAGATTTTGTTGCTGCGCGAACACACAGCTCCGTTTCATGTTGTACTGATTTTGAGAGTTCATCAGCATCCCTTATTTTCGAACGTTCGCTTTTCTTTCCATTTTTTTTTGGCGTCCAACTGCGGATGTACTCGGCTCAACGGAAAACTTTTTAACTTCAATATTGAACTGAGCATTTAACCATTCTGAATTCTTCGTCTCAAACACAACACGTTTTCTTTGTGAATTTTGCCATATCTGAGACAAATAACGACAAAAATTTGTGATCTTTCGTTTAAGAACAATTACTTCTTCACTCACCGTTTCGCCATCACCTATTTTCCTAAGTATATACTTCAAAACAGCAGTTTATTTTTCTCCTTTTTTTTCTTTCTTAGAACCAAACCTCAGCAAGTTCGTTATGAGCCAAGTAGGGGTTGCCTACAAAAAATGGCATATATAAAAAACGCAAATAATCGCAGCATGAAATTAATGAAATAAACTCAAAATTAAATACTTAACAAAACTTTATTAATTCCAGCATTAAATAATATTAAGCTTTTTTTAAAAGCTTATCCAAAGTTGGATAAGAATTTTTATTTTTTTGAAAACTGAGGTTAGGCCGAAAGAATAAATTTTTTTACCAATAAATTATTCTATTTCTAAAATTATTATTTATTTATTTACCACTTACCATTACTATTGTTTTGCATATCTAACTTTATTTTTCAAACGTTTTTTTATTAGGAAATATTGCCTTGTAAAGTCATCAAAAAATCACATGAAGCACGTTCCACTTATTTGTTGTTTTTAAACAATGACTTTGAGAGTCAGCTGATTAGCAGTTTTTGGTTTTTTACAAAAACAAAATTTACTTCTAAATGCTTTGAAGTATTCTTAATTAAACTGCGACAACAAAAGCTTGATTTTCAAATGTGCGAAATTTGAATTTTGGCCAAAAAAATGTATCAAATTATCCATAGTGCATACTTAAGATTATTTTATCTAAATATGGAACGGATTAGACTGATCTGTAACATTCCGGTGGATCATTTGTACATTTAAAATGTATTTTTTGTTTTCCTACACGTTTTGTAACTCTGGCGCTATACCATACAGCTTTAAGATTTCAGTAGTCTCCATATAAATAATAAGAAACTCTTTCTCAGCATTTCTACCCATCGAATTCAACATATCAACAACTACATTGATATGCTCATTGACTTTAATTTAATAAAGATTTACTGACTTATTAATAATAAATTAGTAATTTTAATTGGAACATTTATTTAAATAACAGCATTTGCATTAAAAAAAATAGCAACTGTAAATTAAAAAGTCAAGTTTTATATATCATATAAAGTTCAAAAAATATCAATTGGTATTAAAAAATATGAAATGCTATTAAAAAAACCAAAGAGCCATGGCTATCACTGAAAATTTTGGATATTTGGACATTCCACGTTCCTGTGATATTTGTGCTGTTTTGATTTTTCAAAATTCACGGGGTATCGTTGCTTAAAGTTAAATACCTTTAATGCCCCAAAGTTGGAAAAATACCTCATGTTTAAACTGCTTTAACATTTCTACCAATAATTTTTACAAATCGTATCTCATGAAAGTTTTGATCTTCTACTTTTAGATAATTATTTCAAAAATAAGCGGTTTCTTTACAGAAATATTGCAAAAATACAAAACGTTTATTCGCGAATATTTAAAAAAAAAGTAACCAACTTTAAACTCCACTACACCTTCACGGTATATATCGAATTTTGAAGAAAAAAAAAAAACAGCACAGATATCATGGTAACGTGAAATAGTCACGTACAAATTTTTAGTCCAATCCAAAGATCATTTAAAAATGATTAGATTGTTTCAAAAACTTTTGGAATGACCAAAAAAGTAATTTATAAAACATCAATTAAAATTCAAAAACACCAAATTAAACTAGCTAAATATTTGTTGAATTTAAAGAATCTTTTAAACTGAGTTTGGTATTTTTTAATGATCTTTTTGAAGTATCAATTGCGAATTTTTAAATTTAAATTACGTTCTTTTAATTCGTTTTTTTTTTTTTATTTTCAATTGTCATTTTTGGCCAATTTTGCCTACATTTATGGGTAATTAAAGATTTAATTTATGGCACCACTGACTTAAATATTTTCTTTTGATAAAAAACTATATGGTATATCCTGCACTACTTTTACATATGCGGGGCTTACATTATAGCACAACTAGGAAAAATGCAAACATTTAAATTGGCGGTAAAAACCAAGTGAACAATAAACAGAAACTAAAAAAACTTGTTTTCATCTGATTTTTTTTTTTTGACAAGCGTATCATTTCATTGGATTTTAATATGATATTCCTTAGGTAAAATCAGGTGATGGAAAAATCGAATAATTTAAACTCTGCATCATAAACAAATAATTCATTTGTTAGCTTTTGTTGTTTTTAACATTTTTTTTCAAATTCGAAGTATAAAAATTACATTTAAAAGAGAAAAGCCACGAATTTGCAAGACTTGACAGAATTTTTATAAATTCCTAATTTTAAACAGCTACATCTAATACCACTGTCCAACAAATTAAGACTTTTTGAATGGAACAGAATAGCGACCCCATAATTCTAAAAGGGTATGTTGAGTAGATCATTTTTGTAGAACAAACTTATGGTCCAGCACGTCTGAGTTTTTTTTTTACAGTGGGTCAAAGTTTTCATTTTTTGGTCGAAGGGAGCATTATACTATATGAACAAAATGCTGTAAGTTAATGTCTGAGAGAATTCTTATGGTCAGAGTTGTATTGTGGAATTGTATGAGGATTATTTTTGTGGAAGATCTTAACCGTCTAACTGGTCTCTTTATGGGTCAATTTGATCCTTTTTTCGAGAAAATCAAAAAATATCCTTTAAAAAAGGACATTTAGGGATTAAAATATTCTACAAAAATGTTTGCCGGAAAATTTCAGTGGGGATCACCAAAGACACCAATGTTGTAAATAAAGCTCTTTACGCTTAATTAGTAAAATTATACACAAACATATACAAAACAGGTAAAAACGGCGTCAAGTTCGGCCGGGCCAAACACTGAGTTCTCGCGTCTAGTCAGCTGTGACTTACAAATCGGGTGTGATTTTTACTAAAATTAATATAAAAAAAGAAAAATTAAAACTTAAATAAGCATGGTGGATTCTGTTTGCAAATTAAGAAATTGGTTTTGTTTGATTTGTGGACATTTTACGCACCATCAAAGCAGAAGAAAGATATTCCCTACAATTGAAGAACCATATTTTCTTTTCTTTGGAATACGATTTTTATCTGAAGCTTGGATACCAAAAACCGTATGTACTACGTGGGAAAGTGGTCTTTTGACCTGGTACAAAGGCGGTACTAAGGCGGTACTAAGGCGCTGCCATTTTCTGCGCCTATTACATGGATTGAACCTGAAGATCACAAATCAGATACATGCTATTTCTGCGTAAATTACAAATTTGGTAGAAGCCAAAGGCACTACGCGATAATGACATACGAAGCAACAAATAATGTCATTTTACCAGAAGTGCGAGGTGAAGGTGTTCCGGTGCCTCAACCGCCTACACATACATTTTCGGCCAATATGACAGTCGCCAATACAGAAATAACAGCGGCGGTTGAAAACATATCAGATATAAGTTACTTGCCTCTTGATGGTTTAAACATATGTCCTAATTTGATAGACCAAGCTTATTTTGAAGATCTTGTAAGAGATTTAGGACCAACAAAAGAGAAAGCTGAAATATTATGTTCCAGATTGAAAAACAGGAATTTGATAAAAGCCGATGTAAAAGTTACATTTCCAAGAAAAAGGTATTGGAAGAAAGATTCAAAGGGAAATCCCAAAGTGTGATGCTTGCTGAATACGTATGGAGCTTGTACAGAAACCTTGACCCATCGGAACATTCACGTCAAGCTAAATACAGGAAAGCATATTAAGTTTAATCTTTAATCCATTGTCATACACTGCTATTTCCCAATTCCCTTTTACTCGAAAATTTGAAGCAAAAAAATAAATATAATTTTTTTATAGAAGTTGGCGTGTAATTTTGCCAATTAATCGTAAAGAGCTTTATTTACAACAATGGAGTCTTTGGTGACCCCCACTGAAATTTTCCGGCAAACATTTTCGTAAAATATTTTAATCCTTAAATGTCCTTTTTTAAAGGATATTTTTTGATTTTCTCGAAATTGACCAATAGAGAGATTAGTTAGAGGGTTAAGATCTTCCACAAAAATAATCCTCATACAATTCCATAATACAACTCTGACCATAAGAATTCTCTCAGACATTAACTTACAGCATTTATTTCATATAGTATAATGCTCCCTTCGACCGAAAAATGAAAACTTTGACCCACTGTAAAAAAATACTCAGACGTGCTGGACCATAAGTTTGTTCTACAAAAATGATCTACTCAACATACCCTTTCAGAATTATGGGGTCGCTATTCTGTTCCAAAAATGCTGTTGGACAGTGTACTTAGCAAGTCTATATCTACTTAAATTTCTATGGAATATAAAATTCAAAAAACAAACCTAAAATCAAAGGTTAACCATTGCATGAGTGCAGCACGAGTCGCGTAGATATAAAGACCAATTGATTTGCTGAATGAGCAGTTTAATAAAATTTTACAATATGCAAATAAAATACAAAAAACTAAAGGCACATTTTATTAAAAACAAAAAAAAAATCAGTATACTCAAAAAAGTTAAAACTTCAAGTGCTTTAAATATTGCTTTTATTGTGCTTTCTACAGTCAAAATCAAGTTCATACAAGTAAAAATATGTAATTTGTTTCATGTATTTCGTTTATTGTCAATATTTTAAAATAAAATTCAAATAGTTGTTAAAATTTACAATTTTCCTTTGCAGATTTTTATAAAATCGGAATTTCTCCCATGAATTTTAACGAAAAGATAAGCCACATTAATTTGAAGCTAAGCTCTGTCCTTACATTATCTTTTTCCATATTTCCCCAGCAAAAAGAAATGGTAGTCATTCTGTGACTATAACTTCTTTCATTGCTTCCTAAACTTCAGTTGACATTCTTTTATGGTTTTTTGGTGTTATTCTAAGGCACTTCCAAAGAATTGATGAGTTCATATCTCAAATGCAGTGATCTGGATAAAAACCCGATGCATATCTTAAAAAATCACTCTTCATTACTTCTAAAGCATAAGTTATAGTATATCGTATATATTTTGAATCTAAAGCATTTATTCAAATTGAAAAAATAGTTCTGATGAACTTGTTTAATTTTTTTATTAAATCATTTTTTATATTTTAGTTTAACATTTCATGAGGGTTAGAATTTATGCAGTTTTGCAATTTTTATAAAAGTTTTGAAATATCAAGAGAAACAGATATTTTTTAAACTTTAATTGAAACTAGCTGGCCTGTCATTTGCATTTTTTCAGCCCTAAATATTTATGAGGACGCAATCTGTGCATTTTTGCATTATGATTATTATTTAACACTACACTATTTCCAGTTTTAATTCAGAATTTACCAAAATAATTTTAAAATTGTGTAAAAATTATTTCAAATGGCGCCCAAAAATGTTTTAAAATTGTGCAAAAATTATTTAAAATTATTCAAAAATATTTTAAAATTGTCTATAAATGTTTCAAAATTGTACAACCAGTTTTTAAGTTATCCAAAAATATTTTAAAATTTGTCTAAAAATGCATTAAAATTTTTGGAAAATGTTTCAAAAATGCTTTTTCACTAAGGCAGAATTATTTATTTGTTTTAATAAAGAGTATTTGTTTATCAATGCAAAAATTTCGCTTCTTAAACTTATTTTTCTGCATTCTTATGAATTAAATTTTCATTAAAGCTTAAATACTACAAAGTATATGAACATTTTCCACTCATGCATCAGAATATCTAATCATTGTATTATCATTGCTTCCTTAGAGTAAAGTATGAGTAATGCTAGTAGCTACATTTGAATACTTCCATCCTATGACACGCTAATGTTAAATTCATCGATGAAACCATCAGAAAAGAAGTGATGCCTTTGCCATAGTAGTGATGCTTTTATTGCTTCTTTGGCAGCTTCATTTTTGCTGGGTTCATAAAGACTATAAATAAAAAAGTATTAGTGGAAATGAACACTTAAAGTTAAAAAATCAAGATCAATCAAAAGAGTTAATAAATTGTATTAAAACCAATCATTACCGTGTTTTTATTTTATTGTTTAAACTTGAAGTTGAGGCTTGAAAACAAGTGTCATTATTATGTTGTTTGAACATGTATTAAACCGTGATTCAAGGCTTGAATTAAAGTACAAGGACGGATCAATAAGTCCGTGACTTTTCGAACTTCACTCGCAATTATATGAAATGCAACACTGCTCCCATCAAGTACCACCTGTTAGCAGACTACTGTCAAATTTTGAGCATATTCCATCATTTACTTTGCGTTTAACAGCTGTTCAAAACATACAACCTCGTGGATTTTTTTTAAAAATGAGGTCAATACACCCTAAAATCTTGAAAAAATCCACGATATGGCGTTGGCCGATCGAAGAGTAAAAGTGCGTGAGATTGTTGATCCCATATGCATTTTAAAGGATGGTTAAATTTTAAGGGCCGATGTTGAATGTGAATCACACCTAAAGGTCAAGTTTTCAGTTCTGCATTTCATTTGACATTTCTCAATTTCAACCATGGAAAGATACACAATCGAGCAACGCGTTAAAGTTTTTCAGGCTTATTATGAAAATGGGCGTTCAAATCAAAATGCACTTTGTGATTTTTTGGTCAGCATAATCGACCAAATGTGTCTAAAATCGGGAGAATTGTGGGCAAATTTCAGCAAACCGGGTCTGTAAAAACACCTGTGCATGCTCGCTCAGTTCGCTCTGCGGAAAACATTGCTGTTGTTCGCGATAGTGTGTCATGAGGTCGGCCAAGCATTTACCGTGAATGGTGTTCGCTAACGCGAGATGATAACGAATTATTTGTGGCCAGGAATTAAGGATATGACCCTAACGAAACAATGGCTCTTTTGCGCGACAAATTTAATGGCCGTGTTATCTTACGTGGTGGCGATGTCAATTGGCCGCCAAGATCATGTGATTTGACACCGTTGGACTTCTTTCTTTGGGGTTATTTGAAAGAAAAGGTGTACGTCGATAAGCCAGCAACAATTCAAGAGCTAAAGGATGAGATAATTCGGCATATTAACGGCATAGAACCTCAATTATGCCTCAGCGTCATTGAAAATTTGGACCATCGGATGGAGGTGTGCCGGCGAGGTCGCGGAGGCCATTTGGTTGATATTTTGTTCCATAGATAATTGAACCATACCATATTATCATCATAAAAATAAATGACAATAATTTCCTAAATAATTTGAGTTTTTTTCAAAATCAACATCGGCCCTTAAAATTTTACTACCCTTTATATGGCAGCGTGGATTCTATGTTAAATGATCATTTGGATTTAAGAAAACTGTCTGCATGATAGGTGCCGCGTTTGCTCTCAATTGACCATAATGCATGGGTCCACACGTGTGTAGTCTAAATGGCAAAATTCCATTAATTGGGCTACGAATTGGAATCTCATACGCCATATTCTCTGGATTTAGCCCCCAGTGACTATTTCAAATTTCCAAACCTAAAGAAATGGCTGGGTGGAAAGATATTTAGCTCCAACGATGAAATTATTGATCAAACAAATGCCTATGCACGCCACTGTATACAACAACATCAAGTTAAATTTTTTACCCCACCCTGTATACAGGTAAAACTCAAATATAAATTATTTATCAAACAAATTCATAGCAAATATATTATCGTTTTTTTTTTTTTTGGAATGTAATTGTTTTGTTTCAACTTTTGTTTTCAAATTCATTGGGGACCTCATTAATGTTAAGAAATCTAATAAATTTGTTTTTTGTCTTCTTTTTCATCTTTGTTGCCTTTTTTTATTGCAATAAAATTTATTTGACAAAATTTACATAAATGACTTGAAATTTTTCTAACTTTCCCTTTTTGTTGGTGTTTATTTTTTCTATACAGAAATTTGATTTATATTTTTAGCACTCTCACTCTGATAAAATTAAAATAATATACAGTAGAATACTTTGAGAGTTGGACATTAGAGTTCATAGTTCAGTTCATTCAAATCCATTTATTGAACTAATTTGTTGTTTTAGTTGATTCGTTTGTTTCAATTATTTATAAGATTATATTCGCATATATTTTGTTTGAAAATTTTGTATAAAACAAGTAAAAAAGGGCTAAATTCGGCTGTGCCGAATCTTTGAATACCCTCCACCATAGGGGCTGAAGATGATATACGTACATATATACTAAACTTTGCATGAACTGTAATGTGAATATGTTTTGTCAATTTATGTAACGAACATTTGTTATTTAGTTTTAGTAATGTTATTTACAGAGGTCTGCTCTGTTAGCGACTTTAACATTGTTGCTTTAACGTTAACTTAAGAGTAACACACATATAGCTCTATTCTATAGTAAATGTAATCGAACAAGAAGAAGACTTAATAACATTTTTACTTACTTAACAGAAAACAAAAATAGATACAGAAAAATTGTACAAATTTGTATGAAAATTTAGAGGTACCTTCACATTTTCACTCATAACTTTTGAACCGCTTGACCGATTTTGCTCATTTTAAATACCAAACTGCTCGGGAGGATGTTCAATAATCTGGGTAAAAATAGGCACCCCCGCTTGCGTCTTCGCGTCGTGATCGCCATTTCAACAGACAGACAGACAGACAGACAGACAGACGGACATCGCTAAATCGACTTAAAATTGCATAAGGGGCACGAATATATTTACTTTATGGGGTCTTCAACCTATATTTCGACATATTACAAACGGAATGACAAACTGATATATACCCTCACCATATATGGTGGAGGGTATAATTAAGGAAAATTCAAAAAGAACAATTAAATGGATTATAGTTCATTGTAATAGTTCTTTAGTGATTTCTTTCATTTAGTGCGAAATAGTCAAACAACCCATTTTTTTTTGTAAATGTTCTACTGTACTTACCTACAACTCCAAAAAAAAAAATATTATTAATAATATACAAAAAATACTTCCTTGAAAACATTTTTCATTTTCAAACTAACTAAAAACTCATCCTAAAACTGTGCTTTTCTTGTTTTAATACTTTTAAGAAGTATTTTTGTACTAGACATGTTAAGCACGAGCACAAAAAAAAATATATTCCTAAGGTGTGTATAAACTATGTACATGTTATTAAAGGTAAATATTTAAAAAAAAAATTGCAAACTCAGCTTAACATATATATCCAACATTCCTAGCACACTAAACGTAGTTACATACTTCAAATTATTATTTAGTTTTTTTATTTTACAAAATATGAGTTTAACACATAACTTTGTCATAGGTTTTCTTAAGGTTATGAGAGAAGGATTTAATATATATATCCTTTGTTAACATAACTTGCTTAAGAAGAAAATATTAAATAGAAAACCTTTGCATAGAAAATTCTTTAAACTTTTATTTGTTTGAAGTGATTTTGTATATGCAGGTCACGTATTATATTCATATTCAACAGTCAGCAAATGTTATGACATAGATTTGTTTTTGTTGCTGTAACATACTAACGAAAAGTAGAAGAATCAAAACAATCTTTAAGATTTTGAGTTAAATGATATTTTAATATTGAAATTCCTTTAATATAATTTTACAGGAGTAAGGGGTTTTTAAAATAAGGAAATTTTTTAAATTTAAATAAAATACCTTTTTTTTTGTTTTATTAAAATCTGGTACTTCTTCTATTTTTCTTATCAAAGTTTAGTATTAGAGTGTCCCTAAAATTTTGCACTACATTAATTTTAAAGGACGCATTTTAAAGAAAGGATTATGGAAAAAATAATTAAAACTTTTTCAAGGCTACTTACAACTGGCTATTAGCGCTTGAAGTTGGCAATATAGGTTGCTTTTCGTCAAATATTTTTCTTCGAATTTTTCAAAAGGATTCAAAAAGTTAGAAATGTTGTGCATATAATGGGAAAAATATTCATGAAGTCTTTAAAACGCCGCTTTTTGACGCAGAAATTTATACTGGATGTTAAGGAAGAGGAATTTACCAGCGATGTTTTCTTCAGTATGATGGAAAATGCGGTAAGAATAGCCCCAATAATTATCAACAATGGCGGCGTCAACGGGATCGATATAATTTAATTTATAATGGACAAAAATTAAAGGTCCACATAAGAATTTAATTAGTAATAATTTATATCGTTTCATTTTAATGATGTAGCCAAACAATTAAGGCTGAATGTTTTTGGGTCACCCTGTATTTTAATGTTCAGATTTCTTACAAGGTAATTTTTAATCACCATTTTTACTAAAAAATATATCTCTTCAATAAATTAACCAATACTCCAAGAAAAACACACGCAGAAAAAAAAACATGGTTGGGGCAATCATATTCAAAGAGTATTACATATTTTTGGGATTATGATTATGCCAACCATAGTCATACTATAATATAGTTATCATATTACGATAATAAAATTACCATAATATTAACATAATATTGTTCCTACAAGTTATATTAAAATTCGAAGCTATTTAATTAAAGAATATTTATTTAAGAAATGTTTTTCCTAAAGAGACAAATTTCATATTAATGACTTTTTCTATTCTTATTAATGACTTTTTCAATGGCCTTTTTCAAAGAAAAATACTTAAAAAGAATTTAAATTCTAAGGATTTTTAAATAAAAAAAAAAACATAGATTCTGTAGACTTTTGCTAACAGAAAAATTATTAGATTCTAAGGATATTTTTAAATATTTTTTTTTTTTGAGATAGTCCTTAAAGTCTCATAATTTTTCTTTTAGATAAAGTTCTTAGAATCTAAGAATTTTTTATTCAAAAAAAGGACTTATAAACTAAGTATTCTATTAACATATGAATTTTTATCTAAGGAATTTTAAAAATTTACTTTAAGGAAAAGTCCATAGAATCTAAAAATGTTTCCATCAGAAAAATTTCAAAGGAGGTAGTATTTTGTATTTTTCGGAACGACTCAAGCTACAAGCTTTTTCTGATAAACAAACTATTTTATTAATATTCTGAGTACCTTTTCTACAAAAAAGTCGTTATTTCAGAATAAATGAATTATTAAACAAATTAAAAAAAAATATTATTGTTTTCATTTTAGACTCTTTTTGTCAATGAATTTGTTCGACAATGAATTGATTAGTGCAAATTATAATTTTGTGTGTTATATTGACGGCATTTTCCAAAATAAAACCAGGTGAAAATGATCATATATTATAATTTTTACATGGGTGACTAAACTAATACTAAAGCATTTTTTTTATGAAAACAAGACAGGATTATGACTGTAAATGTCAAAGTTATTTTTTATTTGATTTAAAATTATTCAATGACTGTTGTCAGCATTTTATATTTCCATAGAAATTAAATAGAAAGAAACAAATCATAAAATAATAAAATATTTACAATAATAATGATGGTAGCGACCATACAACATTTATTAACCAATAACTTGATTGTGACAACCATACCCAAATGCAGCAAGTCTAATATAGTAGCTGTAATCATGTTGCAACCATGTTTTTTCTTTGCGTAAAAGTTTAAAGTTTCAAATTTATATAACAAATGGTTTAAACAGGCTGTCGAGGGAAGACCTTTCCTTTTTGAGCTCCATTTTTACCACACTCTAATTGAACATTCCAAAAATTACCTTATTAATGGATTAGCACATTCAGGTAACACATATATAAATTTCAAGTTTCTAGCGAAAGCGGTTTGGACAGGTCGTTAAGGAGAAGACTTTTTCCCTTTTAAATTCCAATATTTTCCTAGTTTCTGAAGAAAATTTTACAAAGTATTTTACCAGTGAATTGACACAAACTCAAGGTAACACATATTTTAACCTCCTTTTTACCACGTTCTTGAAGAAAATTCTAAAAGGCAATTTTTCATTGGATTATCACTTACTCCATGAAACACATGTTTTAAAATTCATGTTTCTACTGAAGGCGGTGGGCAGGCCGCTAATTAGAAGACTTTTCTTTCCCCTTTTGAACTCCCATTTTTATCAAGTTACTGGCGAAAATTTTAAAAAGTGCTGTATCTTTAAAATTAAACATATTGCTAGGAAAACATATTTCAAAGGGGTTTGATCAAGCCGTTAAGGAGGAAACTTTTCAATTTTTAACTCCATTTTTGCTACATTCCTAGAAAAAATTTCAAAAATCCCTTTACCAATAGGTTATGCCAGGAAACAAATATTTTAAGTTTTAGGTTTTTAGCCAAAATGGTTTAAGCAGGTTGTTAAGGTAGAGACTTTTACCTTTTAAAACCCCCCATTTTTACCAAGATCCTGAAAAAAATTCCAAAAACTACTTCACATGTAGATTGTCTTTTTCCTGGGACTACATATTTTAAATTTTAGATTTCTAGCCAAAATGGTGACTTTTGTCCGCGTAACAATATCCAAAATTCCTAAATTGTTGGATTTTTACCCCCGAGGAGCGTACGTACCAAAATTCAAATTAATGGCTGCAGCAGTTTCGGTTGGTCGATAATGAGCCAGTCACTCAGTAACATTACACTTTATACCCTACACCACTCTTCCACCAATCTTTATAGTAATTATATAATTATGTACAACTTATATCATAATACACCAACCGAGCACCAGCAACTAAGACTATCAGCTCGTTGTACTGTAAACAGACCAGAGTCTCTGGAGGAAATCGAACCCACGAACTCCGCACTGATAAGCTAGACATGAACCAAAAATTAATCTAAAATTTCCTTTAAAATAGTTTAAAAATTTTTCTCAATTTAAGTCAAATATTAATATAGCTAAGAAAAACTTTTTTAAAATTATCAAAAACTCCTATGTTTAGGTAAAAAGAAAATAATTTATATACTCAAAAATAGTTCATATTTTTCCTAAGTTATATTTCTAAATTTTAGGAAAAACACAAGTATATTAAATAAAAATTTATCAACTTTTAAGAAAAACATCTTCGTTTTAAGAAATTTGCATGCTAAAATATTATAAAACTAAGTTTAGTTAAGAACATTATTTACTCCCAAACAAAAGACTAATAATTATTACTTGAGCCCGAGTATAACCAAAAATATTTTTATTATTTTTTTCTTTATAAATATAACATTTTTGGTATTTTTTAATTTTAGTATCAACATTGTGCCCGTTGGAAAACAACTTTGATTGCTAAGAAGACAGAAATGCAGCAAAATATACGTTTTTAATAGGTTTTTTGTTTAGGCCGTACCTGCCTTTAGATGCTTTAGCTTGTCTAAAACTTTGGGTTCTGAAGAGATCTTTTGCCGGATCGAAATACATGTATCAACCTAACTAAAAATCGTTAATTTGCTTTGTTTTTGTAAATAATTTACTCACATTTAGTTCAAAAAATGTTTCTAACTTAAAATTAGAAAGTACTTGAACTTAATGTGTGTTCATTTTTTTCGCGAGTAGTAAAATTAACTTAATTTTTGAAAGCCATTTCTCAACACAGTTTTTAAGTCTACCACTTTTAAGTTTTCAAGAATTGTTTTCTAAAAATTAGTTCAGGTTATTCAAAACCAAAAGTAATACATTTTTTACTATGTAAATTATAATAAAAATTTATTTGATTGTAGAAAGTGATGAACTATTTCTAGGGAAAATTTTCATGCAACTAAGTTCAGCAAAATTTTAAAATTTTTAAAAAAATATTATTATTTTCAATTTAAAGTTTTCTAATTTTTGGGAAATAATAAAGTATTTTTTTTTTCCTAAAAATTTCTTCAGAAAAATTAAAAAAAAAACTTTAGTAAATTTTTCTTAAATCGAGGAAAAATTCAGTTTTTATTGGAAAACGTTTATCGTCGTATTTTCAATATTTTTTTCAAAAAAAAAAAAAAAATAAATTGAAAACTACACTTAAAACAGTTTGTAAGTTAAAATAACAGAAAATGTCATTTACAAGAAATGATA
>OX456524.1:50644949-50664949 GCA_949748255.1 Eustalomyia histrio
ATAATAATATTTATCCTAGTTTTTATTAACTAAAGTTTATCGAATAGGAATAAAAAATTCTTAAAAAATAATAAGGATCTACTTATTTTAAATGCAGACAAGGGAAATACTACTGTGGCAATGAATAAGTGTGATTATATTTTAAGAATGAATGATATTGTGGATGATATTACCACATACAGATTATCAAATAGGGATCCAACAAACAAATTACAGACAATAAATAATAATTTAGTTGAAGATCTTTTCAAATTAAAGATTATAACATCTTTGGAAAAGAACAAACTTAAGACAAATATATCTGTTGCAGCTAGATTATATGGGTTACCTAAAATCCATAAGGAACATTTTCCTTTAAGACCGATATGTTCATTTATTAATTCCCCATCATATGAACTTTATAAATATATTACAAACATTTTTAAAAAGATAACTGAAAAGATACAAAATTTAAAGATACAAAATGATGAAAAATTAATTTCACTTGATGTTGTATCTTTATTTCCGAGTATACCAATTGATATAGCTTTCGATATTATCGAAGAAAAGTGGGATATTATAAAGGATTATACAGGAATTGAAAGGAACCTTTTTATACGTATTTTAAAATTTTGTATAATAGACAACAGATATTTTAAATATGATAATAAAATATATTTACAATGACAACGACTTCCAATAGCTGATATTGTAATGGAAAAATTATTAGATTCTTGTATAGAAAAATTAAATGTGAAACCAAAAATCATCACAAAATATGTTGATGATTTATTTTGCATTATTTCAAATGATTCAATAAATGATATTTTACCAACTTTTAACTCATTTCATGACAATATAAAATTTACGATTGAGAAGGAATGTAATTCTAAAATTCCTTATTTAGATACATTGATAATAAGAAAGGGTGAGAGTTTATTAATAGATTGGTATCAGAAACCAACAGCTTCTCTGAGAGTTATTAACTATTTTTCTAAACACCCGAAAATAATCATACTTAATACGGCTAAAAATTTGATTGAAAGGATATTAAAGATTAGCGATACAAAATTTCATAAAACTAATATAGAAAAGATTAAAAATATTTTGTTAAATAATAATTACCCAATTCAATTAATCTGTAGATTGATAAGACAATGTAAAAAACAGAATAATTTAGTTACGAGAACGGTTACTGAACCTAAAATTTATAAATCTCTAACTTATGTTCCTCTTATATCTGAAAGATTAGGAAAATCGAAAATTTATGATAATAAGAAATATATAGTAGCACATAGAACATATTACACATTAGGTAGATTATTTAGCAAAACGAAAGATAAAATAGATAAATCTGAAATGTCCAATTTAGTTTATAAAACACCTTGTAGTGGAAATGATAATGAGAATTGTAGTAATGTATATGTAGGTACAACAAAGAATAAATTAAAAACAAGAATTGCAGGACACAGATCTGATCAAAAATACAGGAACACTACTTCTACACAGAAAACAGCATTATCATTACATTGCACGAATTTTAATCATTATCCCGATTTTGATAGGACTTAAATTTTAAACACGGAAAATAATTAGAAATGTTACAAATTATGAAGGTACCATCTACACAACAAATTAATTATAAAACAGACATAGCAAATATTGCACAAAATTACAGACATTTAGTTAATAAAAACTAGGATAAATATTATTATGTTAAATGAAATGTATATAAAATATTTTTGTTCATGTAATATTTTAATTTATCAAATATTGTTATTTTTGTTTTCTGTGATATTTTTATTTTTTAATATTGACAAAAAATAATTTTTGATTTAGCGCCTTTTTTAAAAAAATTGTTATATATAAGTTTTCAGTTTATAATTTTAATTGATTAATTATAAAAAAAGACAATTTCCCCTGAAGAAGTCACCCAATGTGGTGACGAAATATTGGGATAAATAAAGATTTATAATTAAATTTTTTATAAATAAAGGATCTTTGGCTCAATAAAGAATATTATATGAATAGAGAAGATCGAAGAAAACTAAAATAACTATTTTAAAATATTTATATTTCTTCTAGAGATAAAGATAGCAAATGAAATATATTTAAAAAAAAAACTAACCGTGGTAACTAACCAAATGGCAATCCGCCCCTAAGCCTTTGTTGGATATTCAAACTCCTCGTTGTGAACTCTAATTTTGCTGTACTCTCTGCTGAATATGAATCCGGCTATTAAATCTAACTCTCCAAAACTTTACATTTACAATTACTTGCCGGCTGTCAAACTAAGAGATCTTCTTCCTTCAAAACGTCGGTATATATACCGACATTTTACCACAGTTATATTGATTTTAAGTTATTACATTTAGCAAATTTTCCCAGGTACAACGGTACTGTTTAGGGCAGGGACTTCCCTGCTATATTAACGTTACATGGAACCTGCTTGTGTTATAGTTGTTTTTGTCAGTTGTGCTTAAACATTCAACAAGTACCGCATAGTTGTTGTGTTTCTAGCTTTATTTCTTGTTACTTTCATTTTGTTAGTTAGTTGTTCTCCTCATATTCACAATTCTTGTAGATTCTCTCCCTGTGGATTCTACCTTTCGCAGTTTATATCTCTCCCTGTGGATTCTCTCTTTAAAGTTTCTCTTTTGTAGTTTCTCTCACGTAGCCTTATTCCCGTTTATTTTCTCCTATAGTTTATACCGTGTAGTTTCTTTTGTCTCCCGAACATAGCGCTGGCCCTATTTCTTCATCTGATGAGTAATCATGTTTCCCTAAATGGGGAAACAGGACTGCTTTTTGATGGATGTAATCTATTATATTGATCTATGAATGTAATCCATAGCCTTAATTGATGGATGAAATCGATCCATTTGCTTCACAGATATAATCCATTCCAATTAACCCCTTCCGTGCAATGACAACTTGCAACTTGGAAAACGTCATCTGCTATTTTAATTTACTCCTATAACATTTTTAAGAACTTTCTTGTACAAATCCATTTACCTCTTCTCGAGTAATGGAAAATCTCCAAAATACCCGCACACTAAAATCGCCCCAGATAGATGAAAGTAAAAATCTATTTTACCCTTCTCCGGTGCTCAAAAATCGCCACAGTCTAAAATCACTGGAGACAAATGGAAATCCATCTCTGTACAGGTTGGTTGAAAAGTTCCTGCGCTCACCAAGAGATGGCACTGCTAGCTCCAAACTTTTTTTTTCTCAAGTTGGTATAACTGTCCTGAGAACACATGCAAAGTTGCCAGTCATTCTGTCAATTCTTTCTTTGTTTACAATCCATTTGAAGTTGACGTGTCATTGATTTTTTTTAATATGGAAAAAATTGAATATCGTGCAGTCATTAGATTCTTTGTTTTGAAGGGTTTAAAAGCAAAGGAAATTTTTAAACAATTGTTAGAAGTGTATAAGGAGTCCTCACCTTCAAAACGCACCGTTGAATTTTGGGCTGGTGAATTCAAACGTGGTCGTACCAGTCTTGAAGACGATGAACGCGAAGGACGACCAAAAACTGCAACCACAGCAGAAATCATTGAGCAGGTACATAATATGGTTAGTGAAGATCCAAGTTTGACTAAGTGTGAAATTGCTAATGCCATAGGCATCTCAGACGAACGTGTAATCCATATTTTACATAAAGAATTACGTATGAAAAAACTGTTTTGAAAGTTAGTAATGCACACATTAACAATTCAACAAAAACTGGATCGAAAACAAATTTCTCAGCGTAATTTGGAGCGTTTTAAGCCGAATAAAACCGACTAATTGCATCGTTTTATAACTATGGATGAGACTTGGATCTACCATCATGATCCTAAATTGAAACAAGAACGTTTACAGTGGACTGAAGCTGGTTGTTCAGCTCCAAAGCAGGTGAAGTCACAACGATCAGCAAAGAAGTTTATTTTGTTGATTGATTATCTTCAGAAAGGTAAAAAAATCAACTCTGAATATTATTGCAGCCTTCTGGATCAGCTGGATGAAAAAATTCGTGAGAAAAGACCTGGTTTAAAGAAGAAAAAATCATTTTTCATCAAGACAATGCACCTGCTCACAAAAGTGTTTTGACGATGGCTAAATTCAAAGAATTAAAGTACAAATTGCTTGAACATCCACCGTATTCACCAGATTTGGCTCCCAGTGACTACTATCTCTTCAGAAATCTCAAACAATTCCTTCGTGGAAAGCATTTTTCGTCGAATGAAGAGGCCATAGCAGCCGTAGACGGTTATTTTGCAGAGCTTCCGGAAAAACATTATAAGGATGGGATAAAATTATTGGAAGATCATTGGAACAAGTGTATTGAGATTCTAGGAGATTATATTGAATAAAAAAATATATATTTCGTAACAAAAACAGTATTCTTTCATTTCGAGCGCAGGAACTTTTCAACCAACCTGTACATATGTGTTAAGCATGGTTGGTAAGCACTACCTTTTCATTATCTACCACGCTCTGATCAGTACCGATACGAAAATTTTAAAACTATGATTCCAATAGTGACATGTGTCTTTTAATATGACGGGGTTTATTTCATAACTTTACCTGCTATATTGAGTTCTATCTGCAAAATACCGTTATAAATCGATATTTCAGTAGTTTAGCATTATTTTAAAGGTAGTTTAAGATATATCAAAATTAAGCCAGTAAAATAGCGCAATAACCCCTATTATACAAGAAGATAAATACCTTTAATGGAATCGTCATTTTAAAATTTTCATATGGGTCTAAAAGAGGATGTGGTAGCCAACTACCGTTATATTGAAAAGTTATTGTATGCCAACCATGGTGTTAAGATATGCAAAATTTTGTTAAAATTGTCTTTGTTTTTTTTTCTTATTAAAATACCAAAATTTTAAAAGAATTTTTGTGAAGATGCTTTAGTTTATTCGATTTAAGGGTTTTATTGTACTTTTTCATTTTCGGAAGTTCTTTTTTACCTAATTATGAAATATTTCCATTAGGTAACAGCTGGTGTTTAAAAACCATAGAATATGGCTAAAACTTTTACTCTCTCGAGTATTTAAAAAAAATATATACTTCACATATGTTTCCCTACAAAAATAATTCCATAGCCCAAAATTTGAAATTGAGTCTAAAAAAAAGGTTCTTAATGTTGTCTACTCCAAGTGTTAGCTAAATAGGCATTCTCTCCTGTAAAAGTTCTCTTTCCTTTTAGTATACAGATTTCAAATGAACTTGGTTTTATAAATTTCCTTTTAATATACACGTTGTATAAATATATAAAACCAGAAACTAATCTAAAAGTAACGCGTTTTTGTTTTACGTTTTTTCAACGTTTTTCAACATTACGCTTGTATAAAATGTATAAAATACAGCACCAAACAAAAAATCACTTCCATAAGTTTTTCTGTAAATGTTTCCGTAGTTTTTAGCAAATACTATACTAGTGTTGGTAAGAATTTTTGTTTTTAACATTTGTTAGCAACAACTACGATAGAAATAAAAACAACAATAACAACCATATAAGAAACTAAATTACAAGTTAAGCTTACATGTCTGAGGTAATGAAATTTTATTACGCATTTTGTTTGGTTTTTATTGAAATTATTCTATAATTTATCTAAATGTATGTGTGTGTGTGTGTGTGTGCAGTTTATGCTTTCCACAATTCTTTTAGAAGTTTATATTAAGAATTTTATGTGTATTAGCCAAGAATAAATTGAATGTTATTTATAATTTAATATATTTTTGCAATTAAAATGTGTGATAAAATATTAATACTGATCAGTATATGTTACAGAAAAGCTAAAATATTCAGTAATACTTTGGATCTAAAAGAATATAGGTCTAAGCAAAAATCAAAGGAATAGTGGTAACTTTTTATTGCATCAAAACGATTCAAGGCAATTTTAATTCGTACTGGCATCTACTATTAGACTATGACATTAATTTTGTTTTGCATAAATACATTTATTTTATTAAAATAAGTAATCTGGAATGTTTATTACAACTTGCAATATTAAACCTTTATTCACATAAAAATCGTTACTTCCCATGTAAAAATCGAAATATATATGAACATACATGATCATACATGGGCTTGTATATGATCATACATGGACATACATGGTCATATACGTCAATACATTGTTCAATATATGACCATACATGATCTCATACATGATCATATATCTTCGGATCCGAAATTTGAGGGTATATGGTGATATATGTGCATATATTATCATACATGCTCATATATTATTCATGTATGCTCGTATATGATCATATACGTCCATATACCCTCAAATTTCGGATCCGAAGATATATGATCATGTATTAGATCATGTATGATCATATATTGAACAATGTATTGACGTATATGACCATGTATGCCCATGTATGATCATATACAGGCCAATGTATGATCATGTATGCTCATATATATTTCGATTTTTAGATGGGGTTTGAAAAATTGGGAATCATTAACTTGAAAAAATTTGACTCAGAAGAAATTTCAATCTTTTCCGAAGCCAACTGAGCCAAGTCCAATATATATTTTTTTTTAATTCTTACATATCGAATTCGTATTTAAGAAATATTTTTATGTTAAATACATAATTAAATTATGTTGATTCCAAAATTTTTTAAATTTAAAATATTAGAAATTTTTAAATTCGGTTTTTCGCCAATTAGCAGTCATATCGAGTATGTACCCAGCAAAAAAAAAAATGGTAGTCATTCTGTGACTATAACTTCTTTCATTGCTTCCTAAACTTCAGTTGACATTCTTTTATAATTTTTTGGTGTTATTCTAAGGCAATTCCAAAAGCATCCATGTGTTCATATTACAAATGCAGTGATCTGGATATAACCCGATGCATATCTTAAAATATCACTCTTCATTACTTCTAAAGCATAAGTTATAGTATATCGTATATTTTTTCTTAATCTAAAGCATTTATTCAAATTGAAAAAATAGTTCTGATGAAATTTTTTAATTTTTTTATTAAATCATTTTTTATAATTTAGTTTAAAATTTCATGAGGATTAGAATTTATGCAGTTTTGCAATTTTTATAAAAGTTTTAAAATATTAAGAAAAACAGATTTATTTAACCTTTAATTGAAGCTAGCTGGCCTGTCATTTGCATTTTTTTAGCTTTAAATATTTATGACGACGCAATCTGTGCATTTTTGCATTATGATTATTATTTAACACTGCACTATTTCCAGTTTTAATTCAGAATTTACCAAAATAATTTTAAAATTGTGTAAAAATTATTTCAAATGGCCCAAAAATGTTTTAAAATTGTGCAAAAATTTTTTAAAATTATTCAAAAATATTTGAAAATTGTCTATAAATGTTTCAAAATTGTACAACCAGTTTTTAAATTATCCAAAAATATTTTAAAATTTGTCTAAAAATTCATTAAAATTTTTGGAAAATGTTTAAAAAATGCTTTTTCACTAAGGCAGAATTATTTATTTGTTGTAATAAAGAGTATTTGTATATCAATGCAAAAATTTCGCTTCTTAAACTTATTTTTCTGCATTCTTATGAATTAAATTGGCTTATCCATCAACCCGTCGAAGACGATACTGGTACCATTTACAAATAAAAGGAAGGTTAATCTATCAAGGCCCGTTGTGGGGGGCATGGTGATAGATTACTCTGATAAGGTTAGGTATTTGGGGGTTACTCTTGACAAATCTCTAACCTGGAATGATCACATTGATTCGCTGTCCAAAAAGGCCACCAGAGCTTTTTATGCCTGCCAAAGGCTCTTTGGGAAGACATGGGGTCTGAGTCCGCGGATGGTGTATTGGTCATTCATTACTATTGTCAGACCTATGATCACCTATGCGGCCATCGCATGGTGGCCTAAGGTCGAGCAGTCGAAAACGATGAGTGCTCTTAAGAGGATCTACCGTCTGGCGTGCATTGGTATAACGGGCGCCGGCGGGACGTGTCCTATGGATGCCATCGGGGTCATGCTGGGAATTCCTCCGTTGCATATCACTGTAATGGAGGCGGCCGTCATGGGCTCAACTAGACTTATGGAATTCGGTAGCATAAGAGGCGGCGACCTAAGGGGTCACATGAGGATCGCCAAGATTCTTATGGACGACCCAATCAGGAAGGTCACAGATAAGATGCTGCCGGAACAGATTTTGGTCAGGTATTTTGACGCTATGTCTTTTGATATGAGCATGTGGACCAACCGGACTTGGGAACCTGAAATTGGGGCCCAGTTAAGGTTCACAGATGGCTCGAAACAGCTGAATAAGGATACGGGTGCGGGGGTTTTAGGACCCGGTTTCCAGCGCGCCCTTCCCATGGGCAAATATCCCTCCATTTTTCAGGCGGAAATCTACGCCATATGTGTGTGTGTGGAGGAATGCCTACGGAGGCATGTGGTCAGATCTCGTATCTATATTCTCTCTGAAAGTCAGGCGGCACTCAGGGCTCTTATGTCCCCCGAGATGTCATCTAAACTTGTCATGGAATGTATTACGGCACTCAACCGACTCGGTAGGAGCAACTCCCTTACCCTGAGATGGATTCCGGGCCATGAGGGGCATGAGGGCAACGAAAGGGCGGACTGTCGGGCCAACCGTGGTGCCCGCCGGCCCTTCATAGGCCCTGAACCTTTCTGCATGGGCTATATTAAGGGGAGGCTCAGGTTGTGGAGAGAGTCGAAATTCACGATTATTGGCAAACATCTCGTGGCCAACGACAGGCTAAGAGATTTGTTTTTATGCCCAGTGGTGGGTCTGGGCGACTACTGGCCCTTGGTCGAAGAGACCTAGGGACCCTGACTGGATACTTTACTGGACATTGCAACCTTAGGTACCATAAGCACAAGAAGGGTCAATCGGACACTGAACTGTGCAGGTTTTGCGGGTTGGAATCGGAGACGTCAGAGCATGTCCTCTGCGATTGTCCTGGGCTTTGTGTCAGGAGGATCAAATGTCCTTCCGACATTTGGAACACTTCACCCGGCAAGGTTCTTGGCTTCATCAATAGCTTGAACCTTTAGGGTGATTCTGGGCAGCACAAAAGACCTACTATGGTCGCGGTGCGTAGTGCCATTTGAAATAATAATAATAATAATAATAATAATAATAATAATAATAATAATAATAATAATAATAATAATAATAATAATAATAATAATAATAATAATAATAATAATAATAATAATAATAATAATAATAATAATAATATGAATTAAATTTTCATTAAAGCTTAAATACTACAAAGTATATGAACATTTTCCACTCATGCATCAGAATATCTAATCATTGTATTATCATTGATTCCTTAGAGTAAAGTATGAGTAATGCTAGTAGCTACATTTGAATACTTCTATCCTATGACACGATAATGTTTAATTCATCAATGAAACCATCAGAAAAGAAGTGATGCCTTTGCCATAGTAGTGATGCTTTTATTGCTTCTTTGGCAGCTTCATTTTTGCTGGGTAGTTATTAACATCTTTTGTTATACTTACAGGGATGCACTGTGTATACGTAATATTAATTGTTCAAGGTACATAACACTCATACGTCTAGGTGGATAATAAACAACACAATCTCTGTATAAAATAACTGGAGCAGGGATGGAAAATTTGTTTTCTGTTATTGTACCAACCAGACAAACAAATTGTACTTTTTCGATCCCCACGGTACCAAAATTTTTTCGGCTTTTTTTTTAACAATTTTATCGTATTGAGTCAGATTTGCTTAGACACTAAAAATACTTAAACAAATTTAAAGTGACCGGGTGAAACAAAATTTAACGTTAATTTTATGTAGTCGTATAATTCCCACAAAACTTTGTAAAATTTTACTCTAATTTTTATGTCAAACCTTTTTTTTCTGGTTGTCCGCCTCCCTTGGAGGGCAATTTAACCTTTTCAGGATTTGCTATTTAAAAATTTAAAGGCATTTAATAGCTTTTTAACAATAATACACTTTTTTCTTATTTTTTTTTTTCTGTTTTGAGAGGTAATTTAAAATCAGCTGTTCAATCTTGCCACTTCCGAATATTTTACTACAATGTGTATGGAAACATTTGGTACATTTGATGTGGCACCAATTTAGAGCCGGTTGAACTTAAAACTGACTATTTTTTTGTATAGCAGCTGAATAAATATAAACTGGTTTTTAATTTAAAGTTGCTTTTAAAAAAGTCGACTTTATGTTATGTTGTTTTATAAATTGAAAATTTTAAAAAATTTCAAATTGTTTTGAAATTAGATTTTTTATATTTTTTTATTTTTTTTTTTTTTTTAATGTTTTGGATTTTTTTTGTGGTATGGTGACACTTATGGTATGGTAACACTTCATTCAATTTATTTTAAACTTTTCAAAATATTTTGAATTTTTGAGGAGTGAGTATTTCGTGAGCGTGAGCAAAAATTCAAATTACTCACGTGATCCTTAGTGAACGTAAGTAGAACAAAAATCTTCGTACGTGATTATAATTTTTGGTTCGTGATCGTGCGTGAGTCAAAAATCGCTCACGTGCCCATATTTATAAATAACCACTAATTATCCAGTTAAAATTTCATTAACAGGTTAATTATCAGGCTCAAGATCATTATTTTTTTTAATGATGCTAACGAACAGTAAATACTAATTTTTTAATAAATGGAAAAAATTGTAAGGATCAGCGCTAGAGGGAGTGCACACTTTCGACCCAAACGACCAGGTCATCTTCAGCCTCCTTCTGAACCACCCAAACCATAATTTACTCATGGTTTTGAATAGGCATTTATATCACACACTCTAAGGAAAATGACTATGTAAAATTACATTTTTCAGTTAGTGAATGATTACCCGTATAAATGAGCTTTTTCCATATATTTATAGAAATACCCTTTGGCAACCATTTTCGATTTTCAATGCACAAATTGACAGGGTTGCCCTCCAAATGTTAATGTTTCAATTTCTGGGAACGAATTGGGAATCTGGCATACTAATATTTTTATTTTCACAACATATTTGAGTGTTGTTTATTATATTAGATTATAAATTACATCGTGCCCTATGTTTTTGTATGTAAATTTTGTATATTATTTGATCTATGTGTTTTAGTTATATATTTTTAATTTTATCAGGTTCAAGATCATAATTTTTTTTAATGATACTAACAAATAGTAAGCACTAATTTTTTATTAAATGGAAAAAATTGTTAGGATCAGCGCTAGAGGGAGTGCAAAATTATGATCTTGAGTCTGATAAAATTAAAAATATATAATTAAAACACATAAATCAAATAATATATTTAAAATTTTGTTGTTATTACGGTCAAATTTTGCTTATATAAGCTTGCTAAGCTTAGTATCACATGTCTGCTGAATTTTAGTAAACTTTTTGTAAAGTGGAATTTAAAATCGGTTTGCTAAAATCAGCAAAAAAAATGTAAAAAATATTATTAATATTAGTACAATGAAATAAGTATAAAAAATTAGTAAGCGCTATTAAATTTTAGTAAATTGCTGTAAACTGCAATTTAAAATCGAACTGCTAAAACCAGCAACAAATTTTACTACATATTAGTGAAATGGAATAGTAGGAAGTGAATATCCGCTACTAAACATAAATTAGACCTAATAAACAAAAATTTTGAATCAATTATAAAGAACTAAACTCAATGAATTGCAAAATATATAAAAATTGGAAATTGTCGCACTTTAATAATTTCTATTGAAATTGCCTAAGAAAAAAAATCACAAATTTATATTTTTTGTCGAGCAACAATTTTTGTTTTAAAAAAAAAAAAAATTAAACAAAAATATTAAAAAATAAACGAATTTATCATTTTGTTTTAATTTGCTAATTTTTGTATTCAAACAAAATTTTGGAGTTAAATTTTTGGATTTAAAGGTCAAATTTTAATTGTTTTAAGGGCTGATTTTTAGAACTCCTTAGTGCTATTTTAAGTGGTTGCCCTAGTTTTGGACATGATTCGATTGTGAAAATGATCTTCACTTCCGATCCTTTTGTTCAGCCTATGTAGTATGTAAAGTCAATTCTAGTTTGTCACTCAGAAAAAAAAGTTAGTAGAACATTTTTTAAACGGTTTTCAATCCCACTTTACTAGTTTTGTACTGATTTATAGTAATAAATTATTATTTAGCAAATCTTTTTGCTATTTACATTTTACAAATTATAGAATTTTTGCAGAATTTTTAAAAATTTTTGCTGCTATTTTCCGAAATCATTTTACAAATTTTAGAAAACCGTTTTACTAAAGTTGGCAAAAAATAACTAATTTTAAAAAAGGGGATATTGAATGAAATGCTATTTCTAATTAAAACATACACCTACAGATTTTTACATAGATTAAAAAAGGGGATCGGAGGTGAAGATAACGACTCATGTCTAAAAATGGGACAACAACTTAAAATATCACTAAAATGTTTTTTTAGATCTAAAGGTCAGCCCTAAAAACAATTAAAATTTGAACCTAAAAGTAAAAAAAATTACGAAAATATTTGTTAAAATAGAAATTATCAAATTGAAACAAAATTATAAATTCGTTTATATTTTCACAACTTTAAAGCCTTTGCTTTTTTTTAATTTTGTCGAAAATATTTTTGAAAAAAAGTAAATAAAATAAAAAAATTTGTGATGTTTGATAATAAAAATAAATTTGAAATGTTGTACCAATATTAATAATATTGAGTATTTTTTTTTTTTTTTTTGCTAATTTTAGCAAACAGATATAAATTCCATTTTACTTTTAGTAGCTGCAGCTAATTTTTTCTACAAATTTCATTGTACTACACGTCAGCAGACATGTGTGATTAGCAAAAAATTCCGCTGTGCTCGAATTAGCAAAATTTCCCATAATAACAGCAAAATTTTCAGGTACCATTACAGGATTTTTTTTTTTGTATGTGTATAAGCTTTAATTATTAGAAATAAAATTTCTTTTAATATCAATAATATTTACTAATTTAATATTATAATATTAGTAATTTTTTTTGTTAATTTTAGCAAATCCGATTTCAAAATTTTGTAAAATGATTTCTTAAATTATCAACAAAAATTTGTAAATAATATTTAAAAAAAAAGTCTGTAATTCTTAAAATGTAAATAACAAAAAAATTTTCAAAAATTATTTTTTACTAAAAATTAGTACAAAAATAGTAAATTGTTTTCTGAGTGTATAAGAAAACCTAGAATTGTACACAAGTAGAAGTGTGAACTCAAAGTTGTTTCGAAATATTAATTATATAAGATGTTCGATTTTAAAGTGTTTGATTAACCGTTGTTAGGTTAATCGACTTGTTTAGTTCTCAATTAGGCAGCTTATTAAGATTCAAAAGAGGAAAAGTCTAATTCTTTTGGCTAGGAATCTGATAGTTAAAAAAATTTCATTCTTAAAATTTTCCAAAAAAAAGTGGTAAAAATAAAAATAATATAGCAAAAATTCCCACCTAATCTTTCAGTCAAAACCGCTGGAGATAGAAACTTGAATCTTGGCACTTAAGTTATTCCGATGGTTAAGACATACACTAACAATAAAACTGAAATCCGCTTAAAGAAATTGTGAAGGTTAAAAATTTTTGACTCATTTACATACAGAATTAGAGCACTAGAAAAGATGTTGGTACCCATATTTTCTCGGATTTGAACCAGGGTTGGCAGCCATTTAATATATTTAAAATGCAGATGCAGATTAAAAAGCTATACGAAATAATATCCTGAAAGCCAAAGGATTACAAATATCAAAAAAAAAATCTCTTACTACTCTCGATTTAATTAAATAATCATTATTATATGTGGAATTGAACTAAAACCAACAGCAATTCGAAATGCTGGGTCATTTTTGTATATGGCAATATAGTAAAAAGAAATAAATTTAAAGACGAAAACTGGGTAAACAAAAAATTGTGCAATTTTTGTCTAAGTTTTTAACCCCTAAACATAAGATGGACCACATTGAAAACACGTTTGTATTAATTGTTTTTTCTCTCCAACATATCCAAGCTATGTAGTTTCCTTGTGAGATGGAATTTTAACGACGACGATCATGTCCAAACTAGAAGAATAATTTGCCATTTTTGCTTTTTTTCTTTTATATTTACTTTTTACTTTTTTGTGATTCATCAGTTTGGATCTCTAAAGTAGCTTTTTCGTATTTTTTGCATAAGGGTTTTTTCCTTTAAAAAAAAGTATGTTTTCTGCTAGCTTTGTTTTTTTAAGAAAAAGTTTTTTAATTTTGTCTAAAATATTTTTTCATAAAAATAAATAAAATTTAAATATATTTATCAATAAAAAAAATATAAATTTGTATAGTCGAATTTGTAGGGTAATTAAAAAAAAAGCAGCTTTAAGGTGTATCTAAAAATAATTGAGTAATTTTGTGAATTTTAATAATTATACCCTTCACCACAGGTGGAAGGGTATATATAAGTTTGTCATTCCGTTTGTAATTTCTACAATATTGATCTAAGACCCTATAAGGTATATATATTCTGGGTCCTTGTGAAAAGCGAAGTTGATTTAACGATGTCCGTCTGTCCGTCTGTGTGTTGAAATGGGTTTTCCGAAGAACCCAGACATGATGAGGACTTGATTCTTTTTTATTTCTGTTACATGTGATCCATTTCTGTTTGCTATTAAAAATCAGACAGATCGGTTATTGTTTATACACAAGCAACACACATACAAAGATTTGTCATTTAAATAAAAACTAAACTAAATCTCTAATGAACGAAGACTTTTATATATGTACCTCTATTGACGATGATTTTGTGTGAGCTTCAATAGCTCAGTTGTCTAGACGCTATGTCACAAATACTTTTTTTTTCTCTAAGGCCGCGGGTTCGAATCCCGGTCAATTCACTTTTTTTTTGTAAATTTTTTTTTATTATTTTTTAAGACTTTTTTTTGTTTAATTTTGGTTTTTCTTTTTTAACATTTAATAATTAATTTATATAAAATTTTATATTAATAATTAAATTATCCATAAATAGGCTAAAAACATCAAAATTTTTATAATAACCCTCTGATACAAACAAAATACAAACGGTTTTATTTCTATTTTTTGCTCCGATTCAAAAGAATTTATAAAAAGATTCTTAAACCATTTTATTTCTCATATATTAAGAAAATTTTATACATAATTTCCCTTTGAGTGCAACTATTTTAGGTCATAACTTATAATAATTTATAAAAAAAAATGTATAAACTATTTTCCTTCAAATTTTTAAAATTAAGCTAAAGATATTAAAAATATTTTTAATAAAAAGGCAAAATAAAATCCCATATGCAAATTTGCCAGCTAAATCAAACGTGTTTGTAGAAATAAAACACATGAAGTTCTAGTGATTTCTTTTAACGATTTGTTGAAATTCTTTTCTTTCACCTCTTCACCTTTTATACACAAACAACAAACACTATTCCAGAGCTGTAATATGACCTATGGATACGTCTTATATAGCAAAAGATCGAAAATCTTTAGTATAACATATTTGCTGAAAAACTCGGAAATATCGATTCAGATACAAAAAAGTTATGCCCAAAACATAAATTTTTTTTAAATACCTATTTTCTGGAACCATAAATCTTACTGAGTCCAAGTTTTATCACCAAACTAAATGGTTAATTTCCTCTTAAAGGCGTCCGTATATAAATCTGTCCATTCCATATATGTCCATATATAAACCTTTTTTTTCCAACCATAGTGAAGGGTATATAAGATTTGGCATATCCGAATTTAGCCGCTCTCACTTGTTTTTTATTTAAATTAAAATTTTGCTATATTTGTAAATTTATTGACTAATAATTATCATAAATTTTTCTTAATTGGAGATAATTTATTTTAGTTTATATGTTAGTTTATATGTGGGTTGGGTGGTTATAAGGAGGCTTCACTTCCTCTAGCGCTGATCCTTACAACTTTTTCCATTTAATAAAAAAATTTGTGCTTACTATTCGTCAGTAACATTAAATCATGATCTCGAGCCTGATAAAAAATTAAAAATACTTAATTAAAACAGATAGATCAAATAATATACAAAATTTACATTTAATAAAAAAAAAAAAAAAAAAACATAGGGCCTGATGTAATTTATAATTAAATATAACAAACAATCACTCAAATATGTTGTGAAAGGAAAAAAATATTAGTATGCCAGATTCCCAATTCGTTCCCAGAAATGGAAACATTAACATTTGAAATGGCAACCCTGTCAATTTATACTTCGAAAAAAGCGAAGATGGTTGCCAAAGGGTATTTCTATAAATAGATGGAAAATAGCTCATTTGCACGGGTAATCATTCACTAACTGATAAATGTAATTTCGCATAGTCATTTTTCTTAGAGTGTGTGATATAAAAACCTGTTCAAAACCATGAAAGTGTGCACTTCCTCTAGCGCTGATCCTAACAATTTTTACCATTTAATAAAAAAATTAGTGTTTACTATTCGTTAGTAACATTAAATTATGATCTCGAGCCTGATAAAAAAAAAATTTAAATAATTTATTTTAATTTAGTTTGTACATTAATTTAACAGTCTTTAGTTGCGGTTATTAACATTTCTGCTATTTCCATTTCACTAATATTTAGTAAAAATTGTTATTTATTTTGGCAGATTTATTTAAAATTGCAGTTTTAAGCAAACTAATTTTAAATTCCACTTTAGAAAAATTTACCAAAATTTAGTTGGGGCTACTAATTTTTTCTTATAATTTCTTCTACTAATTTCATTGTCCTATATGTTTTGCTAGGATTAGCAAAAAAATACCACTGGACTCATATTAGCAAAATTGCCCGTAATAGCAGCAATAATTTCAGTTGCTATTACAGTTGCTATTACAGATATTGTTTTTCTTAACTTTCCAAAAAGAGAAGCGTCACTCAGTAAGGCTTAATAGGAGACATGTGTTGCTTTCTGTGCAAAGTGGATAGAGAAGAGATGAAAGGTGGTGAAAGATGGTAACACTCTAATTGCACAAGATGGTAAATTTAAGAACGGTTATTACTTTATAGTCCTGTTATATTATTTTACTTCGGTGGTGTTAGGTACTATGGGAACACAAAATGTTACTATTCCACCACAAGCTGGAATTCAAGAAGAAATCAAGTTAAATTTCAACATTGCTTTCCAATTTTAAGACTCCAATACAATTTTTATTACAACTTATTTCATTATCATACTCCAGCAAAGCGAACTCTAAAATTCATGCAGATAAAATAGATTGTCAGCAACAGATTCTTGTAGAAAATCGAATAGATAGGTTGCGCCAACAAAATTTTTATTAATTTTTTCATCATGAGTCTATAACACTAGGTCACAAATAACAAACTTTTGTCTGTTATTTGTTTCTAGCATACTTTTTCTCATGGATTTGGACCTACTGAACACGAAAATGAATTTTAAAAATTTTTCTGTCGATTGGTTTGCGAGATACAAATTTTTTAATTTTTTTTTTTTAATTTTTGGAGGTACACTTACTATTTTGAGCATATCTTTAGTCTTCTTTGACCTATTTTATCCTACTACTACTCAAATTAAAGACAATTGAGCCGTCTACAACTTATTCTCAGAAAATTTTCAAATCGGGTTAGTAGTTTTGATGTTGGCGGCTTAAAAAGGTTAAAAAACTGCGTTTTTTTAGTAAAAATGTGGCTGAAAAATTCATATAAAAATTCATATAAAATGTAAAACGCGATGTTAACAGCGATTTTAATTTTTTTACGTATAGCTGACACTTTTCCAAAGAAAATAAGCCCTTACTTAACAAAATCTGATGACAAATGGCCGACTTATTATTTTTTTGGTAAACGACCGAAATTCCGCTATTTCACGATTTTTTGATTTTCATTATTTGCACAGCTTACCTACCCAACGCAAACGAATAAATACATTTGAACTTAATTTAAAATAAACAAAGTAGTCTTCGTATATTTTTTTTTAATTTATTTACAGCACTACATGCTCATACATATTTAAACATAAGGAGACACGGTTATCAATTGCATTTCAAAACTGTCTGTGAAAGTGTAAAGAAGTTAATATTTAGAAAACGCAAGGAAGACAATGAGTAAAAGACTACGTGTGTTCGAGTGTTTGAACGATCCAGACAATTTCTGCAATGTTTGTGGCCAGTTTATAAAAAAAAATCACGCACACAAGTTTACTCCAGCAGTACAATTGCACTATTTGAATTATTTTGGTATTTCACCAAATATCACAGAACCATGGACACCTAAGTCGCTGTGTGATCTTTGCTATATAATCTTAACCAACTGGGCAGCTGGCGGAAGGTAAGAATTTTTATTTAAACACATTATACATAGCGAATATAGTAATTTATTTTAATTTTAGCCGCCATATGAAATTCGATACACCAATGATGTGGAAAAAGCCGCTATGCCATTCCACAGACTGTTATTTTTGCCTCACCACAAACAGTGGGGTAGGAAGATTTTTTAAATGGAACTACGCTCAAGTGGGATCGTTTGCGCTTCCAGTACCACATTCGCATGATGTGCCATATCCAGTGTGCCCTGGTGCATCTCTTCAAAAAGCAGAATCGTCAGAAGAAGAGTCTGAGTCAAATGCAAGCGAATTTGAGCCGGGTGCAAAGCGAAAATTACTGTCACAGGCCGAACTAAACGATTGGGTGCGCGATTTTGGTCTCACTAAGGAGAAATCCGAACTTTTTGCGTCTCGGATGATACAGTGTGGATTTGCGGCTTCAGAAGTGAAAGTATCAGCGTACAGAAACCGTCACAAGGAGTATGCAAAATTTTATACAAAGAAAGACCAAATATGTTTTTGCAGCGACATTTCAGGCTTGTTCCAAGAGCTTCACCAAATTCACAACCCCAACGAATGGAGGTTGTTTATTGACAGCAACAAAGAGAGCTTGAAGGCAGTTCTCTTACATAATGGGAATGAAAAGCCATCTGTTCCTATTGCTCATGCGGTTCATTCAAAGGAGAACTATGAAACTATGGACATTTTGCTGAAATGCATAGAGTATAGGAAATACAATTGGAAAATATGCGCCGACCTTAAAGTTGTGGCCATTCTGTGTCGACTCCAAGGAGGCTATACGCGACATTGCTGTTTTCTGTGCCTTTGGAATAGCCGCGCTGATGATCAGCATTATATAAAAAAAAAAATGGCCGGTACGAACGAAACCTGTAGTTGGAGAAGCGAATGTTCAGCGCAAACCACTAATAGAGAACCGTGAAAATATAATACTTCCGCCGCTGCACATAAAATTGGGTTTGATTAAAAATTTTGCCAAAAAATTAGACAAAGAAGGTGAAGCTTTTGCCTATTTACGGTCAATTTTCCCTTACCTTTCGCTGGCAAAAATTAAAGAAGGAGTCTTCGCAGGACCCGAGATAAAAAAAATGTTGAAAGATGAAAAATTCCCAAAGCTGTTATCACCCATCGAAGCCGCAGCATGGAATTCCTTCAGGCTTGTTGTGGAAAACTTTTTAGGAAACAACAAAAGCCCGAATTATAAGGACATAGTTGAGGATCTGGTAAAGAACTATGAAGCCATGGGAGTGCACATGTCACTTAAAATACACTTTCTGGATTCTCATTTGGATTTTTTCCCTGAGAATTTAGGCGACGAACACGGCGAGCGCTTTCATCAGGAATTGAAGGCTATGGAACGACGCTATCAGGGCAACTATGACACGGCTATGATGGGTGACTATATTTGGACCCTAATACGTGAGACCGATTGCAGCGAATACAAAAAACAAAGAAGTCAGCAGTTTTTCCACATGGCATAAAATGTACACTTATATCTTTGTTTTTACTCATTTTTTTGTGCGTTGATTTGCTTAATTTAATTAGTTAGTTTAATTTCGTTAGTTTAGCTAATTGTGCGATACATTGAGCATGTAGTGCTGTAAATAAATTAAAAAATAATATACGAAGACTAATTTGTTTATTTTAAATTAAGTTCAAATGTATTTATTCGTTTGCGTTGGGTAGGTAAGCTGTGCAAATAATGAAAATCAAAAAATCGTGAA
>OX456524.1:50672449-50731205 GCA_949748255.1 Eustalomyia histrio
TATGCAAATTTATTAATAATAATATAATATTTTTTTAAATTTTTACTTAATAAAGTGTTTATTTTTTTACTAAAATCAAGAAATATTACTTTTTAAAAATATGAACTATTTCTGAGTATATAAACTATTTCGGTTTTACCCACCCAAACATGGAAATTTTTAGTCAATTTAAGAAAATTTTTCTAAGTTTAAGTAAAATTTGATTTAAATCGAGGAAAATTTTTAAACTATTTAAAGGAAATTTTGGATTAATTTTTAGTTCATGTTTTGTTTTTGGAGTGTATTCATAAAACCTCGAAGGATTTAAGCGGTCCTCGAATTGTATTTGCACGACCTTGTAGGAGATTGGCAGGACATCAATGGATACTCACAGAATTTCAAGGGATATTCACAGGTCCTCAAAAAACTTTGTAAACGCAAAGAAAAGACATAGTTGAGAGAATCATATTCGAAGAGCATCATATATTTTTGGGTTTATGATTGTGCCAAGCATAGTCGTACTATATTATGGTTATCATATTATGATAATAAAATATTCATAATTTTACCATAATATTGACCCTACAGTTATATTATGATCCAAAAATTAGCACATTATGATTTTAAATAAACATATTATGATGTTAAATTTACCATAATATGATTGCATGTAATCATAGTATTGTCAAAATGTTATTACATTATGATCCCCATAACTATATTATGATTTCTGGATTATCATAATATGATCCATATAAAATCTTCATATAGAATCTTTTTCACAATGAATTGATTATTTTTAAAAATATTATATGTATAAAGAATTTTGGAAAAAAAACCCTCAAAAAAATCTTCTAAAGTTAAAAAAAGAAATAAACTAGATCTTAAAAGGTCAATTGATAAAATGTTTTAATGACATGTGGAAGGTATTTTCTACCCATCTGATATTTGTCCAGTTTTAGTAAACAATATATGATTGCTTTTTTAAGACATTTTGGTTTTTATGAAAACAAGACAATACTCGTATTAGGACTGTAAATGTCAAAGTCATGTTTTATTTGATGTATAATTATTCACTGATTGTTGGCAAAATTTTATGGTTGCATAATTATCATATTTTTTCATAGTCAGAATTTTTGTTACCACAGTATGGTTACAGCCAATCATGTTTTAAAATAGAAGGTGACAATCATAAAATAGTGAAATATTTACTATAATAATGATGGTAGCGACCATGTTGATGGTTATACAACCAATAATATAGTTGTGACAACCATACTCGATTGTAGCAAGCACAATATAGTAGCAGTGATCATGTTGCAACCATGTTTTTTCTCTGCGTGTAGGACCTCGAATGATATTCAGAGGATCTTGAAGTATAGTTTCAAGGCAGTAGAAAGAAAATTAAATTAAAAACAAAAAAGAAATTAAACTAAGTTTGTTTTCTTTTTAACTTAAATATATTTCTACTTATTTTTAAAATGCAAAAAAAAAAAACTTAAGTTTTGGCATATTAATTTAAATGCGTGGGATATTGGCAGGACCTAGGAAGACATCAAGGAATACCCACATTACCTCATATATTCAGAGAACATATTCAGAAAACCTCAAAGTATAACTAAAAGACAATAACTTTGAAATCAAAATAAGTTTGTTTTCTTTTTAATATGTTTCATAATATTAATCTGAAAACATAAATTAATATGTTAACATATTAATTTAAATTCCAATAAGTTATGTTAACTTTAAACGTATTTATTTAAATAATATTCCTAATTAATTAAAAAATTTGTATAAAATTTTATTTAAATATTTCATAATATTTAATTTAATTTTTTTCTGTGTAGGCTTTTTTAAAATCTTTCAAGATTTTTTTCAATATCTTTTTTTACAGACGTTCTAACATTTTTTGGACGCGCTTTTAATATAAAATAAAAAAGCCGATAAAAGAAGGCGAACCGGATTTTTTTTTTTTATTTATAGAAAAGCCGAATCCGGTTTTTAAAAAAAACGATTTTTCTAATAAAACAAAAAATTGAAATGGCTGTTTATTTGAATACTTTAGAATTTGAAAATAATGTTGCATTTGTAAGTTTATACCTTTTGAATTTGTAATTTAACATGTGATACTAATTAATCTATTATTTAGTGTTAGATCTAAAGAACTTTTTGTATTCATTCAACAACATAATTGAAATTGATGCTAAATTCTATTTTAGAAATGGTGTATACATAGTGAACTATGACTTGCTTGAAAGTGTATGTGTTTGAATTTTCTTTATATGGTTATGTAGGTGCATGTGTGTGTGTGTGTTTATATTATGTAGCTAAATAAACTTTTTTTGTTCTATTCATGTTACTTGCTATTGAAAATAAGCTGCTACTGATGTTTTCAAGTTGATTCAATGTTATTTAAAATTTCCCATACACCATATTTTGCTTTGAGGCTTAAAACCTTAATGTGTACAAAACTAAAGCAATCACATAAACAGCATATTAAACACCAATAAACAACAGTTACATGGATTATAATCTCTCTCTTTCTCTATTATGGCATTTTAAATGAAATGACTTCACTGGGTGGTACTATATTACAAATTCTAAAGTAATTTCAATTTACATGTTGTTTGTTGTATTTACTTTAAGCTAATTTTAAATTATTGCAGAAAAATCGTGAGAATTTTAATGATTGATAATGATATACAGTGTATTACAAAAATGCAAAATGCAGCAATTTTTCAAAATGAAATGATTGAAAAAATTGGCTTAAGATTTGAATTAAAAACACAAAAATTATATTTTTGCATTTATTTGATATGTTAACTTAAGAAAAATACAGGTTGGTTGAAAAGTTTCTGCGCTCGAAATGAAAGAATACTGTTTTTGTTACGAAATATATTTTTTTATTTAATATAATCTCCTAGAACTCAATACACTTGTTCCAATGATCTTCCAATAATTTTATCCCATCCTTATAATGGTTTTCCGGAAGCTCTGCAAAATAACCGTGTACGGCTGATATGGTCTCTTCATTCGACGAAAAATGCTTTCCACGAAGGAATTGTTTGAGATTTCTGAAGAGATAGTAGTCTTTGGGAGCCAAATCTGGTGAATACGGTGGATGTTCAAGCAATTCGTACTTTAATTCTTTGAATTTAGCCATCGTCAAAACACTTTTGTGAGCAGTTGCATTGTCTTGATGAAAAATTATTTTTTTCTTCTTGAAACCAGGTCTTTTCTCACGAATTTTTTTATCCAGCTAATCCAAAAGGCTGCAATAATATTTAGAGTTGATTTTTTTACCTTTCTGAAGATAATCAATCAACAAAATTCCAAAAAACTGATGCCATAACCTTCTTTGCTGATCGTTGTGACTTCACCTGCTTTGGAGCTGAACAACCAGCTTCAGTCGACTGTAAACGTTCTTGTTTCAATTTAGGATCATGGTGGTAGATCCAAGTCTCATCCATAGTTTTTAAACGAGGCAAGAAGTCGGTTTTATTCGGCTTAAAACGCTCCAAATTACGCTGAGAAATTTGTTTTCGATCCAGTTTTTGTTGAATTGTTAATGTGTGCGGCACTAACTTTCCAAACAGTTTTTTCATACGTAATTCTTCATGTAAAATATGGAGTACTCATTCGTCTGAGATGCCTATGGCATTGGCAATTTCACGCTTAGTCAAACTTGGATCTTCACTAACCATATTATGTACCTGCTCAATGATTTCTTCTGTGGTTGCATTTTTTGGTCGTCCTTCGCGTGGATCGTCTTTAAGGCTGGTACGACCACGTTTAAATTCACTAGCCCAAAATTCAACGGTGCGTTTTGAAGGTGAGGACTCCTTATAGACTTCTAACAATTGTTCATAAATTTCCTTTACTTTTAAAACCTTCAAAACAAAGAATCTAATGACTGCACGATATTCAATTTTTTCCATATTGAAAAAAATCAATGACATGTCAACTTCAAATGGCTTGTAAACAAAGAAAGAATTGACAGAATGACTTGCAACTTTGCATGTGTTCTCAGAACAGTTATACCAACTTGAGAAAAAAAAGTTTGGAGCTAGCAGTGCCATCTCTTGGTGAGCGCAGGAACTTTTCAACCAACCTGTAATAAAAAACAAAAAAGTTTTTAATTCATTACTTGGTTAAAATAATAGAATTAAAAAAATGATTCGAATTCATGTCACAAAAGTAAGAATGCAGTTCACAAAAAGCGGAACTATGATTGCATCTATGAAGTCAGGCGGACATTTAATATTTCGTTGGATAGCTTTTGGCCTTGATGGCATAGATGCGATTTTGGTTACCCGAAGGTAGAATTTTATTCCACTCCTCAATAGTTAAGGGTATCTTTGCTTGTAATGTTATGAGTTCTGATTTTCTTTCGAGATAATTCCACAGATATTGAATTGTGCTAAAGTCCAACAATATGAGCTGTATAATTAGAATCATTGTCTTGTTGGAATACAAATGATCCTGTTAGTCCCAATTTAGATGCACTTTGATGTAAGTTATTTTTTAAAATGTTCAAATAAACCATCTAATCCATTGTTCCTTCGATCCAGTACCAGATGCTTCTATACCATCACCAATCCACCACCATGTTTTACTGTCGCAGCCATATTTTTTGCATCGAGCTCAGTGTTCGCTTTTCTCCACACTTTTTGATACCCATCTGAGCCAAAAATATTATATTTACTCTCGTCGGAAAAAATAACTGATTTCCAGAAACTTTCATCTTTATTTTGTACTCCATCTCCAAGCGTTTTCATCTATTGTGCTGTTCGTAAATGGTTTTTTGCGGATGTTACGACCATGGTAACCGGAAGAATGCAGCCCCAACGAATGGTTTGTTGGCTAAAGGTTTTTCCAGTCTCTTTTTTATATCTGCCAGTAATTTTGGAGCGCTCTTTTTGGAATTTGCTTCTATTTTTCTTGTGATAATTCGTTTCTCCCTGTCATTGAAGAATTTTGGATGCACAGTTCGAGTCTTCTTATAAGTATTGCTCTGCGTACAATGTTTTTCTATAATTTTCTGTACTTTGGCACTACTTTTATTAATAACTTTGGCGATTTCACGTTGGCTTTTCTTCTTTTTATAAATATTAACAATAACACTTCTTAAATCTTGTAAAAGTCCTTTTTCACGAGAAGCCATAATTTGAATTTAGAAAAATTTGCAATAAAAACGCAATTTCGGTATTGATTCGAATTTAAAATCACAATCGTTCACTTTTTCCGCCATTTAAATGCGCTTAGTTGAAATGAATGTCAAAACTTTCAAAACTGCATACTTACTTTTATGACGGGATTTTTGCTAATTCTTTAGAAATGGTAACGGGATTTGCTAAGGGTATAATTATTTTTAGGATTGTTCGTATTTTTGTATTATTGTAAGTTTAAAAAAAAACATATATACTTTGGTATATTTTTCGAAAAAAATAGAGACTTTTGATTATTTTTATGCTGTACACTAACTTTTGTGATACACTGTATAATATAATTTAATAAAAAAAATTGACCTTAATTCTCAAAAATACTTGACATGCTTTTATTTTTTGTAACAATTTGAATATAACATTTAATTGGTAGACATTTAATTAAAACAAATCACTAATCAAGCATGCAATACCAATAATATATAAATATAAATTACGGAAATTTCAAGATTTTCATAATAATTTTCCTGATCATAATTAAAATTAAATTCATATATTTGAGCAAGAATGGTATCGATTACGAAAAATATAAATAATATATTATTACTTAAAATCGAGTTCAAGATCCTTTTATAAAAAATAATAATAATGATTATTTATTCTATCTTTTCCTCCAATATTTCGTCACCACATTGGGTGACTTCTTCAGGGAAATTATATAATTTTTTTCAACAATAAAAACTTATATATATAAAATTTTAAAAAAGGCGGGAAAACATAAAAATACTTTTTGACAATATGAAAAATATAAGTATCATATGAAACAAAAATATTTTAAGTTTAAAAAATATAAGGAAACAAAAATGTTTTTACAAATATTTAAAATGAAAATATAACACAGAACAAAAAACTATTTTGAATTTCATATATTATTTAAAATTAAAATAATTAGCTCAGTTCTTATTTAATAAATGTCTATAGTTTTGGGCTATATTCGCTATATCTGTTTTATAGTTAATGCGTTGTGTAGATGGTATTTTCATTATCTGTAACATTTCTAACATATATCTACGTCTGTAATTATTTTCTATGTTCAAAATTGTCGTATTATCAAAATCAGGATAATGATTAGAGTTATTGCAGTGTAATGATAATGCTGTTTTTTGTGTAGGAATGGTGTTCTTGTATTTTTGATCTGATTTATGTCCTGCAATTCTGGTTTTAAGTTTATTTTTTGTTGTACCTATGTATACCTAATTACAGTTTTCACTATTATTACCATTACACGGTATTTTATAAACTAAATTTGACATTTCCGATTTATCTATTCTGTCTTTTGTGTTGCTAAATAGTCTACTTAATGTGTTATATGTTTTATGTGCTACTATATATTTCCTATTATCATAAATTTTTGATCTTTCTAACCTTTCAGATATAAGAGGAACATAAGTTAGAGATTTATAAATTTTAGGTTCAATAACGTTTCTTGTGTTAAAATTATTTCTGTTCTTATATTGCCTTATTAAATTACATGTTAGTTGAATTGGGTAATTATTATTGTTTAAAATATTTTTAATCTTTTCTATATTTTTTCCGTGAAATTCTAAGTCGCTAATATTCAATACCCTCTCAATTAGATTCTTTGCTGTATTAATTATGATTCTTCTTGGGTGTTTCGAATAATAGTTTATAATTCTTCCAGAAGCTGTGGGTTTTTTATACCAATCTATTAATAATCTATCATCTCTTCTCTTTACCAATGTGTCTAAATAAGGAATTTTAGAATCATATTCCTTTTCAATCTGTGTTATATTTTCATTTTAAATATTTGTAAAAACATTTTTGTTTCCTTATCTTTTTTAAACTTAAAATATTTTTTTTTTCATATGATATTTATATTTTTCATATTGTCAAAAAGTATTTTTATGTTTTCCCGCCTTTTTTAAAATTATATATATATAAGTTTTTATTGTTGGTAAAAAATTATATAATTTCCCTGAAGAAGTCACCCAATGTGGTGACGAAATATTGGAGGAAAAGAAATAATAAATAATCATTATTATTATTTTTTATAAAAGGATCTTGAACTCGATTTTAAGCAATAATATATTATAATATTGAAGATCGAATAAAGGAGGATAAATATAGGAAAAATATAAATATTCTATTGAAAAAATTTCTAGAGAAAATTTCATTTAAATATGATATTTAAAACCATTGTTAAGTGCTACACTCAAAAACAGAAGTTATTAGAAAAATTTATAAACGATTTTAAATGCCACTTTACAATTTTTGTAAATATTTTTAGTAAAAAAATATTTTTAAGCAATTTTTTTGTTATTTACATTTTACGAATTACAGAATATTTACACCTTTTTGTTACTAACTTCAAAAATTATTTTACAAATTTTTCAAAAATTAGCAAAAAAGTTTACTAATTTTAAAAAAGTGGACATTGAAGGAAAAAAGGGATAGGAAGTGAAGATATTTTTCACAACCGACTCATGTCCATAAATAGGGCATCCACTTAAAATAGCACTAAAAACTTTTTAGTTCTAAAAAACAATTACAATTTGACATTAAAATAAAAAAAAATTACTAAAAATGATAAATTCGAATGATAAATTAGTTAATGTTTTAACTATTTTTTAAGCCTTTGAATTTTTTTTTATTTTGTCTAAAATATTTTTTTGGGAAAAAATAAATAAAAAAATGTTTGATAAAAAAAATATATAAATTTGTATATGTGACCTTCTCCGAGAAAAGGGACCTAGTGTGTGGAAATGAAGTTTTGAGAAAAACGCATTTAAAGTTTTATAACGCATTATCACTGTGAACACACCTTCAATTGGGAGATGCGATTTGGTATGGTTAGTTATGATTGGGTGCCGACTTTGGTGACGTCTTGCCTATGTGGTGAAGTATTTTTTTAGCTTTTAGTGTGACAATACCTTTGCTATTGTTGCTGCTCTGTTCGTTCTCAGCTATCTGTTCGCTCTCAGCAAAGGATTGATGTGCGTATACCAATACGAAGAACATTGCAAAAATAACTATAAGAAAGGAAAAATATAAAGTGACGCTTCAGTCTTGTGCCAATTGTATAACGAGTGTTATCAATGTCTCAAAAGTTGTTTCGCAATTTTGGTTCTTTTTTAATTTTATTACTAACCCAGCAAAATAAAATGGATGTTATTCTTTACGAATCTCTTTTTCAGAACTTCCAAAGAAGTTAATAGTGCAAATTTTTCGATTTGTAAGAAGTCATTTTAAACAACTTCCAAAATGTTGATATTAACCCCTAATAGTAAAAAAAAAACAATTAATTATTTGGTCCATAAATTGTTCATTCCTGCAGTCATTAAATGCCTTATTGAAAACATATTTTGCATACCAGTGATATTCACTTTGTCCTGGTCGGAATAATAATTCTTGGCTTGTTCAAAATCACATTTATAACTTTAAAACTAAGCCACTTCCTATATTTATTTTGTAGTCCCTATATTTAACAACTTCCGTAAACTAATGAAAAAGTCCATCTGCTCATCGATTTTTCATAGCACCGAAACAAACTACTTCCTCCCAATGACACCCCAATGTTAAAATCATTAATGATTCACCGAAATTTTCACAACTTCGTGTTCAGTAGATGTAGTGTTTAACTACTTCTTCCTCAGCTCTTATTTTGCTGGGAAGCTGATGTTAATTTGAAGTAATTTTTATAAAAATGGATATTTCTGACAGTTTTGATTATGATTTAAAAAGACTAGACTCGGTTTATGGTGATGATGAGATCGATGTAGAGGTCGATGATGAGATCGATGAAGATTGACGAAAAGAAACAATTTAAACCCAAAAAACAAGAAAAGTAAAATTTTCAGGGACCGTAAATAATTATTATTGTTCGTTTTTTTAAATCAAAAAATCAATCACTTAGAACAGACATAAAAAAAATTATTGCACCATTATTATTATTTTTTGACAATCTCTGCATATCCGTCATGATTTTAAAATTTTTGATTTTTAAAGTTTTCTTCAATGGCAATAATTATTTTTAATTAATAATAAAAAATCAGCCATAATGATTATGTGTGAGCAAAAGAAAAAAACTCAAAAATAATCAATATTTATGATTTTTATTTTCGCTCAAAATAAAACTCACTTTCAATTTACGACTTTATATATGATGTACTTACATATTTTTATGCATATGTATAAATATTTACACCTACATAAGTACCCATAATATAATTTGTACTTAATAATTTTGTTACTAACGTGGTCATTTGCAGCATCTACTTGGATCCACGAATAAGAAGAATATTGATGCAAAACCCAATAAGCCTTATGCTCGCCAGAGCACAGCTTAAGCAGCTGTTACTACAAATAATAAATTTAAAAGAAATCGTAAGTAAATTTATCTTAGAACTAACTTAACAAAAATTTATATATATATATTTCAGATTAATCCAATACCTGAGCCTTGCTCAAGTAGCCCGAAGGCATCGACATCATTCGACGCAGCGAGTGCATCGCTTTCGCAGAATTCGAACACCTGCTCCCTCTTGAACGAGTATCTCAATACTATTGAGGTAGCTTCCGATGATGTGCTAACCATCTTCTGTTACAAGAGTTACACAAAGGCTATTCTGAAATTGACAACTATTGTCCAAAGCCAGTTTGTACAAACAAAAACATTATGAAGTACTGGGAGGAAAAAAAATTTCTATACCTCTATCTGTACCAGCTGGCCAAAGTGGTGCACTCTGTTCCTGCCACACAAGTGAGTGTTCAAAGATCCTTTTCTGCATTAAAAACAATGCTAACGGATTAAAGATGCAACCTTTCAGACGAGTCGTTGGCGAAATTACTTTTTGTAAAATTATATAATAAATAATTAATAACAAATAAAATTGATTTAAAAAAAAACTTATGAAATCATTTTTAATATTTTTTTCACCTTGGTTGGTTCCTCTGGATTTGTTTTATGAGGATATGCAACTATGTTGGTAAAAAATCTCACAAAAAAGTCATAAATTGAAAGTGAGTTTTATTTTGAGCGAAATTGCTGAAAAATAATGATTATGGCTGATTTTTTATTAATATTACTCAAAAATAATCATTACCATTGAAGAAAATCCTTAAGATTCATAATTTAATCATTATTGTGTAATTTTTATTATAAAACTCATAATGATTACGGTCCCTGAAAATTTTAATGTTTTTCTCATTCTTATCGATTTTTCCAAGTTCGTTTTATACGTTTTTATGGGGTAAATAAATTTTTATCAGAAATCTAACTCATTTCATCTTATTCTACATCCTTTTAGATACCAGAATCCACTCTTAACTTCAAACCCGTTTTTTGACACACTAGGTCCCTTTTCTCGGAGAAGGTCACAGGTTCGAATTCGTAAGGCAATTTCCAAAGAAATAAGCAGCTTTAAACTATAACAAGTGTATCTAAAATTAATTGAGTAAATTTGTGCATTTTAATAATTTATTTTTGTAACCTTAAATTTGGCTATATTTTACAATTCATTGAGGTTACAGCAAGCGCTTACTAATTGTTTTAATTGTACTAATATTAATAATATTTGGTAATTTTTTTTTTGCTAATTTTAGCAAAAAGATGTTAAATTCCACTTTAAAAATTATTACTAAAATTTAGTTGCGGTAGCTAATTTTGTCTACTAATTTTATTGTAAGACACGTCAGCAGACATGTGTGGCTAAGATTAGCAAAATATACCGCTGTGCTCAAATTAACAAAATTTCCCGTAATAACAGAAACATTTTCAGTTGCCATTACAATTTTTTTTTTGGTGAGTGTAAGCTCTAGCTAATGATAAATTTTAGTAGCTCTAAATAATTTTTTAAAACAAATTCCTATTTGTTATTTAAAAAAATTGTATTTAAGCTTACTAAACCATAAATATTAGTACATATTTACGATTTTCCTGCTAATTTCACTTATAATTAATGCTCATATCTGTACTGTTTTTCGCAGTTTTATACTGTATTTCGACATCAAAAACTGCGTACTGCTTTTCTCCCTCAAAATACTGTTTTTCGATACATAATAGAAATAAAAACGGCGAACAGCGAATTCATGCAATAATATTGTTTACTTCAAAAATAAGCATGTCAAGCAATAGTCACCAATGTTTTCGCGCCGCACGCCCAACAATTGCTTAAAGAAGATATAAAAGACTGTAATGTGTCTATCTACACAGAGGCATCAAACCATGGGAATATCAAACTTTTTCCTGTGCTCGTTCGATATTTTATCCCTACTATCGGAGTACGCGTTAAAGTTTTGAATTTAACCGAAGAAGCTGGTGAAAATTCCACCTTAATATCCGATCTAATAACGTCTACTGTCAGTAACTATGATCTGAGGAAGAAAATCGTCTGCTTCTGTGGCGATAATGCAAAAGTTAATTTTGGTGGAAAAACTCACCGATTGAAACAGTGGCTTCCACATTTGGTCGGCATCGGCTGTGCCGCTCACATAACACACAATGCATTGAAATTCGCATGTGATGAAATACCATTCGACGTAGAGTAGGTTGTTGTTAAAACATATTCTCACTTCTACCTTAACACTGTACGCATGACAGCATTGAAAACTTTTTGTGAAGAAGCAGAAGTGGAACATAACAGGCTGCTCGGATATGCAAAAACACGATTTTTGGCTCTCGGACCAGCTATCAAGCGTATTTTAAAACTCTATTATGCTCTTCAAATGTATTTTCTTGGAGGAGAAAAAAAGTTGAAGAATTTTTTCAGTGAAGAATCATTACAATTTTGGTTGCTATTCGTTCAAGAGCAGGAAAAAAATTTCATTGGGGGTGCCAATTCAATTTCTCTAATTATATAGAATTTTCCTCTTCTCTTTCTAATTTATTTTTCTTTCATCAGGCTGAATTATTGGGGAAATATGTGCTGAAAATTGAAGGTGATGATGTCACTGCAATCGAAGTTGCACACTGTTTTAATGAGCTCGAAGAAACACTAAAAATGCGTCAAGAGGATGATTTTTTATCGCCAGCTGTACTAGCAGAAAAGCAAAAACTTTTTGACAATGGATACAATTCGATTGAGATGGCTCCTACTTACATTTATGGACAGCACCGTTCGAGCCACTGAAACTTTTTGCGTGGGCAGTATTGGAAGAAACACCAACATGGAATGAAGTCGAAGCCGTTATGGGCAAGTTGAGCGAATACAATTTGTATAATGCCAATGAAAATGCGGTAAATTTGCACACCCAATTTCGATCGGTGGGTGGAGATATTTATTCATCTCAATAACGCCGATTGCGAATTCAAAGAAATGGCCACGACCGTTAAATATATTTTATGTTTGCTAGGAACTTCAGCATCAGTGGAACGAATCTTCTCTGCAGTGAACAAAACTTGGACGTCAGACAAAACCCGATTAGATGTGCAAACATTGAAGGCGATTCTGGCCGTCAAATGTAATTTGAAGTACAAATGCGTTGATTTCTATAATTACCTCAAAACAAAGCCGGCATTGCTTATTGAAATTGCTTCAAACGACAAATACAAAACAACCACAAAAGCTGATTTTGATGAAAATGATTGTAAATTTTGTTTATACATTGAATAAAATATATACTGCGAAAAGTACTGTTTTTTTCAAATCGATTTACTGCTTTTTTAAAAAATTTCAGTGAAATGAACTGTTTTTGGTCCAATAAAATATACGAGCGTTACTTATAATAGATGTTTTGAACACCTAAACGTATGAGTGTTATACATACATAGCTAATAATATCGCTCATACGTTATTATAACTATACCTCTGGTGCCGAATTACGGCATTCGTGATCGAACGAAATTGTTCGAAAACTGTTTTTTAAAAAAGTTACCACAATAATACTAATAATGATAACACCAACTTTAACTTTTATTTCCAATCTGGGGCCAAACTACAACATCCCTGATGGAAAATATTCCGTTCTAATGTTTGATTTTTAGAAATAAAAAACTAATTTTTATCGAAAAATTACGATCACGAATGCCGTAATTCGACCCCTGATGATAATTATGCTTGTTATAATGAAGGGATTACATACAATTAGAAGATGAAGAAAATCTTCAATTCAAATAGTTTTGTTGTTGACAACTCCTTATTTCTACATGTACACTCAGAATATTATGTAGTGTACAGTTTGTAGTTTAATATAAATAGTTTTCAGTGCTGTTAAAAATAAATTAACATACATTTATTTTTAAAACAAATATTTATTTTAACTTTTATATACATTTATTCAAAACGATTTACTATAATTTACCAATTTCTTTTCAGTTTCATATATTTTTTTTTCATTTGTTTAAAATTTAATAAAAATTTACCCACATAATGGAAATTTGTGGTTTATTTTTGTCTTTTGCAGTTATTACAAATTTAAAATTTGTTTGCTAACAGCTTAAAAACAAATATATATATTTAACATCATCAACATGTATTTATAGACTGAGTGAGTTCACATTTTGCAGATGCAAAAAACTGAATAAATTACAAATAAATATTTTTACGGAATTGGTAGGTAAACTTCTAAAATTTATTTTTAGCTGATAAATCATTTGTTTTTACTGATGTGTCAGTTGTTGAAATAATATTTAAAAATAAATAAAAAATATTTGATTTAAATGAAAAGAAAGTGGACCAGGTTTTTAATTGAAATGTCATTTCTTTTAAACTGTATTTTCTGTTGTTTTAATTTGCAAACCATTTTAAGTTTATATTTACATCGTACACTTCTCCGTGGTCAGGGAATGTGACCAACGCACGGCACACCTCGAAGATACACACTCGTAGGTTCTTCTTAGGAGTTGACTAACACACGCCACAGACTCAAAGGATCCTCATGCGAGGTGAAAAACGTACAGCACACACTCGCAACATGTTTGTTTTAGCTGAATAACACCAAAAGGTGGAATGCACGCCTCTCTACAAGAAAGATAACCAATGCACTACTCAATCTCAAAGGATCTTTTATGTCCTAGATGTTTAGTCACGCTTGGCGAATCCCCAACATAAACCAAGATAAATATGGTGTACTATAAGAACACTCAAAGCATACTCGTAGGACATCAAAGGTAAGCGCCCAACCAACACTAGAAGGATATTTGCAGGAGATAATAGCCCATGCTCGGTACACTCTTGGATGGTCTTCGTAAATGCGACTTGCAAATGCTACACGCTTCACAGATGAAAACACCTTCGCATGATATGGTAGGCTATTTTAAGGATATTTTAGAAGCTGAATACACGAACGTATATACTTCCTAGATGTTAAACGCGTTGAAGGCCTTTGCAGGATAGGGCAGAATACACGAAGGCTACTTAAGAAGGTGACCATTCTAGCGGGACACACCTAGTTGAATATGGATTACACGGCTATAATAATACTCACAGGACAACCGTCGAAGATGACCGACGCCTGGCACGTTCAAAACTAATCGCAGAACCTCGAATGATATTCACAAGACCACAAAGTATATTTGAAATATCATGAAGGATATCCTCAGTACCTTGAAGGACATTCACATGACCTCGAAAAATATTCATAGCATCACGAAGAATATTCATAGTACCTCAAAGGATATACATATATCCTTTAGCGATATTCACAGGACCTTGAATGATATTTAGAGGACCGCAAAAGTGTTTCCGATACCCCGAAGGACAACCACAGGACCACAAAGAAAATTCACAGGACCTCAAAATGTATTCACAGGAACTGGAAGGATAATACGAAGGATAATCACAGGACCACGAAGAAAATTCGCAGGACCTCAAAATATATTCACAGGAACTCGAACGATAATCGCAAAACCTCTACATGGATATTCACAGGACATCGAAGTATAATCGCAGGACCTCGAAAGATATTCAGAAGGTCTTAAAAGAAATTGGTAGAAGGTCTTAAAAGATATTTAAAGGACCTCAAAGGATAATTGCAGGACTTCGAACAATATTCACAAGACCTAAAAAGATATTCGCAGGAACTCGAAGGATAATCGCAGAACCTTTTAACGTATATTCACAGGACCTCGAGGTATAATCGCAGGACCTCGAAAATTTATATTTGTCCAGATTTTTATCTTATATCTTTTTTCTCGAATCTCTTAGTATACACTCATAGAAAAAACGTGCTAAAATCAAGATTTTACGTCCAAAATCAAATCATTTCAATCTTAATAGTCTGTTAAATACGAAAATTCTTAATTCAAGAATAAAATCTTAATTTTTTAAGATCGCATTCAAGAACACAATTTTGAAAAAAATTCTAATTTTAAGATCGCATTCAAGAACACAATCTTGAAAATTAAGAATATATTCTTAAAAATTTAAGAATATAATCTTAATGAAGTTCTTGATTTGAGATCGGTTTTAAGAATGTATTTTTGTTAAAAGTGCTAATTTGATTTTGAATTTGAATGTCGAAATAAAACGCAATAATTTATTTTTTTATATACTGTATTTACATATATACATATATATATTTGAAAAAAGAGAAAACGCAATAATATAATACATACTTAAAATTATATCAACTTAGGTCTAACATATGTCTTTCCATTATTGATTGGATATAAATGTAAAGGAGGGCTAACTAAATCAGGAATTTTAATTAAATGAATTTCATTCAGTAAAGAACCAACTTCATAGTGTTGGAAGTGTTTATCGAACTGTATTATTTGGATTACGTTGCAAATAACATAAGTATATATAGTCTTGGGCATCTATAGAAAAAAGAGCAGGGTTAATAAAACTATGCTTTATTTACAAACTTCTGTTTCCTACAAATCTTGGTTTGTCGATGATTTAGCATTGCAAAATAATTGTTTGCAAAAATCGTTGTGTATGTTTTCTTCATAATAAAGACCAATTTTAGTTTTAAATGTTTCCCATTTGGAAAACAGCAATTGATCTTTTCCTGGGTACATAGTTTGGAAGTCAATTTTATTCTAAAATTTGTAAGGAACAATGACTTAAGCTGTAATCAGCAATCGAAAAATATCTTAACAATTTCGGCGCTCTTGAATGACTGAGTTTTGTCCACCTGCGTAGTAACTCAAGACTCCCCGTTTTTCCAAATCTTTCTGGCGCATACTGTATGTGAGTTTCCATTTATGACAAACTTCCTCCCAATCAGCATTATCTTTGCTCAATGATAGTCTATAAGCAGCAGCAACACATTCATCAATTTTCGAACTTTGCATTTGATTTGTTGACCCAACTCGGTTTCAGCAATTTCTTCTTCATCCAAATGAAGTGTGCTTGTATCTACGCTACTACTGTTGAATGATGAAGCTGTCAGTTTGGCTTTCTTGCTTCTTTTGTTTCGATATTTTGAATACAACTTTCCGCTGGGATTTTTTTACCCCATTCGTGGAATATATCAGTAGTCCTTTTTTTAAAAACAATATGTAATTGACGATAAAATAATCATAATTATTTTGTAATAACAGGTGAGTTCCAAAACATCAAAGCACGTTACAGTGATGCGGTTTTAATACTGTTTCGATACAAAGCAAAAAAGTGTCTTGTTTACTTTCTTATAAAATCACTTTGCATATTTTTTACGTCAGCGCAGTTTGCTTTTTGAATGCGAATCGATAACTTTTAATTTACATTTAGGTTTTTATATTTAGGAATGCATGACTTTGTTCAGTTACATTACAAATGACGTTTTGGAACTCAGCCTAAATGTTTAACAAAATTACCTTAAGTTCATTCTCAGTGGGAAAAACTTCTCAAATTTCGACCAATATAGTTTGGAAATCTTGGGCACGAAGTGAGTGATCCTTTCTTACAAATTCCTCAACTATGATTCGGTTATCATTTGTAAGGTTTTTATGTATGCTATACAATTTAAGTATTTCGCTGCCACTCAATGACTCATTTAACAACGAAACCAAACCCTTTATAAAACAAATGGTAAGTTCAAAAGAGAATCAACAACAATCGTGGCAATTATAATTGGAAATGTAAAATCTGACTTACCTTATCAAACATTTTTTTTACAATATGTCGTCCGACAACTCCGATTCAATTTCCTCCGGCGTGCTGCTCATATGATATTGTCCATCAGCCAGCGTCAAAAAGTTTTCACTCACAGGTACACTTATAAGAACTACTTCCCCTAAGTTCTGATCTTCAATTATGTCTTTCTCTAAGTTCTGGTTTTCCATTATTTAATATTTATTTTTTCACTTTTATTAAACACGTGTTCTTCGGTCAGCGTTTTGCAATTTATGACACAACACGCTTTAATTATTGTCAAATTCTAAAAAATCAAGAACTAAATCTAAACGTTAAGAATATGTTCTTAAATTCAAGAATACAATCTTAAAATTAAGATTTCGTTCTTGAATTTAAGAATGTGTTCTAAAAATTTAAGATCACGTTCTTAAATTGAAGAATACAATCTTAAAATTAAGATAACGTTTTTGATTTTTAGAATGCGTTCTACAAATTAAGAATTTATTCTTAAATCTTACCAAAAAATATTTTAAGATTGAAACTTGAAGATTTTTGCATTCTACATTCAAGAATTTTTTTCTTAATTTTAGAATGTCATATTTCTACCAGTGTAAAAGGTAAATATATTTGAAGTTAAAAAACATATTCAAGTTTCAACAATATGAAATTTCTCCAAAAGTTAAATAAAATAAGACAAACAAATATTCAAATGTTTCAATATAAAATTTATACACATATTTTGCTGACACAAATAAGTCATTATCTATGATTTTGTAAATCATTGTTTTCTTAGAACATGTTTGGAGGGTATGCAAAGATTCGGCACAAACGAATTTAACATGTTTGTAGTTGTTTTTATTAATATTCCATATTGTGTTGTTTAACATATAAAATATTAAGATTGGGATACTCGTGGGATCGAAATATATATATATATTTTTTTTCTAACATATAGATACATACAACTTAAAATGGTCTTAATCTATCTTTTTAAAAGCTAAAAAATCCGGCAACTCGATTCACATTTGTAAAAATTATCTGACCATAAGTATTTTATTATCTTTGATCACTAATTGCTAGTTCATATAATTTGAAAATGCAATAAACAAAGGAAGAAATCTATTATAATTTTGTAATGATTTTGGACTGATAATTCTCAATGGTCGTACAACTGGTGATGAAAACGTCAGGAAGCTCTGTAAACCATATATGTTCAATATCACAAGATGCTCTTCAGTATGTAGAACATTTTGCAGTCGAGTCTAAAATAAGGTCAGACCATATGCCATTAAAATTTAAACTAAGCATTAAAACCGAACAAAAAGCCATAAATTGTTAAACTTATTAACAAAGCTATAGTTAAAAAATACAATTGTTAATAGTTATAGACAAAATCTTAATAAAAACCTAATAACTGTAAAAACAAATGGTGGATTTATGAATTTGGAAACCCTAATCAAAGTTATTAATATGTCAGTATCCAAACGACAAAATCCAAAAAATCAACACATATTTAAATCAAACTGTTTCAATTTTAGTTGCCTTAAAGGGTGCCATTATTTAAATGGTCCTTGGCGCTCTGAATGCAGAACTTAAAAAAAATTTGTTTTTAATCTATATTTTAAAAGCTAAAAAATCCGGCAACTCGTTTCACATTTGTAAAAATTATGTGACCATAAGTATTTTATTATCTTTTATCAATAATTGTTAGTTCATATAATTTGAAGATGCAATAAACAAAGGAAGAAATTGAAAAACGCATATGACTTTATTTCACTCCTTCTATGGAAATAAAGCCATATGGCATTATTTCTCAATGCGGTGTGAAATAAGGTCATATGGCTTTATTACACACACCGTCTTATGGTCAGGAAAAAATCTTTTGAGCTACTCCATGAATTTAGAAAAACAAATAACCTGCAAGATAAAGTATCTCCAAGCCAAATATCAATACGTAAATGTGTGCAAAAAAAGAAAAGAAAAAAGCATTTGATTGAAATCAACAATAAAATTAATAAAACAACTGATACAAAGCAATGGTGGACCTTAACAAAGGAAATAAGAGGGGTTTGCATAAAAATAGGTACTTCTATTCCAGTAGATGATTTCAAAAAATATTTTGAATCGTTATTAAGTCAACCGCAATTGTCAAAAGATATCCAATACGCACCAATGTGGCATACAGATTGTGAATTGGATAATAATATAACTGCTCTTGAAATTAAATCTGTTCTCAAAAGAACTATGCTGAATAAAGCTCCTGGAGATGACAGAAATGTTTAAGTGTGTTGCTGATGAGTTTATTAATGAATCAACAACTGCTTTCAATGTCATTTATTAAGCAGGTATAGCGAATGAAGAGTTTAAACAAAGATTGGAATAGTACCAATTGTATGAATTGTGTGGAAAAATTATTCATGGGAGTTTTAAATTCACGACATTCCAAATGGGTGGAAAAATACACTATCCTTAATGAATTCCAAGTTGGTTTTATAGCGAATTTTTCAACGGTTGATAATATATTTAATATATCAGTTATTGTGCAAAAAAGTTCAATAAAAAAGGAAAGGAAAGGAACTTTTGATACATAAGTAACATGCACAGGTATGTCAACAAAAATCGTGAATTTTATCAACAGCATCTACAGTGGCACAAAAGCGGCGGTTTGGACAGGAAATGAGGTATCCAAATATTTTGATACAGTTACTGGTGTAAAACAAGGTTATCTACTCTCACCATTGTTTTTTACACTCTACCTTAACAATCTACACGAATACTTGATGATACATGACATTAATGTGCGTTTAATACTTTATGCTGATGATATTGTTTTACTTGCATACAATAAAGAAACAATACAAGACATGGTGCATAAATTGGAAAGTTATTGCGACAAATGGAATATGGAAGTAAATATGCTCTCTAGAGAAAAAACATGGTATAAAAATGAACCGATAACAATAGTCAATGAGTACAGCTATTTAGGAGTCGGCACGACATCTAAAGGCTGGATTAGCCAGACGTAAATACACAAGAAAATCTGTTTTGATTAGATTTTTGTTGTATATTCACGTTTTGTGGATGTATTGTATATGTTAAATGCATAAGAATGATACAACACAACATTGAATTTGCCATACAGAGATACGAGGGCGGATCAATAAGTCCATGACTTTTTGAATGAAATACAGTTTTTTTTGCAAAAAAAATTTATTTTTCATCATAATCTCCTTTAAGCTCAATACACTTAGTCCAACGTTTCTCCAATGTTTGTGTCTCTTTCAAAAAATATGATTTTTCAAGGTCCAAAAAATAGTCATTTGTTTGATCAATTGTTTCATCGTTGGGGCTAAATCTCTTTCCACCGAGCCATTTCTTTAGATTTGGAAATAGGAAATAGTCACTGTGGGCTAAATCCGGAGAATATGGCGGATGAGGTACAAAATCGTTGCCCAATTCAAGGAATTTTGCCTCTCCTTTGAAGTTGTCACACGATTATGTTTATGGTCAATTGAGAACAAACGCGGTACCCATTTTGCAGACAGCTTTCTTAAATCCAACTGATCATATGAAATGCTTATGGCATCAACAATCTCACGCACTTTTACTCTTCGATCAGCCAACACCATATCGTGGATTTTTTCGACATTTTCGGGTGTATTGACGACAGTAAACCACATTTTTACCATTGAAATCGATGGTACAGAGTCCCCATAGTTTTTATCAAGCTTTTCCTTGTTTTTTTTTTTCGCAAAAAAATAATGTTTAATGAAATTACTCGAAATTCACTTTTTTCCATTTTTAAAAAAAATCCTCGAGGTTGTATGTTTTGAACAGCTGTTAAACGCAAACTAAGCGACGGCAATTGCTCCAAATTTGACAGGAGTCTACTAATAGGTAGTACTTGATGGGAGAAGTGTTGCGTTTCATATAACTACAAGGAAAGTTTGAAAACTCACGGAGTTATTTATCCACCCTCGTATGTTTACGTTTGCGTCTGGCTAATCCAGCCTTAAGTTGAGTTTTAATAAACAATAGAAAAAAAATATTTCATCTAAAAATAGTATGAATGCAACATGGAAATGTTTCTTAAATAAACCTGATATTACTCCTAAAGCAAAATGGAAACTGTTTCAATCAGTCTGTCGATCCATACAGTTGTAAGCGTCACAAGTTTGGGGTTATGGTTGGTTCGAAAAAGTAGATAAACTACAGCGTTATTTTTTAAAATAAAATCCTGAAACTCTGGATTTTACATTTAAATTATGCCATATTTTTAGAAACAAATATAGTGTGCAGTTACTTCTACACTCTCAATTAAGATTTAAATTATATTAACAAAATCCTTTTTCAATATACACAAAACAGATTAGCACACAAGCGTTTCTTGATTGCATTATGAGAATACATTTTTTGGGCAAAGGAACTAAATGATATGGTTGCTGATTTGGGAGTTGTTTTGTAGGGTGAAAATATTTTGGCACAGGATTTTTTTCGACGTGGAATCACTTTGCTACAGGAACTAAAATCAAAAGTATTTTTAAAAATGAACTATGATACACACAATAGTACAAGTCGATTCCACAAATATTTAAACCAAAATATGTGTATAGATTAGTTAGAAAATTTAAAAAATCTAAGGCCAATCACAACAATTTTCAAAGCCCGATGCGATTTACTATCACTGAAATCAAAATCTAAACATTATGTAGTTTAGGCTAAGATGAAAATTTACCTCATTTTTTGAAAAAATGCCCCGTTTGAAAGAATTTAGAAACAGATATTTTGAAAAAGAAAATTTAAGTAAAGATGAACTTATTAATGTTCTGAATAGTTAAATTGAAAATGGTTAAATTCGGTTTTATAATTATGTAAATGTAGCTTTAAATTACAGCAATATGATTATCGAAGAATTTGTTTAAATTACACTATGCAACAAATTTTGGGTCATTGAAAATTGCCTCTATGATTTGAACACAGGATGAAAGTAGACCATAAGAAAGACAAAATTGCCAAGGGGTTTGTCAAAATTGGTTCGAAAAAAAAAAATTATGGCTTCTTGAATTTGGGCATTTTTGAGCAATTTTTCACCATGAGTTAATATTAAAAATTTTTTTTTTTGCTTCCATTGCTTCCAAATATATTTTTGTTTTTTTTTTACAAAATAAAACAATTAAAACTTGTTTTTTATTATACACTCAAAAAAAATTTTAGTAAAAAAATTAAAATTTTTATTTTTTTCGTTATTATAAAGGGTGTCCCAAGAAGAACGAAATTTTTAAATCTGGCAACATTCAAAGTGTCATTGTTTGACATTTGCACAATTGTTATTGTTTGCTAATAGAAGGTACGAGGTTAGTAAAAATGGAGCGCTACACGAACGAACAACGCATTCTCATTGTGAAATTGTTTTACCAAAATGGTGAAAGTTTTGCGGCTACAGTTCGCAAATTGCAAATTTGGGGTCACAATAATGCTTCAGAAGAGTCAACTGTAAAGAGATTAATGGATAAATTTGGCGAAACTGCGTCTGTTAGTGATGTAAAGACAACAACGCGCCATCGACCAGGTCGATCGACCGAGAATCTCGCAGCTGTACGTGATGATGTCGCTCAAACTCCATCCACCTCAATTCGACACCGAGCTTAGCAAATTGGTGTCTCCAAATCCACTTTGCAGCGAATTTTGACGAAAGATTTGCATCTTCATGCATACAAAGTTCAATTGACTCAGGAACTGAAGCCAGCTGACCATGGACAGCGAAGGGAGTTCGTTAATTGGGTATTGGAGAGACAACATGAAAATGCTGATTTTGCCGATAAAATCATCTTCAGTAACGAGGCCCATTTTCATCTTCATGGCTTCGTCAATAGGCAGAATCGTCGCATTTAGGGTGAGGAAAATCCTCGAGTGATTCACGAGAAGCAAATGCATCCTCAACGTGTCACTGTGTGGTGTGGTTTTTGGGCTGGAGGAATCATTGGACCTTTTTTTTATGAAAATGAGGCAGGTCAAGCGCAAACAGTCAATGGTGTTCGGTATCGTGAAATGATAACCAGTTTTTTCTTGCCTAGAATTGAAGAAATGAATGTGGAGGGCATGTGGTTTCAACAAGACGGCGCCACATGTCATACAGCCAGAGAAACAGTTCAATTGCTGCATCAGTCATTTCCCGGTCGTGTTATTTCGCGTTTTGGAGATCAAAATTGGCCGCCTAGATCGTGCGACTTAACACCATAAGATTTTTTTCTTTGGGGTTTTTTGAAGTCGATGGTTTACGCGAATAAGCCGACGACGACTTAAGCCTTTAAAGAGGAAATTGGACGCTGCATTAATGAAATACCGCAGCATTCATGCAAAACGGTCATTGAAAATTTCATTAAAAGATCGCGTGCATGCCAGCAAAGCCGCGGCGGCCATCTGCACGATATATTGTTCCATACATAACCTCATTCTGTCTACTTTACGATATAATAAAGTTTCACGATTTTTTTTTAAATATCTGTGTTTTATTTAAAATTTAAAAATTGCGTTCTTCTTGGGACACCCTTTACAAAAACACGTTTTTCGATGAAAAACAAGAAATGGTATAAAAAAAAAAGTTTGAAGTTTAAAGTTAAATTAAAATGAATACTTAAAGTTTTAGAGACGATTTTAAATTAGATTAATTTTGCAATAATATTGAAGTTTAAGCACTTCTTAAGTTTTTAAGATTTGGATTCAGCTGAACAATATGTCAATTGTTAAAAAAAAAACTAAAATAAAAAATAAAAATTGAAATATATATTTTTTCTAGACTTTTTTAAAAGTCGAAGAGACAAATATAATAGCACTCGATTACTAAGATACAATAACAAATTTTTTTAAAGTTCAAAAATATATAGTTTTTTCCACCGAATTTAAGAAAAAATCATATAAAATATACTTAATTTAGTTAACTATAAAACCGAAACAAGGAAATTTACTTATTGGTTTGTTTTATACAAACATTTTAGTGCTTTAACTAACAAATGTTTCACAATTGCAGGTAGTGAATTTCATAAATAATGTTATTGCTTTACTAAAACCAAAGAGTATTTGTGACAAAATAATGATAATAAATTTTATTTAAAACACCAGCAACGGTACTCTGCATAAATATACCTACATACAAATAATCACTTAAGTATAATCAATATACACTCAAAATAAATTATTGGTAAAAATTACATAAAAACAAAGAAAGTAAAAATTTTAATTTTTTTACTAAATTTTTTTTTGAGTGTATAATTACAAAAAAATATATTAATAGTGCTCTTTTTTAAAAGAAAACACAAAAAAAACAAATTAAAAAAGGGATAAATAAAGAAAAAATTAAATCTTAAATAGTATCCTGATTTGTTATTCGACCCAACTTTACCAAACCCATTGGGGATTTTGTTCTTCTAATAGAATACTTTCATACTGCATTCAAACCATTGAGCCAATTTTTTCTTGTTGCACTGTGTTACCGTTAGTTTTATATATATACGAATATGTTTAACATACTCTATGTTATTTTACACATTTATATATTTATTTAATAATAACAGACGACTATAAGTTAATGTTGAATATATCCTTTCTTTATTGTAAATTTGTAAAATTTTTAATAAAGGATCATACATTCATACATTACAATAAATTAATTGAATTTGAAAAAATATAACATATCCTTTACATGCAGATAAAAAACATGGTTGCAACATGATCACTGCTACTATATTGTGCTTGCTGCAATCAGGTATGGTTGTCACAACCATATTTTTGGTTGTCTAACCATCAACATGGTCGCTACCATCATTATTATAGTAAATATTTCACTATTTTATGATTGACACCTTGTATTTTATAACATGATTGGCTGTAACCATACTGTGGTAACAAAAATTCTGACTATGAAAAAAATATGATAATTATGTAACCATAAAATGCTGTCAACAATCAATGAATAATTATACATCAAATAAAACATAACTTTGACATTTACAGTCCTAATACGAGTATTGTCTTGTTTTCATAAAAACCAAAATGTCTTAAAATACAATCATATATTGTTTACTAAAACTGGACAGAAAATACCTTGCATGTGGCATTAAAACATTTCATCAATTGACCTATTAAGATCCAGTTTATTTTTTTTTAACTTTAGAAAATTTTTTTTGAGAGTTTTTTCGAAAATTCCTTATACATGTAATACAATTTACAATAATCAATTCATTGTCAAAAAGATTCTACATAAAGATTTTATATGGATCATATTATGATAATCCAGAAATCATAATATAGTTATGGGGACCATAATGTAATAATATTTTGAGCATACTATGATTACATGCAATCATATTATGATAAATTCAACATCATAATATATTTATACGGAATCAAAATATTGTAATATTTGAATCATAATATAACTGTAGGGACCATATTATGGTAAAATTATGGATATTTTATTATCATAATATGATAACCATAATATAGTACGACTATGGTTGGCACAATCATAAACCCAAAAATATATGATGCTCTTCGAATATGATTCTCCCAACCATGTTTTTTCTTTGCGTGTAGATACCCGAGATGATTAGCTTTGACATCTGTAGCTGTGTAGTTGTGTTAAAACAGGGTGGCTATGGGGCTAGTTTTAAGTGTTATTTTATTTTTATCAGAGTAGAGTTACTCAATTATTCTGAACGCACCCTTAAATCCATTCCTCCATATTATTTTATAATACAATTTCCTCTAATTTACACACAACGTATGAGTAATATTTATTTTTTTATTTTCAACAATTGATACGTCTTAACATCTTTTTTAAAAAGGAAATTGAATTATTACAATACAAATCAATCAAAATTTGTTTACAGTGTTTCATTTTAAAATCAAAGTCAATTGAAACCTTTCAAAACACTTTACAACTAAATAAATACAAAACAACAAAAATGAAAAAAAGGGACACGTATCTAAATATAACAACTCTACTTAAACCACAAAAAAAGGTTTTATTCCAACGGCCGTACAATTTTTTTTTTTAATTTCATATATATGTTATGGAAGTTAATAATGTATAACAAATATGGCAAATTTTTATTTTAGCTTTTTTTTGGGGTAAAAAAAAAAATCACGTCAACATTTGAAAAGGGCACATGTCAACCTTTTATTTTATAATCTTTTAGAATGAAATACAAAAAAAAAAAAAAAGAAACAGCAAAGCTGATGAATAAAATTACTTAATAGAGGAGGAATTATATATTTTTTCGTTTTTTTTTTTTTTTAATTTTTTCCATTCACGTGATGTGTTTTGCAACTTTTATACAAATTAAACTTAGGTTACACATATGAATAATAAATAACTTTTATTGTAGTTCTGTTCTTTTTTTTTTTTTTTTTAATTTGAGAAATTATGGAAATCGTCAAGGAAACGGAAGTTGGTTTTTTTTTTGTATGCATGACTGCAATGGTATAAATAGTTGCCGATTTAGTATATTTGGGATGAATGTAATTATATATTCATACAAAGGGAGGCATTAAATTTGTTAACATATATTTTTTTAATATACAAATTTTTATTATATTAAAAAAATCGATATTTCTAGAGTTATATGTTATTTATAACTGCAACGTAAATAAAGCACATAAACAATTACTTTGTCAGTAGTTATCATATTGAATTATTCAATCGAATTTTATTTCTTTAAGATAATCCTCAACCATCAAATTTTAAGTTTAAATTGATATTCCTTTATAATTTGTGTAATTGTTTTCGATCCGAAAATAGTATAGTCTAAACAAATATATTTTATAAATATATTGCGTATACAAGTTAATAATGTCGATTTTTTTTGCACAAAATGAATTTATACATTATTCAAAGTATTGTCATCGGTAGCCACTACTTTTTCCCATTTTTCTAGTAGCATATGGATTCCGCGCCAAAAAAAACTGCTCCGGTTTTGAGATAAAGAATGAATCAAGCCAATTTCTAATACCCTGTTATAAAGTGAAGGGCATTCCAGTAAGGGCGTTCTGCATCGATCAAAACAAATGGTAGTCAGAAGGGGCAAGGTCTCGGCTTTAAGGCGGGTGAACAAAAACTTGCCATCCACTATTTTTTAAATAGTTTTTGACCGGTCTTGCAACATGTGGCCGAGCGTTGTCATGATGGAAGATTACGGCCTGGTGTCTGGTCGTATATTCTGGTTGGTTTTCGTTCAATTTAAAGGAGACGAAAATCCAAAGAGTTCAAATATCAAGATTTGCTTAAAAGAATAAGTAAAATCATAAAGATTGCCTGTAAACTGGCTAGAAATAATTAAAGGGTGTCCCAAGAAGAACGCAATTTTTAATTTTAAATAAAACACAGATATTTAAAAAAAAATCGTGAAACTTTATTATATCGTAAAGTAGACAGAATGAGGTTATGTATGGAACAATATATCGTGCAGATGGCCGCCGCGGCTTTGCTGGCATGCACGTCAATGACCGTTTTGCATGAATGCTGCGGTATTTCATTAATGCAGCGTCCAATTTCCTCTTTTAAGGCTTGAGTCGTCGTCGGCTTATTCGCGTAAACCATCGACTTCAAAAAACCCCAAAGAAAAAAATCTAATGGTGTTAAATCGCACGATCTAGGCGGCCAATTCTGATCTCCAAAACGCGAAATAACACGACCGGGAAATGACTGATGCAGCAATTGAATTGTTTCTCTGGCTGTATGATATGTGGCGCCGTCTTGTTGGAACCACATGCCCTCCACATTCATTTTTTCAATTCTAGGCAAGAAAAAACTGGTTATCATTTCACGATACCGAACACCATTGACTGTTTGCGCTTGACCTGAATCATTTTCGTAAAAAAAAGGTCCAATTATTCCTCCAGCCCAAAAACCACACCACACAGTGACACGTTGAAGATGCATTTGCTTCTCGTGAATCACTCGAGAATTTTCCTCACCCCAAATGCGACAATTCTGCCTATTGACAAAGCCATCAAGATGAAAATGGGCCTCGTCACTGAAGATGATTTTATCGGCAAAATCAGCATTTTCATGTTGTCTCTCCAATACCCAATTAACGAACTCCCTTCGCTGTCCATGGTATGCATGAAGATGCAAATCTTTCGTCAAAATTCGCTGCAAAGTGGATTTGGAGACACCAATTTGCTGAGCTCGGTGTCGAATTGAGGTGGATGGAGTTTGAGCGACATCATCACGTACAGCTGCGACATTTTCGGTCGATCGACCTGGTCGATGGCGCGTTGTTGTCTTTACATCACTAACAGACCCAGTTTCGGCAAATTTATCCATTAATCTCTTTACAGTTGACTCTTTTGGAGCATTATTGTGACCCCAAATTGATCGAAATATTCGAACTGTAGCCGCAAAACTTTCACCATTTTGGTAAAACAATTTCACAATGAGAATGCGTTGTTCATTCGTGTAGCGCTCCATTTTTACTAACCTCGTACCTTCTACTAGCAAACAATAACAATTGTTTAAATGTCAAACAATGACACTTCGAATGTTGCAAGATTTAAAAATTGCGTTCTTCTTGGGACACCCTTTATTATTATGATAACTTGAGTAGAGTTGATGGAGATCCGAAAAAATGCTGGCCGTTTTTGAATAACATACTTGGCAATGAGCCAAAAAGAACCGTTAATCTTACAACATCTGAAGGTGTACCTATTTTTGATGACTTAGTAAATGCTAATAAATTAAATCAGTATTTTGTACGGTGAGTTAAACAATTGAGGGCACAGATACAAACATATCCTGGTGATAATTGTAATCAACTTAGAACATTATCTCGAAGTACCGATCGTTTTTCTTTTCAACCAGTTACTGATTTAGATTTAGAAGTTATTATAGATAATTTGAATATAAAAAAGTCAACTGGATATTATGGAATTTCGCCTAAATTAATGGTTAACTGTAAGAAGTTATTTTGCCAATATTAGTTAATATTTTAAATAAAATGTTTATGGTAATATGATTTATGAGACAAACTCAGTAAAGTATTTAGGTATAACACTCCAAAATAATCTTGCTTGGGATTCGCATATACGAGAAATAAAATCAAAAATAGCTCCAGCTATTGGTATATTGTATAAAATGAAATATAAACTTAATGAAAAAAACAAGCTTTTGTTATATCATGCACTAATACAAAGTCATTTAAATTATATGGCTATAATATACAGCTTTAAAAATACAACAACTTTAAAAATTCTACAAGGTATGCAAAATAAGTCGTTAAAAGTAATTTATAATCTGCCTGTTTTATTCCCAACCCTAATTCTTTACCGTGATATTTGTAATCCGATTTTGCCAATTCATGGTTTGTATAAATATAAAGTTCTGTTGTACATATATTTAAATCTTTGAACCATATTGGTTATCATACTGTCAAATTTGTTCAAAACCAATCACTTTTTAACACACGCAATCAGCAGAATCTTAGAGCACCGAGATGCAGATTAGAAATTACGGAGCAGCGTGTTGAATACATGGGTGTTGTTGAATACAATAATATGCCTGTAACTTTGAAAACACCCAACAAAATTTTATTTTTCAAATCAAATCTTAAAGACTAGTTGTCACGAAATCTTGGAACGCTTCTACTGTAAATATATCTTTTCAATATTAGTATGATTGTTAATGTAAATATGTATATAAATTATTATATAAATCATTTTGTACCCTAATCTATTTTTGGCAACTTGTCTCAATAATGCCTATATGGTGCTGAGACCAACATAATTTCGAAATTATTTGTACATGAAATGTAAATAAAATTTTATAAAAAAAAAATCAATTGTGTTCGGTATAGGTCCCCTCTGATCATCTAATCCGATTTAAACAGCCCATAATACAAAACACCCTTCTGATCCCACAAAATACAGAGCGTTGATTTGGCTTGTTGGCCGGGCTTTACATATGACTTTTTGCGTTTGGGGTTATCGTAATGTATCCATTTTTCATCACCAGTTACAATACGGTTCATATGGGACCCAATTTCCTTGCTTTTGAATAAATCCCAATGCTTTTGAACGTAGAGAAATGGCTTGTTGTGTGGCTCCCAATGAAAGTGCAAGTTCTTCTTGCGTTAGACAATAATCTTCGTCGAGAAATGCTTCCAATTCCTCATCTTTAAACTTTTTCGGCTGACCAGGTCTCTCCTTGTCTTATGTATCGAAATCACCACTTTTGAATTGCGCAAACCACCGTTCATAAGTTTTTTGAGTTGGTGCATATTGACGGTAAGCTTCTACCAACAATCGATAACTTACAGCAGCCGTTTTCTTTTTAAATGAAAGAAAGTTATCAGACTTCCCGCAAAATATCTTTTTTTTTTTTGCACAAAATTCGACATTATTAAAGCGATTGAAAGAAATGTGTTTAAACTTTGGCATGTATCGAATACTGAATAATAACAGATGTTTACCCTCCAAAATATCATATTTGTTATTATTGACACAAACCATATGTGTTAGTTATGCCATCTGTTGTTCAAATCGACATTATTAACTTGTACACCCAATACATATGAACTCAGCAAAAAAAATGGGGATATAACTTCTTTCATTACTCCCTTAACTTCAGTTATTATTCTTTTATGATTTTTTGTTGTTATTCTAAGGAACTCCCAAAAGAATTTATATGTTCATATTTCAAATGTAGTGATTTAGGTATAAATTCGATGCATAGCTTAAGAAATTAGTCTTCATTGCTTCTAAAGTATAAGTTATAGTAGTCTGAATCTAAATAAATCATTTATTCAAAATATTTAACATCATTCAAAATCCAAAATTTCAATAAGAAAATAGTTCTGACGAACTTTTATAATTTTTTTTTATTAGATGTTTATATTTTTGTTTTAAACTTCATGAAGTTTGGAATTAATGCAGTTTTGTAATTTTTAATAAAAGTTTTAAAAAATCAAGTAAAGCAGATTTCTTTAACCTTTAATTGAAACTAGCTTACCCTGTCTTTTGCATTTGTAATATGTGCATTTTTGCATTGGGTTTTTTAAATTTATTTTCTTTTATTTGATCTTGAATATTATATTACAGGTTGGTTGAAAAGTTCCTGCGCTCGAAATGAAAGAATACTGTTTTTGTTACGAAATATATTTTTTTTATTCAATATAATTTCCTAGAAGCTCAATACACTTGTTGCAATGATCTTCCAATAATTTTATCCCATCCTTATAATGGTTTTCCGGAAGCTCTGCAAAATAACCGTCTACGGCTGCTATGGCCTCTTCATTCGACGAAAAATGCTTTCTACAAAGGAATTGTTTGAGATTTCGGAAGAGATAGTAGTCACTGGGAGTCAAATCTGGTGAATACGGTGGATGTTCAAGCAATTGGTACTTTTATTCTTTGAATTTAGCCACCGTCAAAACACTTTTGTGAGCAGGTGCATTGTCTTGATGAAAAATGATTTTTTTTCTTCTTTAAACCAGGTCTTTTCTCACGAATTTTTTCATCCAGCTGATCCAAAAGGCTGCAATAATATTCAGAGTTGATTGTTTTATCTTTCTGAAGATAATCAAAGGATAAAGGATCATGGTGGTAGATCCAAGTCTCATCCATAGTTATAAAACGACGGTTTTATTCGGCTTAAAACGCTCCAAATTACGCTGAGAAATTTGTTTTCGATCCAGTTTTTGTTGAATTGTTTATGTGTGCGGCACTAACTTTCCAAACAGTTTTTTCATACGTTATTCTTCATGTAAAATATGGAGTACTCATTCGTCTGAGATGCTTATGGCATTAGCAATTTCACGCTTAGTCAAACTTGGATCTTCACTAACCATATTATGTACCTGCTCAATGATTTCTGCTGTGGTTGCAGTTTTTGGTCGTCCTTCGCGTGGATCGTCTTTAAGGCTGGTACGACCACGTTTAAATTTACCAGCCCAAAATTCAACGGTGCGTTTTAAAGGTGAGGACTCCTTATACACTTTTAACAATTGTTCATAAATTTCCTTTGCTTTTAAACCCTTCAAAACAAAGAATCTAATGACTGCACGGTATTAAATTTTTTCCATATTGAAAAAAAAATCAATGACACGTCAACTTTAAATGGCTTGTAAACAAAGAAAGAATTGAAAGAATGACTTGCAACTTTGCATGTGTTCTCAGGACAGTTATACCAACTTGAGGAAAAAAAGTTTGGAGCTAGCAATGCCATCTCTTGGTGAGCGCAGGAACTTTTCAACCAACCTGTATATTATTCTTTTAAATTGAGCTTAAGATCTTAATTTTTTAAAGATAATAGTGATATTAATTTTCCAATATTTTGTCTCCACATTGGGTGACTTCTTCAGGGAAATAATTTAAATTAAATTAAAATTAAATTATTTCCCTGAAGAAGTCACCCAATGTGGAGACGAAATATTGGAAAATAAATAATCATTAATATTTTTTTATAAAAACAAGATCTCAAGCTCAATTTAAAAGAATAATATAGTATTTGGTTTTTTTATATAATACTACACCATTACCAGTTTTAATTTAGAATTTACCAAAATAATTTTAAAACTGTGTAAAAATTATTTCAAATTGCGCAAAAAGGTTTGAAAATTGTCGTAACCTTATTTTAAATTGTTCAAAAATATTTTAAAATTGACTAAATATGTTAGAAAATTGTACAACCAGTTTTTAATTTATCTTAAAATATTTTAAATTTTTGAAAAATGTTTCAAAGTTGCCCAAATATACTTTTCACTAATGCAGAATTATTTATTTGTTCTAAGAAAGATTATTTCTTTATCAATGTACAAAGTTTGCTTCTTTAAACTTATTTTTCTGCATTCTTTTGAATTAAATTTTCATCAAAGCTTAAATTCTACTGCATAAGAATGTCTAATTATTGTATAAGAATGTCTAATTATTGTATTATTATTACCTACTTAGAGTAAAGTATTAATAATGCGAGTAGCTACACCCAGAGAAAATATTGGTTGCAGTTCTATCAAAACCATTAACATTTATTTGTATTTGTATTTAATTTTATTTGGAATAACCTAAAATCCATTTATAAAGCAAACATGTTGTATTTCGAATTAAAAAAAGGGAAATGAAACTAAAAATTAATCATCTTATTCAAGTATTGCTTTTTCCAATAAACTTTAAAAATAAAATTCGTTCAGAATTTGTGTGCGTTGCTTTCAACCATTTATTTAGTGAATATATTAGAAATTTGGTACAGTGAATATGTATATTAGAATTTGGTACAATTTGTTTTCCTAACAAATTGTTTAAATTCAAAATTAGTCATAAATACTCATGTGTTTGTGGTGTAGTAGATAGAGAGGTAGCTCAGTACTCAGAATTTCTGAGTTCAAATCCCGGGAAAAGCAACATTTAAAAAATATTTTTTTTTTAATTAAAATAAAATATTCAAATTTTTTAATGGCATATACTCGAAAATCAAGGAAAATTAAAATTAGTTGTGGTGCTGTAAGCAAGAGTGTAAACTATGAATCTGATTGCCGCATTCGATACCGGAAAATTTAAAAATAAAATTTTTCTTAAAATAAAATTTTGTGGAACGTAATATAATTTCTGTGGAATATAAATATTATATTGTACACCTGTATATTGGCTTTCACAACTAAAACTATAATTTAATATAAAGATAGTTGTCGTAACCACCATAATTCGATTGGCAACAAATTCGGTGGCCACAACTGATACTGTTTTCTGGGTGTATATTTGAATACTTCCATCCTATGACGACGATGTTAAATTCATCATAAAGGAGGTGATGTTTTTATTGCATCTATCGCTACTTCATTTTTTGCTGGGAACGTACATGGTCTGGTATATGATAATACAAGGGTATGCTTGATCATATATGTTTATGTATAGTTCAATATATGTCATATATTTCCGAATTTAAAGGGTACATGGCAATATATGGCCATATAATATAAAGGGTGTCCCAAGAAGAACGCAATTTTTAAATTTTAAATAAAACACAGATATTTAAAAAAAATCGTGAAACTTTATTATATCGTAAAGTAGACAGAATGAGGTTATGTATGGAACAATATATCGTGCAGATGGCCGCCGCGGCTTTGCTGGCATGCACGCGATCTTTTAATGAAATTTTCAATGACCGTTTTGCATAAATGCTGCGGTATTTCATTAATGCAGCGTCCAATTTCCTCTTTTAAGGCTTGAGTCATCGTCGGCTTATTCGCGTAAATCATCGACTTCAAAAAACCCCAAAGAAAAAAATCTAATGGTGTTAAATCGCACGATCTAGGCGGCCAATTCTGATCTCCAAAACGTGAAATAACACGACCGGGAAATGACTGATGCTGTATGACATGTGGCGCCGCCTTGTTGGAACCACATGCCCTCCACATTCATTTCTTCAATTCTAGGCAAGAAAAAACTGGTTATCATTTCACGATACGGAACACCATTGACTGTTTGCGCTTGACCTGCCTCATTTTCATAAAAAAAGGTCCAATGATTCCTTCAGCCCAAAAACCACACCACACAGTGACACGTTGAGGATGCATTTGCTTCTCGTGAATCACTCGAGGATTTTCCTCACCCCAAATGTGACAATTCTGCCTATTGACGAAGCCATCAAGATGAAAATGGGCCTCGTCACTGAAGATGATTTTATCGGCAAAATCAGCATTTTCATGTTGTCTCTCCAATACCCAATTAACGAACTCCCTTCGCTGTCCATGGTCAGCTGGCTTCAGTTCCTGAGTCAATTGAACTTTGTATGCATGAAGATGCAAATCTTTCGTCAAAATTCGCTGCAAAGTGGATTTGGAGACACCAATTTGCTGAGCTCGGTGTCGAATTGAGGTGGATGGAGTTTGAGCGACATCATCACGTACAGCTGCGACATTTTCGGTCGATTGACCTGGTCGATGGCGCGTTGTTGTCTTTACATCACTAACAGACCCAGTTTCGGCAAATTTATCCATTAATCTCTTTACAGTTGACTCTTTTGGAGCATTATTGTGACCCCAAATTGATCGCAATTTGCGAACTGTAGCCGCAAAACTTTCACCATTGTGGTAAAACAATTTCACAATGAGAATGCGTTGTTCATTCGTGTAGCGCTCCATTTTTACTAACCTCGTACCTTCTACTAGCAAACAATAACAATTGTTCAAATGTCAAACAATGACACTTCGAATGTTGCCAGATTTAAAAATTGCGTTCTTCTTGGGACACCCTGTATAAACAGATTCCTCTAACTATAATTTCAATATAACCATAAATAGTTTTTAAAAACAAAAATATCTATATGATTATATTCTAAAATTCTTTTTACAAAATTAATGTCAAATTTCATTCATCTTTGGTTACCTTCACCTTTAAAACTATATATAAATATAGAACTATATGTATATATATAACTATATAGTTATTCAATAACTATATTCCAAATAAAAGAAACGAAATAAAAACTTGAACATTTTTGTATTGAATGTTATAATACATGCAAATTTTATCATCTTTCTACAGTTACACTTCATCATAAAGTCATAGACATCAATTGAATTGAAAGCCACAAAATGATTCTTGCATAATGTTGTCATGTCATTTTATTATAATGATGTTGTTCATGCCATCTGATGCAAGTTTTACTATTAAAATTGAAAATATTTATGCTAACAAATCACAGTAGAAATTTATATGAATTAAAAAAAATAATAATAAACTCTTTATATTGACATTTTATTGAAAGTGGAACAACGTTGTGTTATTAAAAGTTGTAGCAGGTTGAAGCAAAAGAAAAATTAAAACAGTTGTAATCCAAATATATAAAGGAATAACGTAACTGACTGATTGACAGGTTCATCGTCGTCCAGCCTATACTGCTATAGCTAGGGTCTCCTACAGTGTGTGCTTTCGTTAAGATAGGATATTTGGCGACATCATCGATAAGGGATACCAAACGACCTGCTGAGATTTCGACTGGATGCGTGCGTTAAGAGTAGATCTGTGGAAATTTATTTACACGATGTTGTTTGCCATATTGAAAGGAAATACTTTTACAATCAGTAGAATTTTTTGATGTAAACGGTATATTTGTCGACTGGGTCAGTCACATGATAGAGAACCGTTGGATAAACTGCGAGGTCGTTGGGACGAAGATCAGGGACAGTGTGAATCGTGGCACTCCACAGGCAGGAATTTTATCTCCTCTTTTGTGTGTTACCACCTTTTATGGTTTTTTAAGGAATTTATTCAACGAAGGATTCGAACCCATTTGCTACGCAGATGACGTGGCGATAGTACTGAGGGTAAAAGATCCGAATTATTTATGTAGCAGGGACTCCAGGGCACTAAAATTATGCTCTGACTGGGCAACATCTAGGAGACTGAATTTTAATCCGGATAAACCTAAAGTTTGTCTCTTCAATAGGAAGAGAAAGTGGTTATGATTAGCCCTCATATTTTCTGGAGTTTAAACTTTCGAATTGAGGATAGTTTCAAGTACCTGGGAAGTGTTCTGGATAGAAAACTCTGCTGGCGCGACCATATCGAGAGTATAATTGCGTGAGCTATGTGTAGATTAGCAGTGGGCTCAAAATGGGGCTTGAACCCAAGAATGATGATAGATGTTCAGGTTAAGTATGAGCCTGCAATTTAGACGTAAAGGATGATGTTGCTAGGTAAGTGATAGGACGGCGAACCCAGCATCAGAGAGCCCTCAATAATTTGCTACAGTATCACACTTTGTATATGGAAAATAATGGGGTGTATGAACAACATGCGATGATTGAATAATGGATGAGACCAATGAAACTACATAAATAATTAATACAAAAAAATCTATAGGATAGGTTGAAAAAAGGAAGGTACATTCACCCTTCGAAATGGATGACATATGTACACATATTAGAGTATTCAAAAACCGAAACCGAAAACCGGTCAACCGGTTTTTTTTTTTTTAAACCGATCGGTTTCGAATATTTTGTAAATTCGAAGAAAACCGAAAACCGGTCTTTTTTGTTCGGTTGACCGGTTTTTTTTTATTACATCACCAACTGGGTTACTTGGTCTCTTTTATTTTTTCCAAACACTTATAATCGTTTTTTTTTTTTTTGGTTATGAAGACTTTGGATATTCCAAATTCAAATAGTTTAATTTCCGATCTAAATAACACAATAAGCAGTATTAAAAACCCTAAAAAAAGAGACTGTACAAAATAATTCATCATTATATGATAATTTCATATATCTTGATAAATGCGACAAAAGAGCTAACAAGTTGGAAAATTTATATCATTGTCTTTTGACTATTTGTTCAACATCTACTCTAAGTGAAAGAGTATTTTCCACTTCTAGCTTTATCAAAAGCAAACAAAAAAATCGTTTTAAAACGAAACATTTAAATTGCATATTATTTCTAAAATATTATTTTAGAACTGAAAAATAGATTTTCTTTTTACATATTTAAAATGTAATATTAAAAAAACTTATTTAATGCCAAACGTTTTAAACGTTCAAATTACTAACGTACTTAATTTTACCAATTTACGAACTTAATGATCTCTATTCATTTGATATGAATATAGTTTTATAATATTTATTTTTAAGATATTATATTAAAAAATATTAAAACCAATAAATAAAATGTTAAAATGAAATATAGGGTCCGCTAAAAATTTTTTTTTTTTTAAAAATGCTATAAAAAAAAAACTACTGAATATTTTCTCAAATTTCTTTTTTCATTTGAAAGTACAATCCTTCCGGTTAATAATGGAAAATAATTTCATTCAAAAAGCTGCCTCGGCTGGCCATGCAGTAGCCTACACGATTGGTCCAATTTTTAAGCACATTATCGATTGTGTGCAGCTGTATTTCACCAATGGCTTCACGAATATTGTCCTTTAAAGCGTCAATTGTCTCTGGCTTGTCGGCGTAACACTTATTTTTGACGGCACTTCACAAATAATAGTCCAACGGTGTCAAATCGCAGTTTCGAGGTGGCCAAACGACATCAGCTCTGCAGCTGATAATGCGATCTTCAAAAACAGGGCGCAAAATATCGAGTGTAGCTTCGGCTGTGTGGCACGTAGCGCCGTCCTGTTGAACCCAAATTGTTGCCAATATCCTCCTCTTCAATTTTTGTGAACAAAATTCGTTCAACATGGCCCGATAACGATCGCCATTGACCGTAACGGCCAGCCGAGGCAGCCATTTGAATGAAATTATTTTCCATTATTAACTGGAAGGATTGTACTTTCAAATAAAAAAATAAATTTGAGAAAATATTCAATAGTTTTTTTATAGTATTTTCAACAAAAAAAAATTATTTGGCGGACCCTATACAATAAAAAATATTATAAAATATTTTTTCAAAGAATTTTTTTTTTATTTTTATTACTTTATAAATTAAATTTCTTTTTTTTTTGTTTGTAATTAAAACAATAAACAAATTATATAAGCTTTTTATTCAAATTAAAAAAAAAAAAAACGAAAAAACCGGTTGACCGGTTTTTTCTGCAAAAACCGGTTTTTTAAAAATTCGATTTTTCGAAGAAAACCGAAACCGGTTTTTCCAAAAGGCCGGTTTTTTGAATACTCTAACACATATCCCATAGAATCAGCATGTTGTGTTCTCTCCATAAAATTACGCTGTAATTTACATTCCAGTCTACCTGAAGAATTCAGTATTCCGCAGGTATCCCTTCAGTTTTCCCAAATCAACCCCTCGCAAGCATCCCAATGACGGTATATTATTACCATGCCATTTTTTAACTAATTCTGCTTCTTTCGAAAGCCTGAAAAAATAACAAAGAAAGTTTTCCAGAGTCTCATCGTCCTCAGACTCTACCTACCACAGAATCACTTGGTCCAAATTTTTAAAAGTGTGATCGCAGTGATAATTTAGATCAAGTTGACCAGTTACTTTTTTATCAGTCTTAAGAAGAATTATGTAATAAGCTGCTTATCTTCGCTATTTTCCACTCCTTTTTTTCCACTACACATGGATTGAGCTGCTAAAAAATACGACTCCCGGCATTCAAGGACAATCCAAGATGTGATAAACACATCTTGCAGGGCTCTAACGACCGTTTAGCTATCCGTGAAAAAAACAATATCTTAAAAAGGTATCCCTTTACCCTATCTAAGATATTACCCGTTGTATATAACCTATTTTGGATAGAAAAATGCTTCTAAACCGGTGTCCTGAGAGTCGATAACCATAACGACCTTCCTTCCCTTTCGTAACCATCCATACCCGTTTAGAGCCTCAGTAACCAGGCATATTTAAACGATCTGAAAGTTCATGCCGATAGCCGCCATTTCCCCGATAGCATGTCTATTGGTAACCAATGCAGAATAACCAATAGAACTTTTGTTGGGATAGTACAAAGAGCGCCTGCAAACATTAACCCCATTATCTGAAAGATCATCTGGAACCTCATGCGCTAAGTGTCCTTAACCAGCACAAACCATCAAAATAAAAATCGGCATATTACTTATACGGTTTAGAAGGACTTATAAAATTAAATTAAGAAATTTGACGTGATTAGAACCCTTAAAATTTTCATATATATAAAAAATTACACCAGAGTTTTCGAATTAAATTATATTTTTATAATATATTTTATTCCATTCGTTTCATGACTACAGGAAGTTTTACAACATACATTTAGCATTTGTAAAATTTTATAGCCTTGAAGGAAAAAAAATTACACAAACAAAAACCCTAAACGTTATATTGCTAGAGTTACTTATAAAAACATGTTCGCGTGTGTTATATACCACAGGAAAAATATAGTAACAAAAGAGAACTGAAAAAAAAACATGCACAAACTTGTTGTAAACTTTTCAAATGCTAATATTTAAATCGTTGGTTATGTTTTTATTTTGGAGGTTCTTTTTTTCAAAAGGATTTTTTATTAAAATATATATTTCCCAAAAAATACACTAACTTTACTTTTGATGCTGCTTCTATTTCCTGCTGCTACTAAAGCTCCACAGAACTGAAAACACGGCCATAAACACATTTTCATTACTACGAGCGTAAAATTTGTTTTCCTTTTAGTTCATTTTTCTAATTTTTTATGTATGCATATTATTAAATTTACTCTTAGTTGGAATTTGTCTGCGTGTTTTTTTGTACTTTTATTTTACTGGTTATTTTTTTTTTTCATGTGTTTATTTTAACAACACCATGACAATTTTTTATGGCTTTAATGTAATTATCAAACAAACACACAAAAAAGCTGTTGAACAATGGGATAGGGAATTCAGGAATTTTGAATAATTTTAATAAGCGGGAAATTTCAAAATTTTTGTTTAATTTTCTTTTAATTTTATTTTAATTTACTTTTGTCTTTTTAACTGAATATTCTTTAGTTTAAACTGTAATTTTCAGTAGATTTAACTGACGAAGTTTTTTTAATTGTAATATGCTAAACACTGTTCTTTAAAAAGTCATCAAAATATGAAGATTTTTTTTGTTAACCTTTACATTTGAAATAATCCCAGCAAAAAAAAAAAATTGTAGTCATTCTGTGACTATAACTTCTTTCATTGCTTCCTAAACTTCAGTTGACATTCTTTTATGATTTGTTGGTGTTATTCTAAGGCACTTCCAAAAGAATTCATGTGTTCATATTTCAAATGCAGTGATCTGGATATAAACCCGATGCATATCTTAAAATAACACTCTTCATTACTTCTAATAAAGCATAAGTTATAGTATATCGTATATTTTTTAAATCTAAAGTATTTATATCAATTAAAAAAATAGTTCTGATGAAATATTTAAATTTTTTTATTAAATAATTTTTTATATTTTAGTTTAAAATTTCATGAGGGTTAGAATTTATGCAGTTTTTCAATTTTTATAAAAGTTTTGAAATATCAAGAAAAACAGATTTTTTTTTTAAACTTTAATTGAAACTAGCTGGCCTGTCATTGCCATTTTCTCAGTCTTAAATATTTTTTTCGACGACCCAATCTGTGCATTTTTGCATTATGTATATAATTTAACACTACACCATTTCCAGTTTTAATTAAGAATTTATAAAAATAATTTTTAAATTGTGTAAAAATTATTTCAAATTGCGCAAAAATGCTTTAAAATTGTGCAAAAATTATTTAAAATTGTTCAAAAATATTTAAGAATTTGTCTAAACATTCATTAAAATTTTTTAAACATTTTTAAAAATTGTTTTTTCACTAATGCGGAATTTTTTATTTGTTTTGATAAAGAGTATGTGTATATCAATGCATAAATTTCGCTTCCTTAAACTTATTTTTCTGCATTCTCATGAATTAAATTTTCATCAAAGCTTAAATACTACAAAGTATATGAACATTTTCCACTCATGCTTCAGAATATCTAACCATTGCATTATCATTGCTTCTTTAGAGTAAAGTATGAGTAATGCTAGTAGCTACATTTGAATACTTCCATTCTATGACACGCTAATGTTAAATTCATCTATGAAACCTTTAGAAAAGAAGTGATGCCTTTGCCATAGTAGTGATGCTTTAATTGCTTCTTTGGCAGCTTCATTTTTGCTGGGATACTTCCCGTAAAATAATTCTCAGATTTTTTATAATGCTAACCCATTGTACCTTTTGGCTGATTTTGTATGTGGGTTGGTATGATTGTGTCGCATAATATCTGTCTTTTGTGGCGGTATAATAAAATATGTTATGAAACATATGATTTTATTTTTCTTTATTTTTTACAACCAATTGCTTTTATTTCCATATGCGTAGGAAGTATTTTTCTGTATTGTCTGTGTGTGTGTTTGACTTTAAATAAAAGTGTTGATAATATCTGTAAGGGTATTCGTTTTTAATTTAAAATCATATTTAACAATATACATTTTTTATGTGCTTTTGTTTTTATTCTTGTAATTTGATAGGTTGTATATTAATTTTTCTCGCATTTAATATTGTTTGTATTTTTTTTTTCTTTTTATGGATTCTCATACAGCAGTTATGTTTTTTTTTTCTTTGTTTTTCATTAAATTATTTTTTTTTATATATGGGATTTTCTTCACATTCCTGGGAAAGCAAGCGCATGTGTTGGCATAATATTGTAATTGTTTTTTTTATTGGTAAAAAATATAACATAAGTATAAATGCATGAGATTCAATAAAAAATCATAGTGAAACATTTTTTTGTTGCAATATTTCCAATTATAGAAAAAAAACCGGATGATTTTTAACGACTTTTTGTGAAAGTCCAACTTTTTCTCTACAGTCACTAAAAATAACTTTAAAATCCTAATACATACATGGATAAAAATTTTTTTTGTTTACATCGCAGGAAAGGCCACTTTAAAACTTTGTAACAATCAAAACAAAAAAAAGACATCAACCAAAAATTAATCCAAAATTTCCTTAAAAATAGTTTAAAAATGTTCATCACTTTAAGTCAAATTTTATTTAAACTTAAAAAAATTTTCTCAGAATGTATAAAAATTCATATGCTTGAGTAAAACTGAAATAATTTATATACAGGTTGGTTGAAAAGTTCCTGCGCTCGAAATGAAGGAATACTGTTTTTTGTTACGAAATATATTTTTTTATTCAATATAATCTCCTATAAGCTCAATACACTTGTTCCAATGATTTTATCCCATCCTTATAATGGTTTTCCGGAAGCTCTGCAAAATAACCGTCTACGGCTGCTATGGCCTCTTCACTCGACGAAAAATGCTTTCCATGAAGGAATTGTTTGAGATTTCTGACAAGATAGTAGTCACTGGGATCCAAATCTGGTGAATACGGTGGATGTTCAAGCAATTCGTACTTTTATTCTTTGAATTTAGCCATCGTCAAAACACTTTTGTTAGCAGGTGCATTGTCTTGATGAAAAATGATTTCTTGAAACCAGGTCTTTTCTCACGAATTTTTTCATCCAGCTGATCCAAAAGGCTGCAATAATATTCAGAGTTGATTGTTTTACCTTTCTGAAGATAATCAATCAACAAAATTCCGTTTGCATCCCAAAAAACTGATGACATAACCTTCTTTGCTGATCGCTGTGACTTCACCTGCTTTGGAGCTGAAAAACCAGCTTCAGTCCACTGTAAACGTTCTTGTTTCAATTAAGGATCATGGTGGTAGATTGAAGTCTCATCCATAGTTATAAAACGACGCAAGAAGTCGGTTTTATTCGGCTTAAAATGCTCCAAATTACGCTGAGAAATTTGTTTTCGATCCAGTTTTTGTTGAATTGTTAATGTGTTCGGCCCAAATTTTCAAACAGTTTTTTCATACGTAATTCTTCATGTAAAATATGGAGTACTCGTTCGTCTGAGATGCCTATGGCATTAGCAATTTCATGCTTAGTCAAACTTGGATCTTCACTAACCATATTATGTACCTGCTCAATGATTTCTGCTGTGGTTGCAGTTTTTGGTCGTCCTTCGCGTGGATCGTCTTTAAGGCTGGTACGACCACGTTTAAATTTACCAGCCCAAAATTCAACGGTGCGTTTTGAAGGTGAGGACTCCTTATACACTTCTAACAATTGTTCATAAATTTCCTTTGCTTTTAAACCCTTCAAAACAAAGAATCTAATGACTGCACGATATTAAATTTTTTCCATATTGAAAAAAAATCAATGACACGTCAACTTTAAATGGCTTGTAAACAAAGAAAGAATTGAAAGAATGACTTGCAACTTTGCATGTGTTCTCAGGACAGTTATACCAACTTGAGAAAAAAAAAGTTTTGAGCTAGCAGTGCCATCTCTTGGTGAACGCAGGAACTTTTCAACCAACCTGTACTCAGAAATAGTTCATGTCTTTCCAAAGTAATATATTTTAATTTTAGAAAAAAAACATTAAAAATATTAAATAAAAATGTATAAAATTTTAGGAAAAATGTCTTTGTATTAAGAAATTTGCATACTAAAATATATTCAAAATAAGTCTAGTTCAAAAAAAAAAAAATTGAAACATTTAGTTTAAAAATTTGTCTTATTTAAAATGAGAAAATACTTAAATTTAATGTGTGTTCATTTTTTTCCCGAGTAGTAAAATTAACTAAATTTTAAAAAGCTAATTCTAAATAAATTTGTTAAATTTACCACTTTCTAATTTTTAATAATTGTTTTCTAAAAATGAGTTCAGGCATTTAAAACAAAAACTAGTCGATTGTGAAAACTATCTTCACTTTTGTTCCCTTTTTGCAACCTATGTAACATTTTAAGGCAATTTAAGTTTGTACACCCAGAGCAAAGATTGGTTGCAATTCGATCAAAACCACTAAAATTTGTTTTGTGAGGATTTAGTTTTATTTGGAATAACCTAAAATCCAAAAATATATGGCTTTAGAAATTAAAAAAAAGGGAAAAGAAACTTAAAATCAATTCTATTATTCAATTATTGGTATTTCCAATCATCTTTAAAAATAAAATTGGTTTAGAATTTGCGTGCGGTAGAAGCAACCATTTATTTAGTGAATATATTAAAAATTTGGTACAATCTATCAAATTTATTAAAAAAATTGTCGATATTCAAAAGTGGTAACTACAAGTACGGTTATCCTAATCAAATATATCATTTAATTAGGGTTTCAGTTGAAGCAACCGAATTGTGGATTGTGTTAATAATAGACGTCACTGATGATTGGTATTGATAAACAAATTTTATACTAATATTTCTTATCCTAACAAATTGTTTAAATTCAAAATTAGCCATCAAAATTCTTAAGTGTTTGTGGTGTAGTAGGTAGAGAGGTAGTTTAGTACTCAGAGTTTTCGAGTTAAATCCCGGAAAAGGCAAACATTAAAATATTTATTTTTTTAATTAAAATCAAATATTCAAATGTTTAAATGGTATTTAAAACAAAGAAAATTAAGTAAGTTTGAGTGTGAACTATGAATCTGATTGCCCAGGTTCGATACCGGAAAAACCTAGAAATAAAATTTTTCTTAACATAACATTTTGTGGAACATAGTAATATTTCTGTGGAATGTAAAAATTAAATTGTACAACTTAATATTGGCTTTCACAACTGAACATATAATTTAAAATAAAGACAGTTTTCGTAACCGCCAGAATTCGATTGGCAACGAATTCGGTCGCTACTAACTGTTTTCTGGGTGTTACACATACAGTTGTAATTGTTAGAAATAATATTTCCTTCAATATCCACTTTTTTAAAATTAGTAATTTTTTTTTTTCTAATTTTAGCAAATCGGTTTTCAAAAATTTGTGAAATGATTTCTGAAGTTATCAACAAAAATTTGTAAATATTCTGTAAAATTTCAGTAATTTGTAAAATGTAAATGGCAAAAAAATTTTCTAAATAATATTTTTTTTACTAAAAGTCAGTACAAAAATAATAAAGTGGGATTGATTGAGCTTTGACGGAAGTTTTATAACTTCTTGCACTGTTAAATTACTCCTACTTGAATGTTTAGCAGTTTCGTTGTATGATTTACTCATTTTGTGACTATTAATTATAATTTTTCATTATTTTATTGCTAACTTTTTTCTCGACATTTTTAAAAATTACTTGACTACACTTTAAGTTTTATTTACCTAAAGAAGTAAAATATTTTTTGGATTTGTTTGTGGTAGTGTATAAGTAAATACACAAAATAAAAATAAGTGTCACATTTTCCGTTACTTACTTTTTGAGAAATTCGGGGAGATTTTTTATTTTGACTGGGGTACCATAACTTTTGCCGCTCACTGTATATCTGCCTAGATAAAAATCGTTAATTTGCTTTTTTTTCTAAATATACGAAAGTTGAAAGTTCGATATACACTCAGAAAAAGAAGTAAGTAGAAAAATTTGTAAACGGTTTTCAATCCCACTTTACTATTTTGATACTGATTTTTATTAAAAAAACTATTTTTTAGTAAACCTTTTTGTTATATACATTTTACAAATTACAGATTTTTTACAAAATATTTCAAATTTTTGTTGCTAACTTCAGAAATCATTTAACAAACAACCGACTCATGTCCATAAATAGGTCATCCACTTAACATAGCAATAAAAACTTATTTAGTTGTAAAAATCAGGCCTTAAAACAATTTAAATTTGACCTTAACATCCGAAAAAATAATACTATTTTTTAAGCCTTTGATTTTTTTTTGAATTTGTCAAAAATATTTTTTGGAAAAGAAATAAAATAAAAAAAAGTTTTTCGATAAAAAAAAAAAACTATAAATTTGTATATTCGAATTCGTTAGACAATATCAAAAAAAAATAGCAGCTTCCAAGTGGATCTAAAAATAATGCAGTCAATTTGTGCATTTTTTTAAAAATATAAAATTTTTCTATATTTTACAATATATTGAGTTTACAGCAATGTACCAAAATTTAGTAGATCTTACTAATTTTTTATACTAATTTGGTTGTACTAATATTAATAATACTTAGTAATTTTTTTTTTGGTAATTTTAACAAATTTATTTTAAATTTCAATTAACAAAAAGTTTACTAAAATTATCGAATTTTGTACTAATTTTATTGTACAACAATTCAGCAGACATGTGCTGCTAAGATTAGCAAAAAATACCGCTGGACTCAAATCACCAAATTTTCAGTTACCATTACAGACTTTTTTTGGTGAGTGTAATTTACAATAATAATTAACAAAAAAACCTCGTTGTATATAAAAACTAAAAAACCCTTATAAAGGGTGTCCCAAGAAGACCGCAATTTTTAAATTTTAAATAAAACACAGATATTAAAAAAAAAAAATCGTGAAACTTTATTATATCGTAAAGTAGACAGAATGAGGTTATGTATGGAACAATATATCGTGCAGATGGCCGCCGCGGCTTTGCTGGCATGCACGCGATCTTTTAATGAAATTTTCAATGACCGTTTTGCATGAATGCTGCGGTATTTCATTAATGCAGCGTCCAATTTCCTCTTTTAAGGCTTGAGTCGTCGTCGGCTTATTCGCGTAAACCATCGACTTCAAAAAACCCCAAAGAAAAAAATCTAATGGTGTTAAATCGCACGATCTAGGCGGCCAATTCTGATCTCCAAAACGCGAAATAACACGACCGGGAAATGACTGATGCAGCAATTGAATTGTTTCTCTGGCTGTATGACATGTGGCGCCGTCTTGTTGAAACCACATGCCCTCCACATTAATTTCTTCAATTCTAGGCAAGAAAAAACTGGTTATCATTTCACGATACCGAACACCATTGACTGTTTGCGCTTGACCTGCCTCCTTTTCATAAAAAAAAGGTCCAATGATTCCTCCAGCCCAAAAACCACACCACACAGTGACACGTTGAGGATGCATTTATTTCTCGTGAATCACTCGAGGATTTTCCTCACCCCAAATGCGACAATTCTGCCTATTGACGAAGCCATCAAGATGAAAATGGGCCTCGTCACTGAAGATGATTTTATCGGCAAAATCAGCATTTTCATGTTGTCTCTCCAATACCCAATTAACGAACTCCCTTCGCTGTCCATGGTCAGCTGGCTTCAGTTCCTGAGTCAATTGAACTTTGTATGCATGAAGATGCAAATCTTTCGTCAAAATTCGCTGCAAAGTGGATTTGGAGACACCAATTTGCTGAGCTCGGTGTCGAATTGAGGTGGATGGAGTTTGAGCGACATCATCACGTACAGCTGCGATATTTTCGGTCGATCGACCTGGTCGATGGCGCGTTGTTGTCTTTACATCACTAACAGACCCAGTTTCGGCAAATTTATCCATTAATCTCTTTACAGTTGACTCTTTTGGAGCATTATTGTGACCCCAAATTGATCGCAATTTGCGAACTGTAGCCGCAAAACTTTCACCATTTTGGTAAAACAATTTCACAATGAGAATGCGTTGTTCATTCGTGTAGCGCTCCATTTTTACTAACCTCGTACCTTCTACTAGCAAACAATAACAATTGTTCAAATGTCAAACAATGACACTTCGAATGTTGCCAGATTTAAAAATTGCGTTCTTCTTGGGACACCCTTTACAAAACATTTTTAGTCTTTTTTAATATAAGTATCATCATTGTGCTTGTTAGGATATCAACTTTATCACGTGTTTGATTGTAAGGAAGACTTAAATGAAACAAAATATACGTTTTATAGGCTCTAGCTTGTCTAAAATTGTGTAATATAATATATGTATCAGCCTAGCTAAAGATCCTTAATTTGCTTTGTTTTTTTGAAAACATGATGAGGTTTAAACCTCTCTCTAAATGTACAATAATATTGTACCAAAAAAAAAAATACTTTCTCTTTTTCCATGTTTACCCCCTAAACATCAGATAGCACTGAAAAGAGCACTTAAGGTCAACTTCAGATGTGGATTCTTTACTACGTATCTGAGTTTCGTTCAAATCGTGTAAGAATTTGGGCGGAAATCACTTGTTAGTGATACTACTGAGCCAAATCGGAGTCCATTAGTATAATCTCACACAATTCGTCCAATATATCTCTTCTGTATTCGCATTGGTTGCATAAAATTATTTCATATATTTTTTTTTATAATTTCTACACCATTATCCTTGTATTACATCATCAATGGGACTAGTTATTTAATGGTTTTATAAAAATTGCATTGATGTGCTTAAGATCTTTTTTTTTATAAAAAATTTATTATAATTATTTCGTCACCATATTGTGTCAATTTTCCAGGTGAAATTTTTTCTATAATTAATAAATGAAAATTATAAAATTTTTAATTTTTATTTATTAATTATAAAAAAATGATGGTGACGAAATATTTGGATAAATAAATAATTATAATTAATTTTTATATGTAAAAATGTATTTTTAGTTTGGTTCGAGATCACAGAAAATTTTTTTTACAAAATGAAATTTTTTTTTATTTATTAATCATGGAGAAAACACGGAAAAAGTTGTGTCTAAACAAGCTGAATGGAATGCATTTTCTGGTCCGCTACGACTTTTATCAACATTCTTCTTGCCGAAATGCCAATTTTAAACATCTCTATTTAACTCAAAAATCAACGGAAAAAGCTATTTATGCTAACATACTATACTAAAAATACATTTTCACATATTAGTATTAAAAAGATCAACTATTAAATATAAACTTCATAATTAATTTTTTATAAAAAAAAACATCTGAAGCTTATTTTAAACTAATATACAAATCACGACAATCGAAAAAGACTAACAGAATCTAATTTATAGAAATCGGCAAATTTTAATTGTATTTTTTCTAAATTTTAGAGCATATCTTATAGGAATTTTCCACTGACCTACAGCTTACATCTTTAATCAATTTGCAAAGAATTATACAGGCAAAAAATTCTACATATTTCAACATCTGCAAAAGATGATCCTTTCTCATTTTGTTCCATCTTACATCTTTCGTTATTTTAAGTGTCATTCCTGAAAAATTGGCAAAATTCGATTTTCTTTGTGCCATCACTAGCAAACTGACATTGCAGAAAATTAACAAAACATATTTATTCAACAAAGGAAAATGAGCGGCACATGTACTGCATTTATATTAGGGTTTGTTCGTGCAAAGTAACAACTATTCCAATGATTAATGCTTTCTCTAAATCCATTTCTTAATATTTTTTATTTTTAACAAAAATTATTCGCCTTTTTCTTTTATTTTTTTGATAGCTGAAAGGTGTTGCCAATGTAAATTATTGTTTCACGTTTTCAATATCTTCCATGCGTTTTACAAAGATGTTGTTCAGTGTAAAAAGCCTATTAGGATTTATAGTGCATATTTATCAGTTTATGGTGCATAATATGGCAATGATAGTGATTGATAAAAGTTTCAATTCCACTCTTTCCCCTTTTAATTGTATATATATTCCCTTGTCTCAGCTTCGCCCACTCTCCATGTTTGAACTTCCAATTCCACTCATTCCCGTTTTTAATCCATTTATGTTCCCTTTCCTTATGTTTCAATTTCGCTCATTCCGCACTTTCAGTGTTCCAATTTCACCTTGTATTTAATATCGTTTACGTATGGAACAATGTTTCAATTCATTCATTCCATGAAATCCAAAATAAAATTATGTATTTATAATTTTCCCCTGAAAAATCATTGATGTTTGTTTCATTTATTAGATAATTTTAGTCTAAAAATACTTTTTCAATCAATTGCAATTGTATTCTTTTACGGATTAGTGCGATTTCATTACCATTTAATTTGTAAAAAAATAATGATAAACTCCCAAGTATGTATAATATAACCTTAACCATATAACTACTACAGGGCAAGCATATGATTATCTTCAATTTAAATTTTTAATTAAAAATGTATTGTATGTACAAACATAAAGCTTATAAATTGTTCCCAAATGTCTTGTTATAAAATCTAACTACAAGCACATGCCTAGTTTTAAATGTAATATTGTTATATGTTATATAAACTAGAAAAAAAAACGCAAATTATTTAAAATCACATGAATGTTTTGAAACAAATATTCATCCTTGGAGTCTTGTTTAAACTAATTTTAGTTATCAGCATAAAAATTATTATTGCATAACTAGAAATTTTTGATATCAAATATGAGATACTTACACTTGAAAATAAACACTAAACTAGTTCACAACGTGTTCTAAAAGTTATATGTGTTGTATGGTACTATTAAAAAACAGAGTTGTAAAACCTTTCAATTCACTTTAACAACAATTTTCTGTTGAGCTTTTTTCTTTGTTAGATCACTTAATATAAAGACAAATATTATATTTTCCTAAAACATATTGTTGTTTATTTTAAAATACAATTTTAATAAGTCTGTTTTCAATAGGACAATATAACACTTACACGCAGAGAAAAAACATGGTTGCAACATGATCACTGCTACTATATTGTGCTTGCTGCAATCGGATATGGTTGTCACAACCATATTATTAGTTGTCTAACCATCAACATGGTCGCTACCATCATTATTATAGTAAATATTTCACTATTTTATGATTGACACCTTGTATTTTATAACATGATTGGCTGTAAGCATACTGTGGTAACAAAAATTCGGACTATGGAAAAAATATGATAATTATGTAACCATAAAATGCTGTCAACAATCAATGAATAATTATACATCGAATAAAACATGACTTTGACATTTACAGTCCTAATACGAGTATTGTCTTGTTTTCATAAAAACCAAAATGTCTTAAAATACAATCATATATTGTTTACTAAAACTGGACAGAAAATACCTTGCATGTGGCATTAAAACATTTCATCAATTGACCTATTAAGATCCAGTTTATTTTTTTTTAACTTTAGAAGATTTTTTTGAGGGTTTTTTTTCGAAAATTCCTTATACATGTAATATTATTTACAATAATCAATTCATTGTCAAAAAGATTCTATATAAAGATTTTATATGGATCATATTATGATAATCCAGAAATCATAATATAGTTATGGGGGCCATAATGTAATAACATTTTGAGCATACAATGAGTACATGCAATCATATTATGAAATTCAACATCATAATATGTTTAAACAGAATCATAATATTGTAATATTTGAATCATAATATAACTGTAGGGACCATACTATGGTAAAATAATGGATATTTTATTATCATAATATGATAACCATAATATTATTGGCACAACCATAAACCCAAAAATATATGATGCTCTTCGAATATGATTCTCCCAACCATGTTTTTTCTTTGCGTGTAGCACTCCCCTTAGGAACTATCTAATCATAAGCATGTGTCGTCGTTTTTTTTTTTTTAACTTTACCAAAATATCAACTTTTTGGGGACTTTGGTGAAAATTTTAAAATAATGCAAAGAATAATAACGATTTGAAATTAACCTTATATTTAACAAAACAACATAGAAAAACTTTGAAGAAAGTTTTAAGTTCACAAGCAAAAAAAAGAAAAACATGCTAACAAATAACAAACTTTTTTTGTTTTTTTTTTTTTTTGTTTTGATAAAATCGTATTAAAAACAAATTTGCATTAAATTTATAAATATTTTTCTTTCATTCTTTAAATTTACATTAACTTTTGTTATTTATTAAGGATGAATACAGTATTAATTTCTAAACATAAAGTCAAGGTCTTTTTTAAGATATACATTTTTATAATAAAAATGACATGTTTATCGGTGTAGAAATTCTTAACATAGTTAATATATACTTTATTTTTCCTTACACTCGTACTATTAAATAAATACTACAGTGCTATCTTAACTCAGTCAGTTAAGTTAGTCAGACCAGCTGTCATATTGCCTGTGTATATAAACAAGGTTATTCATTAACTTTTGTATTATGAATATGAATTTCTATAAAAAAAAATTAAACAGTTTAAGATATATTCAACCATTTACAAGTATATTTTATTATATTTGTTATAATACAAAACCTTCTAAAAGGTGTTACATTTAATTATATTGAAATAGTTACTAACAACAAATTAGTAATGTTGCTGTTGTTGAATTTTCATATAAATATAACAGAAAAAAAAACGCCATTGCCATGCTTCAAGTGCTGACAGTGGGATTAGAATATGTGTATAAACTGCTAAAGAATAGAAGTATTTTTATATTCCAAATTTCGCTATTTATGTGAATACTAAGGGACAAAGCCCGCTACGTTGTTAGCTTTTGAAAAAAATGTTGCCTTGGTCAAAGGCCGAGATTGTCCGGGAGAAAAATATTTTAAATTTCAGGTTTCACTCCAGACCAGGGATGGAAAATATGTTTTCTGCTATTGTACCAACCAGACAAACAAATTGTACTTTTTCGATCCTCAGATTTGATCAGATTTGCTTAGACACTAAAAAGGCTAAAAAAAACAATAAATTGACGGGGTGAAACAAAATGTATCGTTAATTTTATGTAGTCGTATAATTACCACTCCCTTGGAGGGCAATTTAATCTTTTCAGGATTTGCTTTTAAAAAATTTAAAGGCATTTTATAGCTTTTTAACAATAATGCACTTTTTTTTTGTTTTGAGAGGTAATTTAAAATCAGCTGTTCAATGTTGCCACTTCCGAATATTTTAGTACAATGTGTATGCAAACATTTGATACATTTGATGTGACACCAATTTATAGACGGTTCAACTTAAAACTGACTTTATTTTTTTACTATAGTAGCTGATAATAAATAAACAGGTTTTAAATTTAAAGTTGCTTTTAAAAAAAGTCGACTTTATGTTATGTTGTTTTATCAAGTTATAAGTTGAAAATTTTAAAAAATTTCAAATTGTACTAAATGAGCCGCGGTAGTACCACGGTACCAACCAAAGTAAAAATGTACCAAAAAAAGTACAATTGTACCATGTTTTCCATCCCTGCTCCAGACCGTCAAGTGAGCTATGCAGAAAAAAAGAACCTGTATACCAAATCTTAACTTCCAAGTTCCAAAGGTTTTGCCTGGCCGTCAAGAAGAGGATGAATTTCTCTTCCCATAGGGATTTCCAAAAATCCCGTCTGAGCATATGTCTACACAGGAAGAAGAATCTACATACCAAATTTCAATTTCCGAGTTCCAACGGTTTTGGTAGGCTGCCAAGGGGGTAACTTTCTCCTCCCCGTATGATTTTCCAAGAATGCAGTCTTTGCGATGGTCTACGCCGGAGGTAGAACTTTGATATCGAATTGTAACTTCCTAGCTCCAGCGGTTTGTGCAGGCCGTTAAGTGGGAGACTTTTTACTATGTGAATAACATTTTTGATAAGGAGGTGGTAATCCTTATCAAAAATTCCTATATGTATCTTATCCCTGAGTTAGTCCATACTTTAGACAAAGCATAATTTAGATTTCTGGTTTGTAGATAAAGAAGTTTGCGCAGGCCGTCTAGGGGGACACTTTTCCTAATTCTCCCTTTCCGTAGGAATAATTAAAAATTTTGTGTCACTTGATGTCTACGCCGGAGGAGGCACCTATGTACCAAAATTTCGAAACTCCAGTAGTTTTGGTAGGCCATCAAGGCGAGAATTTTCCCCTTTTCACCCTCCCTCTAGGCTATTCAAAAAAAAACCTTTCTTTAGGGGGAGATTTTTCGGAAATCCCATTTCAACCACTTCCCAAAGGGGTTTAGGAAGGTCAATGATGAGACTATTCCCCTTTTTGCCTCTCCCTGTGGAAATTTGCCAAATTTTAGCTTCCTAGCTCTAGCGGTTTGGGCTGGGTGATCTTGGGTGGATGAGTAAATTAATCAGTTAGTCAGTAACGTTATCTCATTATACTAAATGTATCCCAGCAAAGTAAAAACAGAGGAAAAATAAGTAAAAACACTATATCTACTGAACCCGAAGTTGTGCAAACTTCCAAACATCGGTGAATCATTAATGATTTACTTTATGCAACTCAGAGCTATGCAAAATCGATGATCAGATGGACTTTTTCATTAGTTTACAGAAGCTGTGCTTTGGAGAATCGTTTTTCTACGACTGTTATATTATTACAAATTGTCATAAATAAATACTTTTGAATAAAAATGTTAGAAAAATTTTATTCTCATGATTTAGTAAGGAGGGGTTTATATTAACATTTTGGAAGTTGTTTAAAATAAATTTTTTCAAATCATAAAATTTGCAATATAAACTTCTTTGGATATTCTGAAAAAGAGATTCGAAAAGAATAACATCCATTTTATTTTGCTGGGATATAGTCATAATAATATTATCAAAATCTGAAATATTTATTATAAAACAGAGATTCAGTTTTTTTCTGCAACAGATTAACAAATAATATGTGATTTTCTTCTCGCCTCATAAACAGATTTTTATACCCTCCACCAAATATATCAGTTTGTCATTCCGTTTGTAACATATCGAAATATAGACCTATAAAGTATATATATTCTTGATCCTCGCGAAGACGCAAGCGGGGGTGCTTATTTTTACTTATATCAATGGACATCCTCCTGAGCAGTTTGGTCCAGCGGTTAAAAAGTTATGTGAATGTAACTCTAAATTTTCCATACAAACCCAGCAAAATAAAATGGATGTTATTCTTTACGAATCTCTTTTTCAGAACATCCAAAGAAGTTAATAGTGCAAATTTTTCGATTTGTAAGTAGTCATTTTAAACAACTTCCAAAATGTTGATATTAACCCCTACTAGTAAAAAAAACAATTATTTTGTTAGTCCATAAATGGTTAATTCATTAAGTCATTAAATGCCTTATTAAAAACATATTTTGCATGCCAGTGACATTCACTTTGTCCTGGTCGGAATAATAATTCTTGGCGTGTTCAAAATTACATTTTTAACTTAAAAAAAGCCACTCCCTATATTTATGTTGTAGTCCCTATATTTAACAATTTCCGTAAACTATTGAAAAAGTCCATCTGCTCATCGATTTTTCATAGCACCGAACCAAACTACTTCCTCCCAATGACACGCCAATGTTAAAATCATTAATGATTCACCGAAATTTTCACAACTTCGTGTTCAGTAGATGTAGTTTTAAACTACTTCTTCCTCAGCTCTTATTTTGCTGGGAATTGGTGTATTGTAGTACAATTTTATAGTAGCGACTGGCAAGTAAAATATTTTCTTTGGTTTTTAAACCAGTCGCTTGGAATTGAATAATATTTTATATTTACCTCAAATCTTTTTCACTACCAAATTTTTTTTTAACCTCAAAAACTTTGGCACAGCTAAATTTAAGGCTTTTTTTACTTGTTTCTACATCAAACCTAGTGAAACTTAATGGTTGTATAGTACAACTATTTGACGGGTATTTAACAGGACAAAGAGAAGTCACAGCAAATCAAATGATAAGACCGCTCTTAAGATATAAAATAGGTACTACGAAGATCAGTAAGATTGTTCTGGAAATCTTTTTAAGTGGAAATGAGAAAAGTGCTAGAAACATAAATAATTCAAAGGGCCTTCACTTCGTGCAAAGACCAGACAATAAGTACTTTTAAAATAACTTATATTATCCAAATCATATCTTTTGGGGAAAATTTTAAGGTTTTACTTAGAACTCATTAGGAGATGAGTACGCTCCATAATAATTGACGACTTCTTTTTTAATATCAGGATTGTAATTCCATTGTTTTCTAAAAAAACGTTAAAATGCATAAAAGTTGCAGAAACACTGGGTGGAAAATGCTCGGCCAATATTTTGTAAGGCATCAGAAGTTTGAACTTCCTGAACAAAAACCTAGTGAAAAGAACAAACCAACTAATCGCATTTCAGTCAGAGAAAAGTTTCAATGAGCTCTGACAGAATATATGCATATTTTGCAGATATCGCTATCGCCACGTCTTCCGCCTAAGCAGAATCGTAATGCAAATACACCACCCCTCCCCCCCCCCACACTGGGATTCCACTGACTACTACTTTCGATATTGTCGATGCCCTGAATAAATATCTGTTTATTCTACACTTCTGCAAGTTTGTGACAAGCTCGGTGATGGTTACATCCATCCCCAAAACCGGCATCGTATTTGACGTTATTAAAGGCACCTACTATATCCAGTGAAGTAGTCAATGCCTTATACTCAAGCGATCACTCAATATATTAGTCCCAGATAATCATGTAGTGATTTGATTACCCATATAAGCGACATCCTAAGTTATACACCATTAATTATATTCAATAGAAAAAATATAGAATTATTGTCTAATATATTTCGGTTTCGTATGGAATTTTCACCCGTTACCTGGCTACCAGGAGCGTACCACGATTTCAAACAGGCCACGTACAAAGTGGCTTAAAATGTATCACCCTATCGGAAGATACAATAACTTTTGAAATTGAGGTCAACTACCAATTTTGTTTTAGTGTTTGTGAAGTAAACAGATATACAGGTTGGTTGAAAAGTTCCTGCGCTCACCAAGAGATGGCACTGCCAGCTCCAAACTTTTTTTTCTCAAGTTGGTATAACTGTCCTGAGAACACATGCAAAGTTGCAAGTCATTCTGTCAATTCTTTCTTTGTTTACAAGCAATTTGAAGTTGACATGTCATTGATTTTTTTTAATATGGAAAAAATTGAATATCGTGCAGTCATTAGATTCTTTGTTTTGAAGGGTTTAAAAGCACAGGAAATTTATGAACAATTGTTAGAAGTGTATAAGGAGTCCTCACCTTCAAAACGCACCGTTGAATTTTGGGCTGGTGAATTTAAACGTGGTCGTACCAGCCTTAAAGACGATCCACGCGAAGGACGACCAAAAACTGCAACCACAGCAGAAATCATTGGGCAGGTACATAATATGGTTAGTGAAGATCCAAGTTTGACTAAACGTGAAATTGCTAATGCCATAGGCATCACAGACGAACGAGTACTCCATATTTCACATGAAGAATAACGTATGAAAAAACTGTTTGGAAAGTTAGTGCCGCACATATTAACAATTCAACAAAAACTGGATCGAAAACAAATTTCTCAGCGTAATTTGGATTGTTTTAAGCCGAATAAAACCGACTTCTTGCATCGTTTTATAACTATGGATGAGACTTGGATCTACCACCATGATCCTAAATTGAAACAAGAAAGTTTACAGTGGACTGAAGCTGGTTGTTCAGCTCCAAAGCAGGTGAAGTCACAACGATCAGCAAAGAAGGTTATGGCATCAGTTTTTTGGGATGCAAAAGGAATTTTGTTGATTGATTATCTTCAGAAAGGTAAAATAATCAACTCTGAATATAATTGCAGCCTTTTGGATCAACTGGATGTAAAAATTCGTGAGAAAAGACCTGTTTTAAAGAAGAAAAAAATCATTTTTCATCAAGACAATGCACCTGCTCACAAAAGTGTTTTGACGATGGCTAAATTCAAAGAATTAAAGTACAAATTGCTTGAACGTCCACCGTATTCACCAGATTTGGCTCCCAGTGACTACAATCTCTTCAGAAATCTCAAACAATTCCTTCGTGGAAAGCATTTTTCGTCGAATGAAGAGGCCATAGCAGCCGTAGACGGTTATTTTGCAGAGCTTCCGGAAAACCACTATAAGGATGGGATAAAATTATTGGAAGATCATTGGAACAAGTGTAAAAACAGTATTCTATCATTTCGAGCGCAGGAACTTTTCAAACAACCTGTAGAATGCACATCGACAAGACATGGAACAGTATACTCCTCAAAGAAGCGGAATACTCATGACTATTTTGCAATGGCGATTTTTCGAGGCCAATTTTCATCAGAGTGGACACATAAGAAAACTAAATTTTGCTTTTTGGGTCATTGAGAATGCACGTATCATTCACGAAGAGCCATTACACACTCTCAAAGTCACAGTATGGTGTATCATATACTCCGAATGTAGTAGCATGATCACAGTGATTGGTGAGCAATACAGATGAATTGTCCTGTGGTCCCAACGACAATGTACATTTTGAAGAATGCCTTTTTGGGTCACCTAGTGTCTCATTTGGCATTTTCAGTGACCAGCAAGATCAAGTGATTAATTGCTCCAAACTATTTTTTGTGTTTTTTTTTAATGACGAGTCTACACTCAAAAAAAAAAAAGTGGAAAAATTTGTTATCAGTTTTAAAATCCCAATTTACTATTTTGTACTGATTTTTAGTAAAACAATTATTATTTAGTAAATCTTTCTGCTATTTACATTTTACAAATTGCAGAATATTTACAATTTTTTTTTTGCTAATTTGAGAAATCATTTTACAAATTTTTGAAAACCGATTTGCTAAAAT
>OX456524.1:50731405-50996834 GCA_949748255.1 Eustalomyia histrio
CTAAAAAACATTAAAATTTAACCTTAAAAGCAAAAAAAAAAAAAATATTGACAAAAATATTTTTAAAAACAGATATATCCAAACTAAATTTGTTTGTTTTTAAAATTTTTAAGCCTTTGTATAAAATATTTTTTGAAAAAAAAAAAATAAAATAAAAAATTTTGATGCTCAATAAAAAAATAAATTTGAAATTTTGTAATAATATTAGTAAATTTTTTTTGCTGATTTTACCAAACAGAGTTTAAATTCCTTTTAACAAAAAGTTTACTAAAATTTAGTAGCGGCAGCTAACTTTTTCTACAGATTTCATTGTACTACACGTCAGCAGACATGTGTTGCTAAGATTAGCAAAAAATACCTCTGGGCTCAAATTAGCAAAATTTCCCATAATAACAGCAAAATTTTCAATTGCCATTACAGACTTTCTTTGGTGAGTGTATGTGAAACATCCACAGAGTTCCGAAAGCTCCCAAATAAAATGTTCGACAGAACGATGGAAAAAGCGATAAAAGATCCCAAATTATCATCAAAATGACGGTACGCACTTAAGCGATGTAATCTTAAAAAAAAATTATGGAGAGAAAACATAAAAATACAAATAAACATTTAAATAAATTTTAAAAATATAAATTGTCGTTTTATTTTAAAAAATATTTTTGGACCACCTTGTATATACTGACAAGCCATGGTATAACGAGTTTAGCATTCCTCTGAAGGGCAGCTGGTTCGATACTATCAGGACTCAGTGGTTTATATGGGACAAAATTGTCGACTACTCAGCACAGTTTCTTTTGCTCCATAGGGATTAAGGCCTTCTGTGTCAGTCACATAAACACCACGCGAAAAATATATATTCATGAAAACATCGAATGTCTGTTAGATGTATGATTTTCCGAAGACGAATAGTCGAAAAGAACAACTTTCCAAGCAGCAACAGAAATCTCTTCAAGACTTTTGCCTGCCTGAACAAAGCCCTACATTTGGTTTAGCCAACAATCATTAATCACCGTAATTTCAAGCAATAAATACCTTCCAGTGCTTAGATATCTATTGGTTTTTATTCGTCTACACGGTAGGTATCTAAGCTTTGGTAGGTATCTGTTGCTTGAAATTACGGGCATTAGTCCTACTTTAGCAAGTTGATTTAACGTTTGGGTGTATAGGATTTTCTACTTTTGGGCTCCTATGTGGGCAAAAATACAACAAAAAAAAAAGTAAAATGTAGGGAAAAAATGTACAAAAAAGTTTTCTATACTATTTATAAAAATATATAAAAATCCTCTTAGGAAGCAAAAATCAGTTAGCTTATAATAATTTTTATTATTTTTAAATAGGAATTTCAAAAAAAAAAAAATTTCGAACAATTTTGAAGCCTACACGCAAAGAAAAAACATGGTTGGGAGAATCATATTCGAAGAGCATCATATATTTTTGGGTTTATGATTGTGCCAACCATAGTCGTACTATATTATGGTTATCATATTATAATAATAAAATATCCATAATTTTACCATAATATGGTCCCTACAGTTTTATTATGATTCAAATATTACAATATTTTGATTCTGTATAAATATATTATGATGTTGAATTTATAATATGATTGCATGTAATCATAGTATGCTCAAAATATTATTACATTATGGTCCCCATAACTATATTATGATTTCTGGATTATCATAATATGATCCATATAAAATCTTTATGTAGAATCTTTTTGACAATGAATTGATTATTGTAAATTATATTACATGTATAAGGAATTTTCGAAAAAACCCTCAAAAAAAAATTCTAAAGTTAAAAAAAAAAAATAAACTGGATCTTAATAGGTCAATTGATGAAATGTTTTAATGCCACATGCAAGGTATTTTCTGTCCAGTTTTAGTAAACAATATATGATTGTATTTTAAGACATTTTGGTTTTTATGAAAACAAGACAATACTCGTATTAGGACTGTAAATGTCAAAGTTATGTTTTATTTGATGTATCATTATTCATTGATTGTTGACAGCATTTTATGGTTACATAATTATCATATTTTTTTCATAGTCAGAATTTTTGTTACCACAGTATGGTTACAGCCAATCATATTATAAAAGACAAGGTGTCAATCATAAAATAGTGAAATATTTACTATAATAATGATGGTAGCGACCATATTGATGGTTAGACAACCAATAATATGGTTGTGACAACCATACCTGATTGCAGCAAGCACAATATAGTAGCAGTGATTATGTTGCAACCATGTTTTTTCTCTGCGTGTACTTTCATTTTCATATTAAGATAATTTTTCTTTAACAAAATAATCATTTTTCCTACAAACTTGTCATTTATTCGTTTGTATCCCACAGTTCATTTAAACGCATTAGTGCATAAATAGATATAATGAAGAAAAACAACATTTTAATTAATTAAATTTTTGAAAAATAGAACTGTTATAAATAAACTATATATACACTTAAGCAAATAAATAAAACCAGCCAGCTGACAAAAAACTACCAAATATGCTAACACCTTCATTAAGAAATGATTTTAATATGAAAACAGGATATAAATTACAAATTTTGTGAGCTGTAAAAGAAAACATTTAAGTGTTTTATATTTGCCAAGAAAAACAAGGAAACAATATAAATTAGAGCTTATATCTGGTGTGAAAATGTAGTCTGTTGGAGGTTTTCCAACAAAACAAACAAGAGCAGGAAAATTTATGCATGAACATGTTTTGTTGTAATTTTAAAGTACATTTATGCGATTGTATAATAGTTCAGTAATATATGCATGCAAATGCGTGCATATTTCACATTTTTTGGTAAAAATCCTTTCAACATTTCCTGTTCAATATTATGTACGATAAAAATTAAATTTGTTCTGCTATATAACATTCTTGATGCAGGTTTTTTTTTTACAGAGCTCTAAGCTTTTTATAAAAGCCCTCAAAATATTGCATTGAATGCATTTTGACATGGAAATTTACATTTATTCACTGGTACTCAAATAAGATTTTAATTATAGAATTTTTTTTTTAAACAATTGCAACATGTATTAACTGTGAAATATTTATGATTGTTTTTTACAAATTGTGCTATCAAAAATTAAGTGTATTACTAAATTTGCAAAATAATTAAAGCATCTACAGAATTTTTTAACCTTTTGGCACTCTTATCCAGATATGTGGATTTTTATTTTTTGCTCTACAGAAAGTAAAACAAACTCAAAGCAGATACGGAACCTAAAGAAATTTTTCTATAGAGAAAATATATCAATATTTCCAATAATTTAGGCTAAATGTTTTATATAGATCAGATCAAAAGCTGTGGTTTTTATAAAGGGTGGTCCAACCATAATGCACGATGTTAGTTGTAAATAAAATAAAAAGTTTTCAGAGAATTATCTTAATATTTTTTATTATGATAGAAGGATCTATGACAATTATGTGTGAAACAAAATATCGGTCAAAGGCTTGCTACGGCTTCGGTGGTATACCTCTATTCTATGGTCCATATTTTCAATGACTCTGAGACATAATTGAGGTTCAATGTCGATAATGTGCCGAATAATTACGTCCTTTAGCTCTTAAATTGTTCTTGGCTTATTGACGTATACTTTTTCTTTTAAATATCTTCAAAGAAAGAAGTACAACGATGTCAAACCATATGACCGTGGCGGCCAATTAACATCGCCACGACGTGAGATAACACGGCCATTGAATTTCTTGCGCAAAAGTGCCATTGTCTCGTTGGCTGTGTGGCGAGTGGCACCATCCTATTGGAACCACATATCGAGCACGTCCATATCTTCAATTTATGGCCACAAGAAGTCCGTTTTAATCTCGCGACGACGACGTGTCGAGGTTGACGGCTCTTTTGCCACACTATCGTGAACAACAGCAATGTTTTCTGCAGAACGAACTAGGCGAGCATGCACAGGTGTTTTCCCATTTCCCACAGACCCGGTTTGCTGAAATTTGCGCACAATTCTCGCGATCGTGGACACATTTGGTCGATTATACAGACCAAAAAAATCACGAAGTGCACAAAATGCATTTTGATTTCAACACCCATTTTCGTAAAAGGCTTCAACAATCTAAATGCGGTGTTCAATTGTGTACCTCCCAATGGTTGAATTTGTCAAACATTGAAACAAAGAAATGTCAAATTAAGTTGGGCAAAAAACTTGACATTAAGGTGTGACACACAATTAGCATCGTGCATTATGGTTGGACCACCCTGTAGAAGTTCTTCAAATAAAAAGGATTTTAAATTTCTCGACTTTTTTTAGGATATATCCCAAATTTTTAAGGACATATTAACCTCCGAAGCTTTGCACTTGTCATTAAAATGATAAAAAAAAATAAATTAACCCGAGCCGTTACCAAACATTTTTTCTCGAAATTGATGCCGAAAGTTAAATGGTAGTCCCGAATCCAAATACAATGGGAAACCTATTTGTTTTTTTTTTTGGTTGGGGCAGGCATTGCTCCCATCTGAGGAAGAGGGTAGATTGAAAATTTTTTAAGACCAGTCTCCACAAATATGAACCTTCAACCGGGTCAGAACATGTTCGCAAATATTCATAACATGCGGACATGACATCACACGGTATCCGCTTTATGCCGTCAATATATTCGTTACATTTTAAATCTAGTTTATAGTGAGCTTTCAGCCTCTGAATATTTACAAAAACAAAGCAAATTTACGACATTTTGTTTTCACGTTAACTTTTAACGTAAATATTTATAATGTACTAGTTTAAAAATGTAACATCCGGCGGGTAAACCTAATTTGAGAGGTGCTAACCGTTTTAACATTTTTTTTTTTTGCAAAAAAACTAAATTTTTAAGGTTTTTTTGAAATCTAATAAACGAATTTTATCGGCGATTTAGATATATCTCTATAATTTCCGCGCTGTTTTTACAAAAGAGTTCAGGACTCTTTCCGGAATTTGGACTGCTCCCCGAAAGTTGATCCAAATTATACTTAAATCTTTTCACTACACGCAGAGAAAAAACATGGTTGCAACATGATCACTGCTACTATATTGTGCTTGCTGAAATCGGGTATAATTGTCACAACCATATTATTGGTTGTCTAACCATCAACATGGTCGCTACCATCATTATTATAGTAAATATTTCACTATTTTATGATTGCCACCTTCTATTTTATAACATGATTGGGTGTAACCATACTGTGGTAACAAAAATTCTGACTATGAATAAAATATGATAATTATGCAACCATGCTGGCAACAGTCAATGAATAATATAGGTCAAATAAAACATGACTGTAACATTTACAGTGCTAATACGAGTTTTGTCTTGCTTTCATAAAACCAAAATGTCTTTCAAAAAAAACAATCATATATTGTTTACTAAAACTGGACAAACATCAGATGGGTAGAAAATACCTTTCATATGGATTTAAAACATTTCATCAATTGACTTTTTAAGATCCAGTTAATTTTTTTTTTAAACTTTAGAAGATTTTTTTGAGGGTTTTTTTCGAAAATTCCTTATACATGTAATATTATTTACAATAATCAATTCATTGTCAAAAAGATTCTATATAAAGATTTTATATGGATCATATTATGATAATCCAGAAATCATAATATAGATATGGGGACCATAATGCAATAATATTTTGAGTATACTATGATTACATGCAATCATATTATGATAAATTCAAAATCATATGTTTATTTAGAATCATAATATAGTAATTTTTGGATCTTAATATAACTGTAGGGTCCATATTATGGTAAAATTATGGATATTTTATTATCATAATATGATAACCATGATATAGTACGATTATGGTTGACAGAATTATAATCCCAAAAATATATGATGCTCTTCGAATATGATTCTCCCAACCTTGTTTTTTTCTTTGCGTGTAGTTTTTAATATTTGTTGTGCCCATCAAAACCAAATATTACCAAAAAATGTTTAAAGTAATGTATAGCCATATGAGCCCATGCATTACTTTACAACTTACTTCACTTATGAAATTTGAACGTGTTTAACCACAAGGAGACTTTTAGACGTAACACAATGTGAGTGATAAAGCAAGTGGTTATTTATTTGGTAACAAGATTTAGAAAATTAATTTGTCAAAAATAGATTTTAATAAAAATAAATTTACCATGTAAAAATCGCAAAATATATGAAAGAACTTACTTATTATGATTATACATGGACATATATGAGCATATACGTCTATGCATAGTTCAATATATGATCTCATATATTTCATTATATTTGCATATGACCGTATATGGTCATATATGCTCATATATTAGCATACATGAATCAAATATTATAATATACCTCAAAATTCGGATCCGAAGATATATGAAAAAAGATAAGACCATGTATGTGCATATATTAAGCTATGTATTGACGCATATGATCATATATGCCCATCCCTGATCGTACTCCAAGCATTTACATATATATTTCGATTTTCAAATGGGTTATTAAAAAAAATTATTATAAATATTATTTTATTAAATATAACGTTGTCACATTGGAAACCAAACATGTTTCAATTCCCAGCAAAAATAAATGGTAGTCATTCTGTGACTATAACTTCTTTCATTGCTTCCTAAACTTCAATTGAAATTCTTATATGATTTATTGGTGTTATTCTAAGGCACTTCCAAAAGAATTGATGTGTTCATATTTCAAATGGAGTGATCTGGATATAAACCCCATTCATATCTTAAAATATCACTCTTCATTACTTCTAAAGCATAAGTTATAGTATATCGTATATTTTTTTTTTTAATCTTAAGCATTTATTCAAATTAAGAAAATAGTTTTGATGAACTTTTCTAATTTTTTTATTAAATCACTTTTTATATTTTAGTTTAAAATTTCATGAGGGTTAAAATTTATGCAGTTTTGCAATTTTTATAAAAGTTTTGAAAAATCAAGAAAGACAGATTTTTTTTACCTTTAATTGGAACTAGCTGGCCTGTCTTTGCATTTTTTCAGCCTTAAATATTTATGACGACGTAATCTGTGCATTTTTGCATTATGTGTATTATTTAACACTACATCATTCCCAGTTTTAATTTAGAATTTACCAAAATAAGCTTAAAATTGTGTAAAAATTATTTTACATTAAAAATGTTTTAAAATTTTGCAAAAATAATTTAAAATTGTTCCAAAAAATATTTTAAAATTGTCTAAAGATATTTCAAAATTGTACAACCAGTTTTTAAATTATCCAAAAATAGTTTAAAATTTGTCTAAAAATTCATTAAAATTTTTGAAAAATGTTTCAAAAATGCTTTTTTACTAATGCAGAATTATTTATTTGCTTTAATAAAGAGTATTTCTATATCAATGCATACACTCCGCTTCTTTAAACTTATTTTTCTGCATTCTTATGTATCAAATTTTCATCAAAGCCTTAATACTACAAAGTATATGAACATTTTCCACTCATGTATTAGAATATCTAATCATTTATTATCATTGCTTCCTTAGAGCGAAGTATGAGTAATGCTAGTAGCTTCATTTGAATACTTCCATCCTATGACACGCTAAGGTTAAATTCATCGATTAAACCATCAGAAAAGGAGTGATGCCTTTGCCATAGTAGTGATGCTTTTATTGCTTCTTTGGCAGCTTCATTTTTGCTGGGTTATAATTAATCGCAGGCAATAAGTAATCAATGATCTATAAATCATTACCATATGCTTTAAAATAATGCAAAAGATAATTTACATAATACATGAGTATATTCTATCGCGTGTCAGAACCTTGCTCGTAACTGTTTTCATAAACCCTAATGAATAGCGAAATATGGGAATATGAATATAAAAACAAAATAATATAAGATATTTAATATAAAAAGCAAAATGACCTCAAGCTCAAATATAATAATTTATTAAATTTTAACTGCTTAATTTCAGTGCAACCATTAGTACAGTTAATACACTTTTTGCGGCAGTGTAAAATTTAATAAAAAAGATTAATTTTCTTATATTATAAAAAGTAAATATTAAAACTTCATAACTTTATATCATAGATAAATATATGTTTACATTTACAAAATAACATTTATATCCCTTTTATGACCCCTACCAAATTGAAAACAAAAATCAATTTATAAAATGAAAACAATTTTGTTTAACCCCTTTTTCCGCCATTAAGACCTTGATGTTTGCTATATAAATATATTTACTTTAACAGAAGTAATAACAATAATTCAAAAATATTTTATAAACAAATTTATACTAAATACTCATATCGTTAGCAGTACTAAATAAATAATCATAAATGTTATAGTAAACCCTATGAAAAAATTAAACTTTTTACTTTAGAATTTATATATAAATTTCAATATACCTATTCTATATGGTTTGCTGTGGATAAACTTGGCTGTACACTCAGAAAAAAAGCTAGTAGAAAAATTTGTAAACGGTTTTCAATCCCACTTTACTATTTTTGTACTGATTTTTAATAAAAAAAAAAAATTATTTAGCAAATCTTTTTGCTATTTACATTTTACATATTACAGAATTTTTGCAGAATATTTACAACTTCTTGTTGCTAATTTCAGAAATTATATTACAAATTTTTGAAAACCGATTTGCTAAAATTAGCAAAAAAAAATACAAATTTTAAAAAAATGGATATTGAAGGAAATGTTATTTCATATTAAAACTACAACTTCAAACTTAAATTGCCTTAAAATTTTACATAGATAAAAAAAGGAAGTGAATAAACCGATTCATGTCTAATTTTTTTTAGTTTAAAAGCAAAAAATTCACTAAACTATTTTTCAAAACAGAAATTATCAAATTAATACAAAATGACACTCTTTTAAAAAAAAAATAAAAAAATCTTAAGCCCCCATGTAAAAATCGAAATATATATGAGCATACATGATCATACATGGGCCTGTATATGATCATACATGGGCACACGTGGTCATATACGTCCATATATGATCATATATGATCATATATCTTCGGATCTGAAATTTGAGGGTATATGGACGTATATGATCATATACGAGCATACATGAATAATATATGAGCATGTATGATAATATATGCACATATATCACCATATACCCTCAAATTTCGGATCCGAAGATATATGGTCATATATGAGATCATGTATGGACGTATATGACCATGTATGCCCATGTATGATCATATACAAGCCCATGTATGATCATGTATGTTCATATATAATTCGATTTTTACATGGGCCTTTGATTTTTTTTTTTTTTAATTTTGTCTAAAATATTTTTCGAAAAAAAATATATAAAATAAAAAATTTTAATGGTCGAAATTTTGTACTAATATTAATAATATTTAGCTGATTTTAGCAAACATATTTTAAATTCCACTTTACAAAAAGTTTTTCTACAAATTTCATTGTACTACACGTCAGAAGACATGTGTTGCTAAAATAAGCAAAAATAAAATAGCGCTGGGCTCAAATTAGCAAAATTTTCCTGTAATAACGGCAAAATTTTCAGTTGCTATTACAAACTTTTTTGGTGAGTGTTGTTAAATGCAAAAAAAAAATGTTTGCCAAAAAGCTGTGTAAAAAATTTGCATTTTCAGTGAAAAAAACTTGATTATCTTTCTGAAACCTGCCTGGTTTGAGACTTACTTGATACTTAAGTAAACCAAAAGTTTTCTTAAGAAATATTGTTTTGACTAAAGTCAGTCGGTCGCCAGCCCGGGAAAAATGGTGGTTGTTTAAGGTAAAGGATTGGTCCGATTCATAGTAAAATTATAATCTACCCGAGAGCGCTTAAGAAGCCAACTTTCGAGCTTAAGTATATGCCCTACTTTTGGACATGATTCCTCCTTTTCCAGCTAACCTTCTTAAACTTTTGGTTGAAAAAATGTGGAAACTTATATATATTCATAAAAACCTATGGATACAGCTATATTACCCACATTATTATCAACCATTTTTTCGCGTGTATTTAGAAAATCTACAATAAATTTATGAATATCATCAAATTTATTATATAAATACCCACATATTTATACAGACTGCTTAACAGATAGACAGACAGAAACACTATGTTTGTATGTAAAACCTCATACATAACTGATAGAGAATATTAAAATGGATGTGCTGTTAGACACCAGCTAAGTATCATTATTTTGTAGGCTTTTGTAAGTACATGTATATTAGTGTAATACTCTAAACAACCAGCATTATTGAAAAACCTTAAAAAAACATAAAGAGATGTCTATAAACCAGTATGTAGAGGATTGTATGTACTTATACATAAATACGTACATACCTACATTCCCGTAGGTTTATGTGTATTTTAGAAATCATGCATAAATACAAATTTATGTAGACATTACTAACAAGGGAATATCCTCCAATGTAAACAAGCCGAGAGAAAAAAATTAAGGTTTTCTACTTTTTTATGTGACATATCCGATGTTCAGACAGTAAAAAATAGTGTAAAAAATTGCACTTTCTCGATTTTTTTATTACATTTATTAATTTTTCTAGTAGCTTAAAATTAACAAAAAAAATTACTTAAAAACAAGTCTACTAACTTTTCATTTAAAAGAACTATTCATTTATTTTTAAATGCTAATAAATTAACTTACAATATCCTTATATTATAACCAATTTTTAATTATTAAAGACTAACCACCAATCAGTAAAAACATATCACATTTCCTAAATTTATTTATTTGATACGTCAACTAATCCGTAAAATGTAATGATTTTTTCTTTATTTCATTTCTTAACTTTCAACAAATCAACTACATAACCCGTAAAAATAAATGACATTTTGTTTAGTTCGTTTTTAAATGTCATAAAAATTAACTTAAAAGTCTGTAAGCTTTATTTTTTATTCATTTAATATTTATTTTTTTATTTTAACAACCAGACAACTAACTAACGATAAAAATAATAACTATAGGGTCCGCCAAATTTTTTTTTTTGAAAATGCTATAAAAAAAAACTACTGAATATTTTCTGAAATTTCTTTTTTTATTTGAAAGTACAATCCTTCCGGTTAATATTGGAAGATAATTTCATTCAAATGGCTGCCTCGGCTGGCCGTTACAGTCAATGGCCATCGTTATCGGGCCATGTTGAACGAATTTTTGTTCACAAAAATTAAAGAGGAGGATATTGGCAACAATTTGGTTTCAACAGGACGGCACTACGTGCCACACAGCCGAAGCTACACTCGATGTTTTGCGCCCTGTTTTTGAAGATCGCATTATCAGCGGCAGAGCTGATCCAGAGACAATTGACGCTTTAAAGGACAATATTCGTGAAGCCATTGGTGAAATACAGCTGCACACAATCGATAATGTGCTTAAAAATTGCATGGTCAGCCAAGGCAGCCATTTGAATGAAATTTTTCCATTATTAACCGGAAGGATTGTACTTTCAAATAAAAAAATAAATTTGAGAAAATATTCAGTAGTTTTTTTTTATAGCATTTTCAAAAAAAAAAATTATTTGGCGGACCCTATATTTGTTTTAACAATTCATATTAAATAAAATATTAACTTTTACAAAAGAATCCATATTTATATGTAATTTATTATTTAAGTAAATGTAAAAAAGGAGATGAAAATGTATTTCTTTATGTTTTTACTATTAAATAATTCAAAAAACAAAATGTACGCATGTCTTTTTTAATAAACTACAGTCAATTACTATAAAAATATTTTGAGTATATTAATGGAAAAAAGATTTTAAAGGATCCCAAACTAGAATCTTAGAAACAAAAACATATTAAATTGTTAATAGCCCAAGCATGATTCCTTATTAAATTTCATCAAACGCGTATTTTTCCTGATCCCGGTATTTGGGATGCCTTGAATTTTAACGAACTTTAACGGAAGCCTTTTTTGACAATTTGTTGATAATTGAACAAACTTTCTGTTTTGACAAGTAAATTCAATTTATGCGAGTTTTCGATAACTTTCGACCCGATGCGAATAAAATATGAGGTCAACCTTGCATTTGTATTTTCTATTATATATCGGAGTTTCATCCAAATCGATGGGTAATAATTGGGGGATATTCCTTTTTAAGTGTTGATGTAGTTTTTAACAAAAGTATCAATACAGTTATTTACAGAACACATCTACATATTAGCTGACTCTATACCAAGGGCGTAGCTTAATATAAATATAATGAGGATATTTTATACCCTACCCAGCTATGTACAATAAGTATGTATTGATGTTTGTAACTACTCAAAGTAGCGGTCTTAGATCCACTTTTTAGTATACCAATTGCATCAAAATCACTAAGTTCATATATGAAATAAATAGGAATCATTAAACACAGATACGTAGTTCGTAAGCAAATTTTTATCTTGACTCGTAAGCAAACTCAACTTGACTCAATGAGGTTAGATTTTATTAGGTTTTTCTTTCAAAGTTAAATAAGACTTAATAAAAATTAACACCATAAGACGCGAAGAATGTTGTTGAATGTTGTTTCTGACCAGAAAATGCATTCGTCTAGTATCTACCCTGAAGGAAATGTCGACAGTGAAACTGTACTGATTCACTATTGACTTTTTCGACAGTGCTACTGACTAATTATGTCCCAGAAAACGCTCTCTGCAACTGGCAACTGAAAATTTTGCTGTCATTACGGGAAATTCTGCTAATTTGAGCCCAGCGGTATATTGTGCTAATCTTAGCAACACATGTCTGCTGACGTGTAGTACAATGAAATTAGTAGAAAAATTAGTAGTCGCTACTAAATTTTAGTAGACTTTTCGTAAAGTGGAATTTAAAATCTGTATGCTAAAATCAGCAAAAAAAAAATACTAAATTTTATTAATATTAGTAAAAAGCTTTGAATTTATTTTTCTTATCGAGTATCAAAAATTTTGAATATATTTTTTAATTTCAGTTTTGAAAAATATTTTGGTCAATTTTTTTTTTTACTTTTAAGGTCAAATTTTAATTGTTTTTAGGGCTGATTTTAAAACTAAAAAAAACTTTTTAGTGCTATTTTAAGTGGATGTCCTATTTTCAGACATGAGTCGGTATATTTACTTCTGATCCCTTTTTTAATCTATGTAGCATTTTAAGGCAATTTAAGTTTGTAGGTGTAAGTTTTAATTAGAAATAACATTTCCTTCAATATCCACTTTTTTGAAATTAGTAATTTTTTTTTGCTTATTTTAGCAAATCGGTTTTCAAAAATTTGTAAAATGATTTCTGAAATTAGCAACAAAAATTTGTAAATATTCTGTAAAAATTCTGTAATTTGTAAAATGTAAATAGCAAAAAGATTTGCTAAATAATAATTTTTTACTAAAAATCAGTACAAAAATAGTAGAGTGGGATTGAAAACCGTTTACAAATTTTTCTACTAACTTTTTTTCTGAGTGTAGTACATTTTGGTAATTTTAGTGTTAACTTTTGGAACTTTTTACTAGATTTCCACACTAGGAAGAAAATAAATTCAAACAGGTGCATTTACATATTTCGAAAATTAGATATTTAAATAAGTTTTTCGCGCAAATTTAATTTTGGAATAAACAATTCTTTAAAAGATTGTACAAAATCTTCCACAAAATGTCTAGAGTTACAACATTCACTAAAAATTGTTGCCTCTTTCTCGTTATTTTTATACAAAATTGATTGTTTTTTCGCAAATCTTTTTTTTAATTTCTTTTGCTCATTATATACTTTTTACAAATTATATGCATATTTACCTTTGAATATATTTTATTAAAAACATTAATTTTGCAAGTAGCTATGGACATGTATTTTCAACAAAATGAATTAAAAAAATCAAGAAGAAGCACAGCTTTGTAGCTGCAAAGAAAGGAATGTAAAAAATGTAGTAGACGCTTTGTTGATAATGTCACCAAAAAAATAAATGTAAAAAGTGTAGACGCTTTGTTGACTATGTCACCAAAAACTTATCCAAAATAGTTTACAAAAGTGACGACTTGGAGCCTCTTGATACCAGGCTTCCTACAGGGTAATAACTTTCTACATATTCCGCATTATAACAAAAATTGTAATTTTCTATTCATTTAGAAAAAAATACAAATACTTTAATATAAACTCGATTTTAGTTTTTACCTTACAGCTCCTTGTCGAAGTTAGATTTTTTAATATAAACAATAATTGGGATACTAAAATAAAAGAAAATGTGGAAATAGCAAATGCAATTATTTAATAAATGAGCCTGGTTAATACCCAATCAGCTGTTAGCTAATCTTGCATTATAAAATAAGCATTATTAAACATATTTCTCATATTGCTTTTTACATTTAAGGAAGTATTCTAGTCTAAAGACAAAAAAAAATAAAGAATATTATTACTATCCATTTTTTATCACTTAAATATCAATAAATATTTTAGAGTACATAAAAAATTAAAAAAAAAATTATAAATGTATGAGCTGGTAAAGTGTGGAGTCTAAAAATGCGAGATGCTGGCGCACAAGGTTTCAATCCTTCTGGTAATTTAAAACAAAAATGATCGAATTCTTAATTAGTAAAGATATCGCTATGGTATGATCCTCGGATAAGTTATAACCAATTTTGTTTTCACAAAATCGCCACCGTTTAAATAAAAAATATATCTTCTACAATTTTTTATAAAAATTTCGAATTTTTTAACAATAGTAAAATTTTATATTTTGTTCATACCAAATTTCAATGTTCATACCCAATTTCAAAAAACCTGGCTCATTTGAACTTGAGATTATCATACACACTTGCATGAAAAGCGGGTTTAAATTGGTCGGACCAGTTTCTGCAACGCATCGTATTTCGTTAGAGAATCAAAATTTTGGAAAATCCTTTTAAGGACACATTCTTGAATAAATAAACTTCAAAAATATGAAAATAAAATTAGATTTTTTCAAATTCATTAAGTTGTGAGTTAAATAAGAAATATATATTATCAACATAATAGTACGGGCGGAATGACGATGAAAGCCGAAGACCATAAGAAAATGCATTCCATTCGGCTAATAAATTCTTTTGTGTACTCACCATAATTATTAAAATTAAAATTTATTTAATATTTCAAAACATACATAAAACTAATTCAAAAAATAATAATTCTTAATTTAAATTTTCAGAAAAATCATTGAGATAATAGAAAACAGAAAAAAATTTCTCATTATCTGCATCTTTCCATAGAAAAAAATCATTTGAATCCTGTAAAAATGGCTTCTGAATCAATTTTATGCTACTGCACATGATATGTGGCTGGGAAATAGTACTAATGATCTAAATATTTTCATGTAAAAACTTTACTACAACCTTAAAATTTAGCTTAGGAGGAAAAAAGGCCCAGAATTTAGGGTTTTCTCTGCAGAAAAACCATATCGAAGTCTTTGGATTTTTTCTTTTGAAAAAAGTTGTAAAAATCTTAACCTTTTTTTTTTTTGAGGAATCTTTTTTTCAGAGGAATATTAAGAAATAGCTTCCGAAAACAAAGTTTCCATTTAAAAAGCATATTATTTTGAAAACCTATTCCAACAGCAAAAACCTAATATTTTGGGATTTTGCGGATCTATTCTATTCTTATAGCAAATAGCCTAAAATGAAGATGTTTTATGTCGAAAAATTTGTTTTTAGTCTGGTTCGAGATGATAGAAAGTTATTTTTATTTTTTCAATGAAAAATTTTCTTATTTTTATTTGGTAATCATAGAGAATACACAGGAGATGAATGGAATTCATTAAGACACAAAATGAATGGAATGCATTTTCCAGTACGCTACGACTTTCATCAACATTCTTCGTGCCCTTGAATGTGTCAATTATAAATATTTATATTTAACACGCAAATCAACGGAAAAATTTTTCAATGAAAAATTTTTTTCTTATTTTTATTAAGTAATCATGATGATTTAAGTCTATAGAAAAACCTTTGTGATTTTTCTACAGATTCTGGTGGACTATACCTACAGCAGAATCGCTAAATCAGTAGAGTTTTTTTTTTATATAAAAACGCATTTGATGCCAACAGAAAACCACTGAGGATTTTTAGCTTTAGATAGAAAGAGCTTTTTACGTTTCCGGAAGGAAATGTTATTAACCTTTTTCTGTAGTTGCACAGACGCGATAGAAAACTACTTAAGGTAAAACAAAATATAGTACAAAATAGATATATTGTAAGCACCCCTGCTTTTGCTCTATTTCTACTCTAATTAGCAATTAAGGTACCTGACTCTACACCCAAAGCCTTCAAAATCATTCGGCGTTCATAGCTTGAAAATTAAGAAGTAAAATTTTTCGCATATTGCTACACTCTAATTAATTTCTGTTGAAATTTACCCAACTTATAAGAGGAAACTGTACTCCTACTATAAATAGGGTAAATTTATTCTGTGTGCGTAAATAAAAAAATAATACACACATTATGCGTAAATTGATGAACACAAAATAGTTAAAATTACATTAAAAGTGCATAAAATTTAAATCCTATTTTAAATCCGATTTTACTGTAAATGTACACATATAATTCGGAAAAATCCTAAAAAATGCGCATATACAGTGATTGTGATGTACAGTGATTGTGATGTGAATGTATACATATTTGAATTGGTATAGATGCTAAGTTTTTCGGTAAATCGGCTAAGAATTTCGTGGTCTCGACTAAGAATTTTTTTGTAGTCGCACCATTTGGCATCATGGCATCATGGGTGGCTTAAAATTTGGTAGTTTGTTCATCCTGGTTTATAGGGTCCTTGCATAAAGATAATTTTTACCATTTTTCCTAAATTAATTTAAAATTAATGATTACCTATTTTTATGTTTATAATTTTTAGGCACAATGTGTTTATATATTTCAATTTTACACACTTTCAGTCCATATTTCTAAGGTTTTAAAGGTAGTAAATAAGTTACCTACACTCTTATAAATTTCTGTTGAAATTTATTCAACTTATAGTACACTCTAATAAATTTCTGCTGAAATTTACCCAACTTATAGTAGGAAACTGCACTCCTACTATAAATTGGATAAATTTACTCTGTGTGCGTAAACGAAAAAAGTACACACATTATGCGTAAGTTGGTACACACATAATAGGAAATTTTACATTGAAAGTGCGTAAAAATTAAATGAAATTTTAAAAGTAATTCAAAAATTTACTAAAATAGTGCGTAAAAAACCTATTTGAAGAGTAATAATACGCATTAAATGCCTAAAAATGCATTTCTATATGCGTAATTATATATATAAATGCGTATATTTACCAACGCAATGCTTTAAATTAAACCGTACAAAAACACGTTTTTTATAAGAAAATAAATTTATTTTTATCAGAAACATATATGATTTAATAATAATAAGTTATAAATTACATTTAATACAGAATACAGTTAGCAATATTTAAATGAATTGGCGCAGCTTTAGAATGGGCATGTGCAGTGGTGGCCATCTTCAATTTGAATTGTAGTGGGCGACATGATTTGTATCCTCTTCTCCGTTTTAAAAAAGGATGCACTTTAATTTGTCCTTTCTTACACACAATTGGATATTGATGTCTTGAAAATATGTTGACACAATTTGGTTGAATGTATTTGAAATTTTTATTTATTCGTTTTTACCTTTTTATTTTTTTAATATTTCCCAATTTCCAAATGTCAAAATATTTGTTAACATTCTAAGTTAGTATATTTACAAAATTTGTGTGTAAAATTTTAATTTAAAAAAAAGAATACTAATTTTAGGCACATTATGCCTAAAAATACTTTTTGTGTTCATTATTGTATATGAAAGTGTGTACAAATTATTTTTAGGCATTTTTTGTTTATATTTACCGAATTTTCGTAATATTACATTAAACTTTACCCATTTTATTGTAGTACATTTACAAACATTTTTTAGAGTGTTGGAAACTGTACTCCTACTATAAATGGGGTAAATTTACTCTGTGTGCGTAAACGAAAAAAGGTACACACATTATGCGTAAGTTGGTGCACACATAATTGGTAATTTCACATTGAAAGTGCGTAAACATTAAATGCAATTTTAAAAGTAAGCACGGTTTAAATTAAGCTGCAGAAAAATATTTTTTTTTAAAGAATAAATTAATTGTATGTATGTATGTTTTAATAATAGTGAATTATAAATATAATACATAATATATTACGAATGGGTATTTGCTGTGACGATGGTCATCTTAAATTTAAATCCACAATATTCACAAATATTATATTTATAAAATTTTGAAAAATTAACTTTCGTTTTTAACTTTTTTATTTTTTTAATATTTTAAAATTTCCAAATGTCAAAATATTTATTACCATTCTAAGTTAGTATTTTTGCAAAATTTGTGCGTAAAATTTTATTTTAACAAAAGAAAAATAATTTAAGCACAAAGTGTTTAATTTTAAAAACATTATGTATGAAAATACTTTTTGTGTGTGTTATTGTATATGAAAGTGTGTACAAAACATTTTTAGGCATTTTCTGTTTATATTTTCAGAATTTTTGTAATATTACATAAAACTTTACCCATTTTATTGGAGTACATTTTTTAGAGTGTACTATTATGGTAGTAAATTTTAATAAGAATAATTATTACACTCAGAAAAAAAAGTTAGTAGAAAAATTTGTAAACGATTTTCAATCGCACTCTACTATTTTTATACTAATTTTTAGTAAAAAATTATTATTTAGCAAATCTTTTTGCTATTTACATTTTACAAATTACAGAATTTTTACAGAATATTTACAAATTTTTGTTGCAAATTTCAGAAATCTTTTACAAATTTTTGAAAACCGTTTTAGCAAAAAATATAACTAATTTTAAAAAATTGGATATTGAAGGAAATGTTATTTCTAATTAAATCTTATACCTACAAACTTAAATTTCCTTAAAATGTTACATATATTAAAAAAGGGATCGGAAGATCATGTCTAAAAAGAGGACATCCACTTAAAATAGCACTAAAAAGGTTTTTTAGTTCTAAAAATCCGCCCTAAAAACAATTAAAATTTAACCTTAAAAGTAAAAAAAAATTGACCAAAATATTTTTCTAAACAGAAATTACCAAATTAAAACAAAATGATTAATTCGTTTTTTAAAAAATATAATTAAAATTTATTATGCTCGATAAGAAAAGTAAATTCAAAGCTTTTTACTCATATTAATAATATTTAGTAATTTTTTTTGCTGATTTTAGCAAACAGATTTTAAATTCCACTTTACAAAAAGTTTACTAAAATTTAGTAGCGGCTACTAATTTTTCTACTAATTTCATTGTACTACACGTCAGCAGACATGTGTTGCTAAGATTAGCAAAAATACCGCTGGGCTCAAATTAGCAGAATTTCCCGTAATAACAGCAAAATTTTCAGTTGCCGTTAGAGACTTTTTTTGGTGAGTGTAGAGCATAGCTGTTAATTTTGGATTACGATCAGTAATCAATTAGATTACATTTTAAAAATTATTTAGTTGATTATATAATTCTCTTTTGAAAAATTTCGGATTACTAATTGGTTACGATTACAAATAATCTCAAATTAATCAAGATTACTTGCGATTACGATAAAATAATCAAAGGTAATCAAAAGTAATCAAAAAGTAATCTGATTACTTTCAAAGATTATTTTTGATTATTTTAGATTATTTTAGATTATTTTCCAAAAAACAATAAAATAAAATGTCGTTCTCGTCGGGATTTGAACCTTGGACGCCGAATTTCATTGGTGATTAAAATAGTATTTGTTACATTTAAAAAATATGAAGGTACAGAGCAGTGTGTTATGTTCGTTTCTGAATATAAAAAAGTAACATCTTAAAAGGGCTAGTGCAACATTTTTGAAATGGAACACTTTTTTTAGAAACAAAAACGCCATAAAATTCAATACAGGTTGAATTTCATGTAAACAAAAGTGTTCGTGACTACATTTGTTCAAGAAAAAGACAAAATGAATTTGGAAATAATCAAATATATTCAAAAGTAATCTTTAAAAGTAGTCGAATTATTTTTTAATTACTTTTGATTATTTTTGATTATTTTCTCGTAATCATTAGTAATCCTGATTATTTTTGGATTATTTGTAATCGTAATCAATTAGTAATCATGCTAAACTAAATATAATCGTAATTTAATCATTACTTCACCTTTCGAAAAAAAGTAATCTAATTAGTAATTATTATGATTAGTAATCATTACTTAACAGCTATGGTGTAGAGTGATCATTTTCACAATTTTCATTTAGCTGCTAGCTGAGACATTAATTGACAGGTTTACTTTTGGCGATTCGCATATAAATTTCTAAATTAACTGTTTGTCTAAAAGTTTTCATATTCTTTGTAATTTTAAAAGTAAACAACTTGTCTCCCCTTTTAAATCTACGTTTTCCACATCCACCTACATTCAACGTAGGTAAAAGTTACGGTTAACCAGCAGATGTAAAACATCAAGCATTAAGCTTTTAATGTTAAAATGTAATTGGTACACATGAAAAATAAACTTTACTATTTTTGAAACCCAAATATGTTTAGGATAGCCTCAGTTGCATTTGTGCTATCTGGGTGCATTTTCCATTGGTACACAGGAAGATTCGTGCTGACAACCGAATTTGATTATTCGGTGGTGGTAACCGAATGTTGCGGTTGTGACAACAGATAACCAATTGAGACATGAGTAATTTAACTGTGACAACAGTATTTCGGTTGCATCAATAATGATTCGGTTGCTGCAACTGAACCATTCGATTTGCCACAAATTTGGTTGTCAGCACGAACCTGTTTTATGGGTGTACAAATGAAAAATTCTGTAAACAAATTCGGTTGATATTACCCAATTTTTTTCTCTGTGTATGCATATCAGTGCTTGTGCAAAAGGATAAATGTATGGCTGAATGGCTGTTAAGTTGTTTGAATGTACACATGTATCTATAACTATGTATGTAGAGGTTTTCTTTTTTAGTTTTAAGATACCAAAACACAAACACAAATTATGGCACGTAATCTTTGGTTTTCTTATATGTATGTATTTCTATTACACGGTGCAACAGTATATATGGAAAGACCGGCTACACAAAAAGAAAACTTTCTTCACAAAGTCGTTATTGGATTTACCCCTAAGATCGGTCGAGAGCCGGATAGCAACAAAACCTTTATTTTGCAAAGTAGTAGGTAAAAATAATACAGAATTCAAAAATATTATGGGGATAATGAACAAAATTCTGGATTTTATGTCAGTTTTCTTCTGGAGATTACGACTGAAAATTTGTCATAGTTCCTACTCTCAATGAGGTGATCTCCAGATCTCCTTCGAGCTCATGACAAGTAGTAGTCGGAAGAATGCAGCGGATGGGGTAGGACTTCCGATTTCAGCATTTCCAAGTAGGTCTTGACCGGTCATGCAACATCTGGCCGAGCGTCGTCATGCTGCGTTGTCGTACCTTTCTTCGTATTCCGGCCATTTTTGATTCAGTGTGAGGCTTAAACGCAGTAAATCATGCCGCGGTGCTCCCACCAAATACAGAGCATAAGATTTATGCCACGAATATTCGGCTTTGCCTTCGCAAAACTGTTCCAGCGAATCCCATCACTTTTAGCAACGCGATGTAAAAAATTTCATTTTTTGGTGTTCGAGGAGCTGTTTACAAGCGAAAAATCGCCTTCTACATTGCGCGAATTCAACTCGTATGGCACTCAGCTTCCTGGCTTTTGCATCAATTCCATGGCTTTTCGACTCATCCACTCCCAAAGATTTTTAGAAATTCTGAAGCGTTTGGCATTCGTTGAAAGAGAGCAGTGATTTCAATTCTTCGTCTTCAAACCTCGCCTTAAACTTCCACCAAGATTCTATGACCCTACTACAGAAGTATTGCCCCCAAAATCACTTTATCTGATACCAAATTCGATTTTTACGAGGCAGAATTTAGTATTGTTGCTTACGTTTCAACCAAATGACACAAACTGCCAAAGACCCTCATTCGCATTAGCTTTTTGTGGCAAGTCATTGGAAAGTCATTAGTATTAAAAGGTCCTAATAGCAGAACGACAAAGTGGATGATTTTAAAGGATGCCTTCTCGTCTTTTGGTGATTTGGCTTGGCCAGCCAGATCTGCGGATTTGACTGTCCCAGACTTCTACCTCTGGGGATATTTGAAGTCGTTGGTGCACGTCTTGGATTTGTTAGAGAACATTATTTGAGCCGATAGTTGCATCAACGCAACATAATTTTCCACAATTAATTAAAAAAAATTATAAGGTAAATAAATATAATTAGTTAAAACCAAATAAGTTTTCTTTTCTAAGTTATAGCGAAAGAAAATCAGATGATGTATGATGCTGATATAGATGTTATATGAAAGTGAATTATTCTCGCTGTACATTAAATTACGTTTAGTTCAAAAAAGAAAATTTAGAACATAATTTACTCCCATTTAGCTCAAAAAATTTGTCCAACTTAAAATGAGAAAGTACTTGAACTTGATGTGTGTTCATTTTTTTTCATGAGTAATTAAATTAACCAAATTTTAGAAAGCCATAAATTCACTTTTTAAGCCTACCACTTTTTAATTTTTTTAGATTTGTTTTCTAAAAATAGGTTTAGGCAATTAAAAACAAAAAGTTATACATTTTTTCCTATTTAATAATAAAAATTTACTTGATTTTAGTAACTGATAAACTATTTCTAAGGTATATTTTCATGCAACTCAGTTCAAATAAATTTTAAAATTTTAATAAAATATTTTTTCTTCAAGTAAAATTTTTCTAATTTTTGAAAAATATTGAACTTAGGTATAGGAATTTTTTTGATAAATAACGTTTAAATTATTTTCAATATTCTTTTCCAAAAAAATAAAAACAAACTAGTTAATTTTTCTAATTTCCAAGAAAAAATATTATTAAAGAAAACAAATAAAAGTAACCATCGCAGCAAAACCACACAATACCAAATAATGTGTAAAATAATGTGCCATAGGGGCTCATGGATTACTTTATACCTTACTTCACTGATGAATTTTACAGGCGATTAGCCTCAAAGTAATGTATTTACCCATTTCTTTAGAGGTGATAATGTAAGGGGTTACTCATATGGTTACGACAATGGAAAAAGTAATGTGTCTAAAAAATTAATTTTTAAAAAGAGGAATTTTTATTAAAAAAAATTATTACAAATATTTAGAACGTTATTAAAAATATTGTGGCTATGATGTGACTTGTCAAACAAAGTTTAAGCTAAAAATATCATAAAATAAACTTATGACATTTTTCCATTTTCCTATAACAACAAGAAATTTAATTGTGATATTTTGTATTTTTGCAACAATTTCCTTAAATTAGTTAATCTAAGAAGACAAAGGACCCCCAGTGTTTCTAAGCCATAGATACCGTGTGTCACTTAGGGCGTCCATTTTTGTAGCTCTCAAGCAGAATTGTTAATTAACTACGAAAAGGATCTGACTTTGTCATAATTTATTACGTTTCAGCATATCCTGCAGTACATTTTTTTATTTTTGTTTACCTTTTTGCAAATGAAACTTAATATATATCTTAAATACATGAGCTTAGAATAATTCAATTTAATTGAAAGACAAAAATTTATAGCAAAAAGGTTGTTAAGAGCAGTGTCCTCACAAAGCGGAAGTCCTCCGAAAGTGGGAAAATACTTACACAATGATTGTAAAGTACTTTTAAATATATGGTTAAATATATTACCTTTACCATAGAAACAGTTTCATATTTATTAGAAAACTTTTATCAAATTTAAGGATAATTTTCACTTAAAAGAAGTGCTATTTAACTGGATGTTGTAAAATATTTTCTTATTTTTAGGGAGTTAAGTCTTAGTTTCTAGTAAAAAAACTATCTAATGAACTTAAATAAAATTAAATTTTTCTCCTAAAAATTTAGTTCTCAGTGTAAAATTGTTCTATAATTTTAAAATTCTGACCAAATTTTAAGTAAAATTTGTTTTTTGATTTCAAGGAAAAATTTATTAAATATTGGTAAAAAGTGTCTGGCGCCTTTTTCATGTAAATTTTTCTTAAGTTTTTATACCCTCCACCATATATGGTGAGGGTATATATCAGTTTGTCATTCCGTTTGTAACATGTCGAAATATAGGTCTAAGACCCCATAAAGTATATATATTCGTGATCCTTATGCAATTTTAAGTCGATTTAGCAATGTCCGTCTGTCTGTCTGTTGAAATGGCGATCACGACGCGAGGACGCAAGCGGGCGTGCCTATTTTTACCTGGATTGTTAGACATCCTCCCGAGCAGTTTGGTATTGAAAATGAGCAAAATCGGTCCAGCGATTAAAAAGTTATGGGTGAAAATGTAAAGATACCTCTAAATTTTCCATACAAATTGGTGTATTTTTGTACAATTTCATAGTAGCAACTGGTATATAATATATTTTCTCATATTTTTTCACCAATCGCTTAGAAATTAATAATATTTTGTACACCTCAAATATTTTTGACCTTAAAAAAATTTTTTTTACAACTAAAATTTTTTTTCACCACAAACAATTTTTTTTAACCTAAAAAAACTTTTTCACCACAAAATTTTTTTCACGTAAAAAAATTCGTTTCCGCATCTAAAAAAGTTTTTCACCTCAAAAATTTTTTTCACCTCCATAATTTTACTTCAAAAGTTTTTTCCATTGTTTGTATCAAAAACAATAGAGAACATTGGTGGAGGGTATTCAAAGATTCGGCACAGCCGAATTTAAGCCTTTTTTAATTGTTTTTTTTTTTTTTTTTGAGCAAAAAATGAATCTGTTCTATATGTGTATATGAGCCCGTATTTCACATCTAAAAACTTTTTTCTTACCTATTGAAACTGGGTAAAAGATTTTTTATTAAATAACGCCTTTATATGCTTTAAGTCCTTGAAAATTTGAAAGAAAATCAACAAAAAAAATCTTTTAATCCTAGAAAAAATTTGTTTTTTTTTTTTGTCATACGGTGTTATAATTTAAAGTTATAAATAGAAGAAAAAGAATCTGTATATATCACCACATAAAGATTCAAAAAATTTACTAAAATATTGTTTAAATATTTGAAGCCAATGGTCTTTGATATTTGATTCCATTGCTGGTTGTTTGCTTATTCTTTTATTGTTTTTAGAATAAATAAATATGTATAGATATTTCTTTGTGCTGTTACTCTAATAGATCTATACATAATTGTTCATAGTGTTTCATGCTTAAAATAGCATAAAACAACAACAAAAAACTTTTAAACTCTTTTTGTTAAATCATGACATATACGGAATTTTAAATTAGTTGAACTCTTTGTCAGAATCGAGTTACCATAAAGAAAAAGACCAAAAATATACAACAGCAAAAAGAGGGTATTTTAACGTAACATTTTTATGCAAATATTATGCTTAAACATGCTTTTAGTGTTTTTTTCTGCTTTGTTTTAAAATAAAAAGGGTCCAAGAGCATCAATTCTTTTTTTTATTTCTTTACTGGGTTAAGGACATCATCATCATTATATAGGCTTTTTTATATATTTATATTCATATGTGTATTTAGGGGTCTGTTTCGTGTGTAAATATGGTTAAACCAAACGCATTTTTATTACAAACAAAAAGAGCTGCTGACGGTTACAGTTTTAGTTTGGTATCTTTCATTGCCTTTTTCAACTTAAATATATGGCATGTAAAATAAAATAACGGCAAGCCTACTTCTTCTTTAATGATAGCTGCTGTCTATTAGGGTGACTTTAACCTATAGGGGTTTTGGAATAAGGAAATTTCGAAACTCTGGAACAAAGCATTTGGAGGCGCAAAAATATATTCAGCTAAAAACGAATTTTTATTTGAAAAAACTTTTTTCTAAGTTAAAGAAACTTGGTTTAGGTGAAAATTCTATTTCACGGTTGTAAAACTTTAAAGTGAAAAAAAATTTTTGAGATGAAAATTTTTTAATTTGAAAAAAAAAATACAAAAAATTTTAGAAAATGTTGAGATGAATATACGATAACTATTCACCTTGAGGAGAGTGGTAAAAAAAATTATTTTTCCTGTTTATAAAAACTAAAAGAATTTGAAGGTGCAAACAAATATTCAGGTAAAATCAAATTTTGATTTGAAAAAAACTTTTTTTTTAGGTGAAAATTTTTTATCGCGGTTACAAATTTTTAAGGTGAAAAAATTATTAAGATCAAGATTCTTTTAATTTGAAAAAAAAAAATACAAACAATGTTAGAAACTGCTGAGGTGAATATAAAGGGTGTCCCAAGAACAACGCAATTTTTAAATCTGGCAACATTCGAAGTGTCATTGTTTGACATTTGAACAATTGTTATTGTTTGCTAGTAGAAGGTACGAGGTTAGTAAAAATGGAGCGCTACACGAATGAACAACGCATTCTCATTGTGAAATTGTTTTATCAAAATGGTGAAAGTTTTGGGGCTACAGTTCGCAAATTGCGATCAATTTTGGGTCACAATAATGCTCCAAAAGAGTCAACTGTAAAGAGATTAATGGATAAATTTGCCGAAACTAGGTCTGTTAGTGATGTAAAGACAACAACGCGCCATCGACCAGGTCGATCGACCGAAAATGTCGCAGCTGTACGTGATGATGTCGCTCAAACTCCATCCACCTCAATTCGACACCGAGCTCAGCAAATTGGTGTCTCCAAATCCACTTTGCAGCGAATTTTGACGAAAGATTTGCATCTTCATGCATACAAAGTTCAATTGACTCAGGAACTGAAGCCAGCTGACCATGGACAGCGAAGGGAGTTCGTTAATTGGGTATTGGAGAGACAACATGAAAATGCTGATTTTGCCGATAAAATCATCTTCAGTGACGAGGCCCATTTTCATCTTGATGGCTTCGTCAATAGGCAGAATTGTCGCATTTGGGGTGAGGAAAATCCTCGAGTGATTCACGAGAAGCAAATGCATCCTCAACGTGTCACTGTGTGGTGTGGTTTTTGGGCTGGAGGAATCATTGGACTTTTTTTTTATGAAAATGAGGCAGGTCAAGCGCAAACAGTCAATGGTGTTCGGTATCGTGAAATGATAATCAGTTTTATCTTGCCTAGAATTGAAGAAATTATTGTGGAGGGCATGTGGTTCCAACAAGACGGCGCCACATGTCATACAGCCAGAGAAACAATTCAATTGCTGCATCAGTCATTTCCCGGTCGTGTTATTTCGCGTTTTGGAGATCAGAATTGGCCGCCTAGATCGTGCGATTTAACACCATTAGATTTTTTTCTTTGAGGTTTTTTGAAGTCGATGGTTTACGCGAATAAGCCGACGACGACTCAAGCCTTAAAAGAGGAAATTGGACGCTGCATTAATGAAATACCGCAGCATTCATGCAAAACGGTCATTGAAAATTTCATTAAAAGATCGCGTGCATGCCAGCAAAGCCGCGGCGGCCATCTGCACGATATATTGTTCCATACATAACCTCATTCTGTCTACTTTACGATATAATAAAGTTTCACGATTTTTTTTTTAAATATCTGTGTTTTATTTAAAATTTAAAAATTGCGTTCTTCTTGGGACAGCCAACCTCCATATATTTACAAAAACAAAGCATAAAAAAAAAGACTATTTTTGGCCAGACTGATACATGTATTTCGATCCGGCAAAAGACCTCTCAGTCTCCGAAGTTTAAGAAAAACAAGATACTGCAGTTGTGCGATTCTCTAACTTTCTAACGACAAAATTCGAAAAAATTGTCAAATTTTTATAATAAACTGCCATTTCACGGCTACTGAAACTTTTAGTTTAAAAGTTAAAGAATTGCGTCTCTGATGAGGCTTAAAGCAGAGAGCTTAAAAAAAATAATTATTAAAACCGATATTTTGCTCCATTCATGTCTTCTTAGCAATTAAACGCCTAGTTAAATTGGTTTTTTAATAGGCACAATGATGTTACTTAAATACCAAAAATGTTCTATTTAAATACACTTTGATTGGTTGTCTACAATTTATCTTTACAGCCTTTACGGTCTGTTTTAATTTTATAAACTTTTGCCTATGTTTTAGTTTTCCAGCATTCGCGGTCTGTTCTTATTTACAGTCTTCGCTGTCTACTCTAATTTTAAAGTTTTGTCTGTTCCTTCGTGATCTATTTTAATTTTACAGTCTTCGCGTTCTGATTTAATTTAACAGTCTTTGCGGTATTTTCTAATTTAACATCCATCGCGGTTCGTTCCAATATTGCAGCCTTCGCTTTCTGTTCTAATTTTAGAGTTTTCGCGGTCTCTTCTAATAGCCTTCGCGATCTGTTTTAATTTTAATGTTTAAACGGTCTTTTCTAGTTTTAGAACCTTCGCGATCTGTTCTATTTTTACAGTATCACGGTCTGTTCAAATTTTAAAACCTTTTCGGTCTGTTCTAATTTTACAGCTTTCGCGGACTATACTAATTTTACAGTTTTTGTGAGTCAAAGGAAGACTGCCTGCCAAACATATACTTATATCAAAAGACTTCATTCAGCTTATTATTGGTTTGCCCCATATGCTAAAAAGTCGTTGTATTTACACTATATATAAAACACTCCTAATTAAATTTTTTGAAAAACTGTCGGTGGGTCAAACCCAGAATAAGCTGACGAAATATTTTTCCGATAGGTGTTCTGCCAAACCAAGTATACCCCATTTTTTGAAGAGAAGTTCGTGAAATATATTTTTATTTCAAATTCGTTGCTTAATAAAAAAAAAAGTTTAAAAGCCCCAAAATGGAAATATTTATTATGTTGTTAAGATTTAAGTAAACACTGTTGTTAAGGTTTAAGTAAGCATTAGAATTCTTAAAGAAAATAAATTCTTAGTGACCAGCAAAAATAACAATATTCTATTTTAGAATCCGGCCAAGTACTGTACGTTATAAGATGCAAGAAATAGAGGAAAGTAGGGAGCATCGCCATTCTTTTTTTCAGAGCGCTAGTCTTCTAAACCAACAACATTAAAAAAACGCCTTTTTTATAAAAAAAAAAAACACATCATAGTATTTATATCTCAGCTTCAACTTGATTTTTCAAAATATCAACTAATTTTATACTTTCTATTTCTTTTTTTTATGATTTTGAAAGTAACTACACTACCTATGGGATAAATTCGCCGTGTTAATGTTGCACATTTTTCATGCTATAAATCAGTGCTGTTCATTAGATGGGACAATTGTCCCCTGCTTAACTCTCATGTATTCTTACGCTCTTGCTTTTAGTAGTCACTGAAACAGCGACGAGTGAACATGTGTAGCAGATGTATGCTGATTTTTTGTCAATGCACTGAAAAAAAATTAATAGCAATGTACGAAAAATATTTTGTAATACTTCAAGATCTATAAAAATCTTTAATAGACTTAATAAAAAAAACCCATTTTTTTAAAATAAATGTTGAAATGTTTTGAAAAATTCGAGTCCGATCGTTCATTCATTTATTCCGATCAAATGTATTTGTTTTCCCTTCCGAAAATTGCATTTTCTTTAACAGAATAACATAAGAAATACAACATATTAAAGATATTTTATTAATATGTAAATATAATGAAATCTTTAATACTGATAAAAAAAATCTTCAACTTTTTGTTTTTATACAATAAAAAAAGACACCCTACACTCAGAAAAAAAAGTTAGTAGAAACGGTTTTCAATCCTTTTTTACTATTTTTGTACTGATTTTTAGTAAAAAAAATTATTATTTAGCAAATCATTTTGCTATTTACATTTTACAAATTACAGAGTTTTTACAGAATATTTACAAATTTTTGTTGCAAATTTCAGAAATCATTTTACAAATTTTTGAAAACCGATTTGCTAAAATTAGCAAAAAAAATTACTAATTTTAAAAAAGTGGATATTGAAGGAAATGTTATTTCTAATAATTAAAACTTATACATACAAACTTAAATTGCCCTAAAATGTTACATAGGTTTAAAAAAGGGATCGGAAGTTAATATACCGACTCATGTCTAAAAAGAGGACATCCACTTAAAATATCACTAAAAAGGGGTTTTTAGTTCTAAAAATCAGCCCTAAAAACAATTAAAATTTAACCTTAAAAGTAAAAAAAAAATGAATTAAATATTTTTCAAAACAGAAACTACCAAATTAAAACAATATAATAAATTCGTTAAAAATTTAAAACTTTGTACTAATTTTTTTGCTGACAGATTTTAAATTCCACTTTACAAAAAGTCTACTAAAATTTAGTAGCGGCTACTAATTTTTCTACTAATTTCATTGTACTACACGTCAGCAGACATGTGTTGCTAAGATTAGCAAAAAAATACCGCTGGGCTCAAATTAGCAGAATTTCCCGTAATAACAGCAAAATTTTCAGTTGCCATTACAGACTTTTTTTTGGTGAGTGTAATGTATATATGTTTTTCTTTTTTTCCTTTCAAAAATTTAATTTTTGTTTAATTTTTATTTCTTTAAAACAGTTTTACAGTTTAAATTCATTTAGATACTAGCACTGATATTAACCCATTGAACATTTCTTACAGTGCAATTCTTATTTTCTCACAAACACAACTACATTTTTATTTTTGAACATCACTGCTATAAATATAACCTTTTGGGGGTAAACAAATTTTAGTTACAAAGATTATTTTTCAAAAAACTTGGTTCTTTTTTAGTTTCCTTATTCGAAAAATATATCACTATGTAACAAATTAATATTACGTATACGACAGAGAACTGCAAAATCAACTTTTTTCTTGATTTAATTATACACAAAAATTCTTCTTCACATTTAATAATTCAACAAAATTCACTGTAGAATAAAATCAGCATCATGTTACTGAACGCGTAATTGGGATCAGTGTGAATCATCTGTCGATTATGTTTTATGCAAATGTAATCACTTAACAAAAAGTCAGCGTTAAATAAATCAGAAAAAACAACAAACAACGCGTATGAGTGTATTCATAATTAAAACGAAATAGAAACACATTTAATAAGTGATATTGCTTACATTAGGGTGGGACTTAAATCCGCTTTTTTAGAATTTTTATTAGTAATAAATCTATTCTTCTTTGTGAAATATAAATATATTTTTTGGAAAAAAAATTTAGGTCGATATCTCAGGCTTGCCTAATCCGGAAAAATTTAAATATTGTCTTAATTATTTTTCATCTATTTTGATTAGAAAATTAGGCAATACTTAACTTTAACCGGATTGGGCGAGCCTGAGATGTCGGCCTAAATTAAAAAAAAAATATTCACAAAGAACAATATTTTTGGTATTACTAATAAAAATTCTAAAAAAACGTATTTTAGACCCACCCTAATATACATATAACGTTTATGAAATATGTTTTTTTACAAAACCACCCCCTTTTTATAGATAAGAAACTATTTTGTTTTAATTATGATTACACTCATACACGTTGTTTGTTGTTTTTTCTGATTTATTCTACATCAAAATAATTATTGTTGGCTCGAATGAACATAATAAAACAATGGTTTAACAACGACCGATGATTATAAATCAGTGACAAAACAATTTGCACATCGCTTGATTGATTTAAAATCATCAACAAATATGTGTGTTGGAGTATATTCAGCGCTTGAACGCAAACACAATTTATTCTTGTGTTGATTGCGTATGAACGTTTTGCAATTAGCAAATGCAGTTCTCTGGTATACGACTATGAAAATTAAATAAATTTATGCTGGCGGTATTAACGTACTTAGTGGTCTGGGGTTTGTTTGCGTAGTTTTTTTTTTTTTTAAAGCTAACATTTTTGTTCCAAATAATTTTTTTGAAATATTTTTTTTTATTAGAATTTAATACTTTATAAAAACACATTTTAAAACTTTTTCACTTGTATTAAAATGAGTTTTTCATTAAGCATACACTTAAAATAGTTTGTAAGTTAAAATAACAGAAAATGATATTTCACTTAAATCAAATGCTTTTTGTTATTTATTTTTAAATAGTGTTTAAAAAACTGACACCACAGTAAAAGCAAATGATTACACAGTTAAAAACAAATGTTAAAATTTTACATACCGTAAAAATAAATGATTATTCATTTATTTTAAATTGTTTCGGTTTTTTGTATTTTTGTTAGTTTTTTTAATCTGCAAAATCTAGACTCACACAGTCTATGTGAATGTGTGATATGTGTGTGTGTTTAAGAAGTTCTTGTAATTTGTAATTGAAATAATTTTGTGTATAAACAAACAATTTAATTTAAAAAAAAAAAAACAAATTGGAATTTTTTGAATATTTTTTTTTTTAATTTACTAAATTTCAAACAACTAAAAAAAATCGCTAAATGTATAAAAAATTAAAATAAATATGTCTTTGAAATACTTATGTATGTTGCCTTATTTTTAGCTGAACTGGAAACTTTTTATTATACTACAAATAACAAATTACATAATATTTTTAATATTCACTTCAAACATAATTTATATCTTTTATTTTTTTATTTTATAAGAAAAACGCAATTCCAAAAAATGTTTCTTCTCACCGAAAATATAATAGAATTGTGTGTCACATTTGAGTGAAAAAAAAAATTGTTAACAAATTTCAAGAAAAATTTATTATTGTGAAAATAAATTTTTTTTATGCAGTACAATACAGTATTTTCACGTGAATTCGAAACAACTAACTATGCTGCAGATTTAATATTTTTCTAAAATTTTTAACATTTGATTTTTCCTCGTAGCAGAGTTCTATTTTTAGGCTAATCATTTCGCCGTAGTCGCGTTTGTGCATCTTTCAATTATCTGAAATATAACAATTATAATATGGAGTATCAATATTTTACAACCGGGTAATGAAAAATATGACAAACACTTAAATACTCGATACCCCTTTAGCCATTTTATGCTAAAACAGTCTTTAAAATTGATGAAATGATTACCATTTCAAAGCACAAATGAACACGAATGACAAACTAAATGTTAAGACAACCCAACATACCAAATGACTTGAGAAAAATATTATTATAAGCTTACAAACACAAGCCTTAAGCTTGAAAAAGACTTGCCCAGCAAAATAAGAGCTGAGGAAGAAGTAGTTAAACACTACATCTACTGAACACGAAGTTGTGAAAATTTCGGTGAATCATTAATGATTTTAACATTGGGGTGTCATTGGGAGGAAGTAGTTTGTTTCGGTGCTATGAAAAATCGATGAGCAGATGGACTTTTTCATTAGTTTACGGAAGTTGTTAAATATAGGGACTACAAAATAAATATAGGGAGTGGCTTAGTTTTAAAGTTATAAATGTGATTTTGAACACGCCAAGAATTATTATTCCGACCAGGACAAAGTGAATATCACTGGTATGCAAAATATATTTTCAATAAGGCATTTAATGACTGCAGGAATTAACAATTTATGGAAAAACTAATGATTTTATCATTTAGTTGGTCAACATTTTGGAAGTTGTTTAAAATGACTTCTTACAAATGGAAAAATTTGCACTATTAACTTCTTTGGATGTTCTGAAAAAGAGATTCGTAAAGAATAACATCCATTTTATTTTGCTGGGTTGAGAATATATTGAAAAAGGCTATTGTAACAATTGTAGAAAAATCAAAACGGAACCCTCGTGAAAATATTATGTGTGTATGATTACTATAAGCTTATTCTTGCAATTGTAGAATAAGCTTACAAAAATAATATATTATTAATAGTTGAAAAAGAGAAATCATTATTATTTTCTTTAACTTAACTTAATTTATTTTTAATTTTAAAAATAAATAATAATAACTCATTTTAAATATAAAAAATAATAATTTATTTTAAATATAAATAATAATAATTAATTTTAACCATAAATAAAAATAATTAAATTTTATATGCAATTGCACGTTCACTATATAAAATTTACAACTAAATGTACACGCAAAACACGTTTGACAAATTGCTTGTAATGGCACTTGTTGTATGCATTATAAGCGTAGAACAAAGACAACAAGACTAGAATGTATTAAAAAATATTTCTATTTCAATCGTCATATTGTGTTGTTATTGTATGTTGTTCATAAGCATACTTGAGAAAAAGTTATGTATAATAATCTTTTCTCTAGCATTGTTAAATACTGCTTGTGAATTCACATTTTATAAATATTATAATAAACGAAATTAACAAAAGCTTAAAACACACTATTAATATAAGCTTATTCTCAAGTTGTATTGCAGTTTGTTTGCTATATGGTATATTGGGAAAATTTATTTTACAAACATGTGTAAGTGTTTTTAAACAAATTAAATGCCACCCTTATCTGTACATGTTTATTATAATATGTATGACTGGTATTCTGCTAGCAATGTGTCTGGTTTAATGTGCTTTTTGTGTGGCTTGTTACACATGAGCATTTTGTCACAATTATTGTGATAACTATGTATGTGTATTAACCACATTAATTCTGGTGTTACCTTTTTTGTTGCCACTTTCGCTAGCTATTATAATAACTATTCATTGTTGTTTTTTATTTTTCGGAAAAGAACATATGAAATTTAATTTATGCATAAAAACACTGAAATCTTATGATAAATCATAACAAATATTACTAAAGTTTATATAAATGCGTTAAGAATTATAATTTGTGTGCAGCACTCTAGTGAAAAAAGCTATATTTATAACTAAAGGGTGTCCCAAGAAGAACGCAATTTTTAAATTTTAAATAAAACACAGATATTTAAAAACAAATCGTGAAACTTTATTATATCGTAAAGTAGACAGAATGAGGTTATGTATGGAACAATATATCGTGCAGATGGCCGCCGCGGCTTTGCTGGCAGGCACCCGCTCTTTTAATGAAATTTTCAATGACCGTTTTGCATGAATGCTGCGGTATTTCATTAATGCAGCGTCCAATTTCCTCTTTTAAGGCTTGAGTCGTCGTCGGCTTATTCGCGTAAACCATCGACTTCAAAAAACCCCAAAGAAAAAAATCTAATGGTGTTAAATCGCACGATCTAGGTGGCCAATTCTGATCTCCAAAACGCGAAATAACACGACCGGGAAATGACTGATGAGGCAATTGAATTGTTTCTCTGGCTGTATGACATGTGGCGCCGTCTTGTTGGAACCACATGCCCTCCACATTAATTTCTTCAATTCTAGGCAAGAAAAAACTGGTTATCATTTCACGATACCGAACACCATTGACTGTTTGCGCTTGACCTGCCTCATTTTCATAAAAAAAAGGTCCAATGATTCCTCCAGCCCAAAAACCACACCACACAGTGACACGTTAAGGATGCATTTGCTTCTCGTGAATCACTCGAGGATTTTCCTCACCCCAAATGCGACAATTCTGCCTATTGACGAAGCCATCAAGATGAAAATGGGCCTCGTCACTGAAGATGATTTTATCGGCAAAATCAGCATTTTCATGTTGTCTCTCCAATACCCAATTAACGAATTCCCTTCGCTGTCCATGGTCAGCTGGCTTCAGTTCCTGAGTCAATTGAACTTTGTATGCATGAAGATGCAAATCTTTCGTCAAAATTCGCTGCAAAGTGGATTTGGAGACACCAATTTGCTGAGCTCGGTGTCGAATTGAGGTGAATGGATTTTGAGCGACATCATCACGTACAGCTGCGACATTTTCGGTCGATCGACCTGGTCGATGGCGCGTTGTTGTCGTTACATCACTAACAGACCCAGTTTCGGCAAATTTATCCATTAATCTCTTTACAGTTGACTCTTTTGGAGCATTATTGTGACCCCAAATTGATCGCAATTTGCGAACTGTAGCCGCAAAACTTTCACCATTTTGGTAAAACAATTTCACAATGAGAATGCGTTGTTCATTCGTGTAGCGCTCCATTTTTACTAACCTCGTACCTTCTACTAGCAAACAATAACAATTGTTCAAATGTCAAACAATGACACTTCGAATGTTGCCAGATTTAAAAATTGCGTTCTTCTTGGGACACCCTTTATATCTGCTAACTCATATTAACTCAAGGTAGACAAATATGAACTTAGAGAAAAATTTTTCGTATGCACGTTAACTTTCAATGCCGAAAATTAAATATACAACAATGTTAAGCTTCATAATTTATATTCAACTTTTTTACACCATCCATTCCAATAGTTATGTATATAAGTTTCCCAGCAAAAAAAATTGTAGTCATTCTGTGGCTTATTTATAATTATTAAGATATCACTCTTCATTGCTTCTAAAGCATAAGTTATAATTTATCGTATATTTTCTGAATCTTAACAATTTATTCAAAATATTGTTTTCTAATCATTCAAAATCAAAAATTTCAATGACAAAATAGTTCTAATGAACTTTAATAATTTTTTTTAAATCATTTTTTATATTTTCGTTGAAAATTTTATGAAGTTTAGAATTGATGCAGTTTTTCAATTTTTAAAAAAAGTTTTGACAAATAAGGTAAAACAACTTTATTTAATCTTTAATTTAAACTAGCTTAGCCAGCCATTTGCATTTTTTTCGCCTTAAATAGTTATGACGATGCAATCTGTGCATTTTTGCATCATGTATTTTATTTAACACAATTAAATTTAACCTTAAAAGTAAAAAAAAATTGACTAAAATATTTTTTAAAAAGGAAATTACCAAATTAAAACAAAATAATAAATTCGTTTATGTTTTAACAATTTTTAAGCATTTGATTTTTTTTTTCATTTTTTATAAAATATTTTTTAAAAAATATAATCAAAATTTTTGATGCTCGATAAAAAAAAATTAATCTAAAACTTTGTACTAATATTATTAGTATTTAGTATTTTTTTTTGCTGATTTTAGCAAACAGATTTTAAATTCCACTTTACAAAAAGTCTACTAAAATTTAGTAGCGGCTACTAATTTTTCTACTAATTTCATTGTACTACACGTCAGCAGACATGTGTTGCTAAGATTAGCAAAAAATACCGCTGGGCTCAAATTAGCAGAATTTCCCGTAACAGCAAAGTTTTCAGTTGCCATTACAGACTTTTTTTGGTGAGTGTACTTTTCTTAATTATTTTTATATTACTTTATAACTTTTAAATACTAATTTATTTATTAATTTATTATATACCAAATTAATTATTATTTTCTTTTATTGTTAATTATCCATATTTTCTTCATTATATAAATCTAAATTTAGCTTAATTTTAAAACACTATAAAAGAGCCAATCAAGAGTCAATCTAAGTCAGTTACTATTTGAAATTTATAAAATCAGTTAGTAACCGAAATTTGAAAAGTAATTAATAAAAATTAGTATTTATAACAATGTAAACACACTTGTTTTAATCAAATAATTCAATGCGCTGAAGAGCATTTGCAACAAACTGCGCGAGATTTAACTAGTTGTCTCCGATTTTGCTGCTTTAAGGTTGGCTACACTCAGCGAAACAAGTTTAATCATTTCAGAATTGATGGCAACAAAAGTGGTAACTACAAATAAGGTTATCCTGATTAAATATACAATTAAATAAGCGCTTAGTAGATCCAACCGAATTGTGGATTGTATTCATTACACTGTAAGCAAAATTTCAACTTTCGAAATGACACAGAAAAACGCAGAGACACAGCAACTTAATATTGGGCCGAAGAGCAGAGTGGTATAGTCCGTTTTAAAAGATCAAGTCAAAATCACGAGATATTGCATTTTTAATTTTGTACATCAAAATCTCTTGAAATTATTTTATTTATTGACTGATTTTTTTTATTTATTATTATTTTTTTTTTTGTTTGCAATAAAAAAAATCAAAATTTTGTTCAGAAATTAAAAACGGCATAAGAGTCATAAAATCTGTTAAAATAATATTACGTATACGTACTGGTGTACTTTAACTCGAATTAAACACATTCCAGCGTTTAATTAATATTGGGGTACACATAATTATTTTTTGAATTACAAATAATTATAACTGCTTACCTTCTAGATTAATGTAAAAATAATAGTAATAAATAGTTAATTAGTGAAAAACAATAAACTAAGTCGTTTCGTTAAAATATAATTTAAAAATTGTTTTGGTCAATATAAACTTAAAATCGAAATATCATGTTAAAATGACCTTACACTTCGAAACGGGGTCCACCACTTAATTCTACTACCAAAAATTATGTTTACGTATCCCACGGTTTTTGTGTGTCATTTTGACGTATTTACTATGCTTTAGGCGCCGCTAATGATCGATAAATCTTATAAGATATTCGTTTTCCTATTAAATTATTTTAATTCAAAATTAGCCATCAAAATGTACAAGTATTTGTGGTGTACTCCGAATTTCCCAGTTCAAAACCCAAAAAAGGAAAACATTTAAAATAAAAAATTTTAATTAGAATGAAATATTCAAATATTTCAATGTTTAAATACACTGAATAATAGGTTGTTGTTTAACCCTCTAATACTCTTGTGGCAAATATATTAAAAACTTAAATCATCGCATTATTTAGGCGTTACAGTACACAGTGCAACACATAAATTGGTTCCTCTTTCGTACCTGGTTTTTTTTTGAAGTGTATATCGAAACTAAAAAAAATCCGCAACGGACTTGGCCAGATTACATCGAAATTTTTTTTTATGGACACCCTAAGTTTTTGCACCCAAACATGATTTTTTTAAAAAAGGAAAATTTTTATGGAATCCATATATCATAAACCGTTCGGAATTTTGTTTTTATGTCTTTGGCAAAGTTGTAGATCCAAACCAAAAACACTTATTTTGCATAGCCAATGTTTGTCGTTACCAAAATCTTACCAAAAAGCGTTTTTATTAACAAAAATTCGGTAAATGAGAGCGTGATAAGAAAGTAATTGTGTTTCTCATTTTACCAGAAGTTACTATACTTTTTTCGGGTAAAATTGTAGCAGAATAAAATTATCGGCAGTTAATAATACACATGTTTTGCATTTGTATAAATAAACAAAAAAACTTAAACAAAAAATAAAAAAAAGTTATGAAATTGTTGATTGCGTTATAAAATAATTACTTTTTATTAATAAAATAAATATATTCATTTTTTCAAAAACATATCAGCATTACAACAATAAAATGTTTAAATAGTAAATTTGAAAACAAGTAACAACAAAAACGGCATTAACCTATATAGTCTTTCTTTGTCGAAACGACAAACATTGGCTATGCAAAATAAGTGTGAGCAAAAAGATGTGCTTTCTAGGGTTAAGGAATGTTCGTATTAAGATGGCATGTACTAGAGAGTTGTTTATATTGTTGTTAGATATAATTTAGCTGAAGAAAGATTTCTTAAATTCCCAGTATTTAAGCCATTTCAGGACAAAATCATGAAAAAATCATGAAAAATAGCATATTTTCCCAATTTTTTGCAATTTTGATGCAGTGGATGCAATTTTTTTGGGTCGGTCCATATGAGAATTTTTTTGCTTTGGTTTGGATCTACAACTTTGCCAAAGACATAAAAACAAAATTCCGAACGGTTTATGATATGTGGATTCCATAAAAATTTTCCTTTTTTAAAAATTTTCCTTTTTTAAAAAAATTGTTTGGGTACAAAAACTTAGGGTGTCCATAAAAAAAAATTCGATGTAATCTGGCCAAGTCCTTTGCAGGTTTTTTTAGTTTCGATATATACTTCAAAAAAAAAAACGGGTATGAAGGAGGAACCACACGATGACCTTAAAAATGCTGCACTGTGGTATAATAAAGGTTGGGGGCGCATCAAGAACTTCCGTAATCAAAAAGTTTCGATTTTTGCTACAAATAACACAATCAGTAAAATAAAATTACATTCCGAAAACGGTTGATCTAGTGTTATTATTTTAGAAGTTACAGCTGTTTTTTTTTTTTTTTAATCTGTTAAATGGTTTTTGAGTAAGACCGATGTTCATAAAACATGTTTTGCAAGTAGAGACTTTTAACTTTATTTGCTATTATCAATAATTAATATTTTTGAAGATTTATTTATTATATTTTTTTTTTTGTTTTAATTTTGATTTTACATTATTCTCGTTTGAAAATTGTTCGTTGCACAAAAAAAGTTTAAAGGCAAAAAAGAATTTATTAATTATGCTTCCTATCAATGTCAAGTAATTTCCTTAAATAACAAAATATTATTTTGCCAAAAATTGCCTAAAATCTGACAACCGCTTTTTGGCGGTCTTCGGTATTTATGTAATTTAAAATAAACTTTTCATTTATTTTCAAGGTAAATAAATTAACTTACAATAATTCCGTATAATAAATTATTAAATTAATTACTTTAATGCAATTGGTGTAAAAATAAAAAATATTTCCTTTATTTATTTCTTTTAACTGTCATTTAAAAAGTAATGATTTTTCCGTTATTTCGTTTTTCTTAGCTGTCAACAAATGAACTAATGGGTGTATAACTAAAAAATGCGGAAGTTTTGACCAAATTGGGCATGTATTGTGAAACATTCATACAATATAAACTTATTCAATTTATTGGCCATCGTTATGTATTCCGCGCCAAAAGAACTGCTTATTTTTTTGACGCCAAGAACGAATCAAGCCAATTTTTGATACCCTGTTCTGAAGTGAAGCGTATTCCATTAAGAACGTTCTGCATTGATCGAAACAAGCGGTACACACAGAAAAATAAATTGCCAACCGAATTGAAAACTTTATTTTGGTTGCGACCCCCAATAAATTCGGTTAGCATAACCAAATTCAAATGTGATTTCTAAATATTTTGGGTTTTGCAACCAAAATTCGGTTGTATTAAAATTCAGTTGTATCATCCGATTTAAGTTGTTGAAACAGAATTTCAGTTGGAAATTTAACACATTTTTCTCTGTGTGTGGTTGGAAGGCGGGCAAGTTATGGATTATAAGGTGGGTGAGACAAAACTACTCAACTACTATTTTCTAAATAGTTACGGCTTCATGCCTGATCACATATTCGGGGCGTTTTTTGCCCAATGCGAATCAATTGTGCCTGATTTCAACCGCATATAATATATGTGACCTTGGTCCCACGAAATACAGAGCATTACCTTGGTGCCATGGATATTCGGCTATGGCGTTGATTTCTTGCGCATCGGGTTGTCATAAAAGATCTATTTTATATCGTATATAATGTTGCGATGCAAAATTTAGTTCTCTTTATGACATTCAAGCATCATTTCGGACATGCAAAATAGTCTTTTAACATCTCTCGGCTTCAACTCATATGTTACCTATTTTCCTTGCTTTGGGATGAATCTTGCTGCTTGCAGACCTTTTGAAATTGCTGCTTGTGTGACTTCCAATGATTTTGCAAGTTCTTCTTAAGTTTGACAACAATCTTCCCCAATTCATCTTCTTAAAACATTTTTGTCTTCCGTATCAAAATCTTTACTTCAGAACCACACAATACATCTCTCGCACGTTGGAATCGATGAGCAATTAATGTGTTCTTTTTTCAAATTGATGAAGTAAAGCAACACTTCCCGAAAATGATGCTCTGATGGCACAAAATTCGACATTTTCGAACCAAGAAAAAATACATATTTTTACTTACACTATTTTGTTCAATGACTAAGTCATAATAAATGACAGATGTTTGCCCTTTAAAATGCCATATAAGTTATTAAAGACATAAACCATGTGTAAAAGATACGTCATCTGTTATCATTCCCGCATTGTTTTCTTATAGAAAATTCGTAAAATCGTTTTTAAAATTATACACTAAATGTCATAAAATTTTAAGCGAAGGTCTGATAGGATAATTAATTTGAACAAATTACACAAGTAAATAATTGGAACATGTATTGAGATCGCCCAGGTCTGCCTTTTTCACTACTAGGTAGCTCAAATTAAATATAAGACAATGGTATGTATAGTTTTGAGGTGATATAACCATTTCGCTTATATATTTTTAAACGCTCCAGAGATTTTAGTAAATTTTTCATGGTTACAACTCAAAGAACGACGATCTCTATTTGTATTAAAAAGATAATAGACTTATAGATTATAGTAGACTTACTCATTGATAAAGAAAAACCAAAATGTTAAGATAATTACCTAAAAAGAAATATTAAAAATAATCATTAGTAAACAATATAAAATTTGTGACATCATTAAAACTAATTGTAAGTAAAGAAATTGATTACATTTTTAACCGATAACTTTCTGTAATAGCACATAAATATGTTTACAGAACGAATTATAAAAACACCGCCTCTCAGGCTTTGATAAGTTAGCTTAAGGTATTCAAGTATGAATTACAAATTATATTATAATTTTAATTATTTTAATCTTGTAAACGTATGTACAGCCCATATACTTATTTCATTTAGGGTAATGGCCAACTATTATTTATTATATCAAAGCCATGTATGTTTTCTATTAAAAAAAAAACTAAAAAAAATTAAAGCCTACTTTTAGGCTGTTATTAAATAGTTAATTAAAAGCCTATGTTAAGGCTATATGTTTATAAATAGTACTACTAGTTGGAGTATTAAGAAAAAACGTTTAGATTTAGTTAATTATAAAATTGTATATTTATGCTCTTATACTTTTGAAAGTGCTACAAATTATATACACAAAACAACAAAATAACGATATTTTTAACAAAAAACGAAATTACCTTTAACTTAAACTTCCTTGAAACAAAAAAAAACCAACACTATAGTGGAAACAAAACAAAAAACTAACTATTGTGTTTATGTACTTGCATACATACCCTTATACTTAAAAATATACATACATATATAAATATAACAGTAGTATATATAGAGTGGACTAAAATTCGTTTATCACTGATTTTTTAAAGTTGTTGATGAATGAAAATGTATTAAAATTAATTCAGTTTTGAGCCCTTAATTTAAAAAAAAAAAAAAACTGAGGACCGCTATTCAAGAAAAATCAACTTTTTAATATATCTCTACTTAATATTTTTTTTAAATCTTTTGCTCTCCCAAACACGAATCTAAAGCAGATCACTTTTGAAATAATAACCCTTCTGTATTTGATCCCTGACCCATGTCTACATATTGGGTAGAAATATTTCAGATTAAATTTATCTTTATTCGAGTATAATAATGAATCATTATTCGAGTATAGTTAGGAAGTATTTTATCGTCAAAAGTACCTTAAAGACCTCGAAAGGATCTCAAAGATTTAGATTTTTTTCCATTTTTCCTAAAATATTCATATTAGCAAAAAATTAAAAAAAAATTGGACACATTGATACTTCAATTATTTATTAGAACTTGTATTATTTATAGAGAGCTTAATATTGGAAATCTATTGAGCACATCTAGCAATATTTGAAATATAATGAAAATTTTGAACCAAATTTACATATTTTTGCAACATACAGGTCGTTCGAAATTTTCTTAGCCTAATAATGCAAAACAATAGTTAGATTTTTAAAATTATGTTTATTTTTTTTTTATATAATCTCCTGAAACTACAATACACTTAGTAACACGCTATTCTAATAATTCTACACCTGGATTAAAATAATTTTCCTCAAGCTCTGCAAAATAATCATTTTCAGCTGCAATTGCATCTTCATTCGAAGTTAAACGCTTGTCAGCAATGAATTTTTTATATTTTTTAGATCAGGAAGCTAAATGACGAGAGTCAGGTGGGTGTTCAAGCAATTCGTTCTTCAATATGTTGAGTTTTGCCATTGCTAAAGCACTCTTGAGTGCTGCTGCGTTGACTTGGTTAAAAGGTTTTTTTTTGTATTGTCGTTTATCTGGAATTTTCACATTCAATTGATTCAAAAGGTTTCAATAATATTCTAAATTTATTGTTTTACCTTCTTGAAGATAGTTGATCAAATAAATAAATCTTTGTAATCTCAGAAAACCGTTGTCATAAACTAAACAGCCAATCGAAATATTTTTGATTTCTGCATTTTCATCTGATCCAGAACTGACGGATCAATTTTTCATCAACAGCTATGAAACGACGCGTAAAATTCTTTTTATTTAATTTATATCGATTAAAACAAGTTTGAGAAATTTTTATTTGAATGCGATTTTGATCACATGTGTTAACAAATGCGGAAGCCAAATTGCAGAAAGCTTTTTCATCTGTATTTCTTGATGCAAAATAAAATGGACTCAATTATTTAGAATGTTTATGGTATTATCAATTACCACTTTTTTCCATTATAAAAAAACACTGAATTGTCTTTTATAAACAGCTGTTACTATAAGAAATGAGTTGCCAGATCAAAATCAAATTTAATATGTGTTCGTACGACAAGTGCAAGTTTCCAACGCACTTAATTTTTTACTGTTTATACCGCCATCTCTGTGTCATGCTAAGAACATTTCGTACGGCCGTACAACATTTTAACATAGTTCTTGCTGCTTTTACCACTTCTTGTTAAATTTTGTACTCGAAACTATTTAAATACTAATTTTTATAAATAACGGCATAAATTACTACACTCACCAAAAAAGTCTATCACGCTAACTAAAAATGTTGTTATTACGGGAAATTTTGCTAATATGAGCCCAGCGGTATTTTTTTTTTTCTAATCTTCGCAACGCATGTCTGCTGGCGTATAGTACAATGAAATTTGGTAGAAAAGTTAGTAGTCGCTACTAAATTATAGTAAACTTTTTGTAAAGTGAAATTTTAAATCGGTTTGCTAAAATCAGCAAAAAAAATTACTAATATTATTAATATTTGTAGAATCAAATTAGTACAAAAATTAGTAAGCGCTACTAAATTTTGGTAAATTGCTATAAACTCAATGATGTGTAAAATATAACAAAACTTAAAAAAAAAATATTAAAATTAACAAATTAACTCAACTATTTTTAGATAAACTTGCTGCACTTTATAGCTGCTAATTTCTTTTAAAATTGCTTTACGAATTCGAATATACAAATTTATACTTTTTTTTCGAAATTTTTTTTTTATTTTTTTGAAAAAATGTTTTAAACAGAATCAAAAAAAAAAAAAGGCTTAAGAAAAGTTAACCCATAAATAAATTTATCATTTTGGTTTAATTTACTAATTTTTGTTTTGAAAAATATTTTTAGTTATTTGGATTTTAAGGTGAAATTTTGAATATTTTATCAGTTATTTTAACTTACAAACTTTTTTACAGTGTAAGAATCAATACAAAAATAGTAAAGTGGGATTGAAAACTGTTTGCAAATTTTTTTACTAACTTTTTTTTCTGAGTATAACCAATGGCGCTCATCCTTTTTATTAAAAACATACAGAGGGTCAAAGTTTGCAGTTTTCTAATATTTTAATTCATAATAGTATGTAGTTAATCAATTCTACTAAAAGCAGTTTTTACACTCAAATCAGACCTTTGACACCCTGAATTATAACAACATAGTTCGCAGAAGATTTTTCTGATATTCTCCAATCTACACTCAGAAAAAAAAGTTAGCAGAAAAATTTGTAAACGGTTTTCAATCCCAATTTACTATTTTTGTACTGATTTTTAGTAAAAAAATTATTATTTAGCAAATCTTTTTGCTATTTACATTTTACAAATTACAGAGTTTTTACAGAATATCTACAAATTTTCGTTGCTAATTTCAAAAATCATTTTACAAATTTTTGAAAAGCGATTTGCTAAAATTAGCAAAAAAAATTACTAATTTTAAAAAAGTCGATATTGATGGAAATGTTATTTCTAATAATTTAAACTTATACATACAAACTTAAATGTTACATAGGATTAAAAAAGGGATCGGAAGTGAAGATACCGACTCATGTCTAAAAATAGGACATCCACTTAAAATAGCACTAAAAAGTTTTTTTATTTATAAAAATCAGCCCTAACAACAATTTAAATTTCATCGTAAAAGTAAAAAAAAAAATTGACTAAAATATTTTTCAAAACAGAAATTACCAAATTAAAACAAAATGATTAATTCGTTTATGTTTTAAGAATTTTTAAGATTTTTAAGCTTTTGATTTTTTTTTTCATTTTGTATAAAACATCTTTTAAAAAATATAATTAAAATTTTTGATGCTCGATAAAAAAAATAAATCTTAAACTTTGTACTAATATTAATATTAATAGTATTTAGTAATTTTTTTTGCTGATTTTAGCAAACGGATTTTAAATTCCACTTTACAAAAAGTCTACTAAAATTTAGTAGCGGCTACTAATTTTTCTACTAATTTCATTGTACTACACGTCAGCAGACATGTGTTGCTAAGAGTAGCATAAAATACCGCTGGGCTCAAATTAGCAGAATTTCCCGTAATAACAGCAAAATTTTCAGTTGCCATTACAGACTTTTTTTGGTGAGTGTACAATCTTAAATATTATGAACATACTGCAGATTGCCGAAAGGATTTCAGATCTTGGCCCGCCCCAAATTATAATGAGACCAACAAAGGTTTTTGTTTTATTTATCTTCTTCAAAAAATCTATATCAATGCGTTTAACTTTTAAGAAGATTTTAAGAAAGTGGTTTACTAACTTTCGCTGTGGCCTTAAAAGCATGGAAGATGCCGAACGTTCTGGACGCTCAGATGAGGTCTCTACACCCAAAACAATTGAAAAAATTCACGATATGGTGTTGGCCAATCGGAGATTATATGTTCGATAGATTGTGGAAGACATATGCATCTTACATGGCTCAGCAGTTTCAATTTTGAACGATCACTTGGTCGCGTTTGCTCACAATCGACCACCAACGAAATCGTGTGACAGCTTAGTTTCCATGGCAAAAATTCATGATGTACACTACGAATTGCCTCCTCATTCGCCTCGTTCTCCGAATTTAGCGCCCAGTGACTATTTCCTATTTCAAAACCTAAAGAAATGGCTCGGTGGAAAGATATTTAGCTCCAAAGATGAAATTATTGATCAAACAAATGCCTATTTTATGGACCTCGAAAAATCCTAATTTTTGGAAGCGATACAAAAATTGGAGAAACGTTGGACTAAGTGTATTGAGCTAAACCTTCGCCTTACCAATACCCACCCGGGTGATCATTTTGGTTTTGTTTCTTTAATAACTTGATTAATTTTGCTTCGATCTAGGGGTAATTTTGACTCACTGAACAAATTGTCGAGAACTATAGAATTTCACAAAAACAAGATAATATTTATAATTTTTTAATATATTTTTTTAGTTTTTTTTTCAAATTTTATTTCCTGGTTTACCAATACCCACCCGGGTGACCCTTTATGAAATCACAAGAAAATTTAACATATTTATTTAAACAGATATTTTAATTGTAATTTATTTTACTTTAGTAATTATCATCTGTGCTCTGCACAAATGAGCTTTATACATCTAATGCAAACTTGCCGTGTATTTCTTCTTTGTTTAGAAGAATAGCATATATAACATTTGCCTTTTATTTTGATGCGGCCAGTTGCATCCCTCTCAGTAGTTTCATCAAAATAATCATTCTGGTAAGTAGCGATGACCGGTTCACCTAAAAAGTAAAACTGTTAACAATTCTTTTGACTTTTCAAAATTTTTACCTAAAATGCATTCAATGGCTGATCTGATTGAAAATCTTCCAACAATTTGTGGTATTTTAGACCTTGGCAATATTAGAGGATGACAAAGGGATTCAGCAAGGCTCTCAATGAACTGCTTTCGCTGCGATCGCTTTACAGACCCTGCTATATTTTCATTGTATATTATAAATGAGGCAAGGGCCGCCGTATCCAAAATATTAAAAAACAATGCTAATGGCCAGCGCATTGTTGCTCGTTTTGTGGAATACTGTGACAACATTCACGTTTTCACGAATAATATTGATCTATCCTCGGCGATTTATATGTGGCACCTCCTTGTACCATTTCACAGTATCTTTAGACTCGTAATACAAATCATTCCCGCACGAAGTTGTAGGTTTCTCATTATTCGGTTCATCAATATCATCACAATCACTTTCATCGTTTAGCTCAATTTCTACAGGCTCCTGTTCCATATCAGAATCTTCAGCTTCTCCACTAGGCATATAATCCTCGTCTTCACCACCATCATTAAACAAATCCTCAGTTTCATCCAAATCTGATTCGGCGTCGATCAAGCGAAGGAAATATGCTTGCCTGTCTCCATGAAATAGCCTTTGGCAAAAAATGTAACAACTGTTTTTACTTTGAAAATAAAAATAATTTTTATAAAATACATACCTTGAAACAGCGTTAGCAGAAAGATAATGGCAAATATTTTCACGACTCATATCGAAATAGTTCGCGATCACTTGTCAACATTCTCACATTACAACTAATTTGTAAATTATAACGAAAATCTGCATCGCTATGTATGCATTTTATATCATATGTAAAGGGTGTCCCAAGAAGAACGCAATTTTTAAATCTGGCAACATTCGAAGTGTCATTGTTTGACATTTGAACAATTGTTATTGTTTGCTAGTAGAAGGTACGAGGTTAGTAAAAATGGAGCGCTACACGAATGAACAACGCATTCTCATTGTGAAATTGTTTTACCAAAATGGTGAAAGTTTTGGGGCTACAGTTCGCAAATTGCGATCAATTTGGGGTCACAATAATGCTCCAAAAGAGTCAACTGTAAAGAGATTAATGGATAAATTTCCTGAAACTGGGTCTGTTAGTGATGTAAAGACAACAACGCGCCATCGACCAGGTCGATCGACCGAAAATGTCGCAGCTGTACGTGATGATGTCGCTCAAACTCCATCCACCTCAATTCGACACCGAGCTCAGCAAATTGGTGTCTCCAAATCCACTTTGCAGCGAATTTTGACGAAAGATTTGCAACATGAAAATGCTGATTTTGCCGATAAAATCATCTTCAGTGACGAGGCCCATTTTCATCTTGATGGCTTCGTCAATAGGCAGAATTGTCGCATTTGGGGTGAGGAAAATCCTTGAGTGATTCACGAGAAGCAAATGCATCCTCAACGTGTCACTGTGTGGTGTGGTTTTTGGGCTGGAGGAATCATTGGACCTTTTTTTTATGAAAATGAGGCAGGTCAAGCGCAACCAGTCAATGGTGTTCGGTATCGTGAAATGATAACCAGTTTTTTCTTGCCTAGAATTGAAGAAATGAATGTGGAGGGCATGTGGTTCCAACAAGACGGCGCCACATGTCATATAGCCAGAGAAACAATTCAATTGCTTCATCAGTCATTTCCCGGTCGTGTTATTTCGCGTTTTGGAGATCAGAATTGGCCGCCTAGATCGTGCGATTTAACACCATTAGATTTTTTTCTTTGGGGTTTTTTGAAGTCGATGGTTTACGAGAATAAGCCGACGACGACTCAAGCCTTAAAAGAGGAAATTGGACGCTGCATTAATGAAATACCGCAGCATTCATGCAAAACGGTCATTGAAAATTTCATTAAAAGATCGCGTGCATGCCAGCAAAGCCGCGGCGGCCATCTGCACGATATATTGTTCCATACATAACCTCATTCTGTCTACTTTACGATATAATAAAGTTTCACGATTTTTTTTTAAATATCTGTGTTTTATTTAAAATTTAAAAATTGCGTTCTTCTTGGGACACCCTTTACATATCTTAATTACCGTTATATAACGGAGTAGCATAAAAGAGTAAGACATGAAGTTGTTGTTTTTGTAAACTATTTTACAAGAACAAAAAGCTGTAACCTTTTATAAGTTCAACAACAATTACATTCTTCGCTTTATATGCCAAGCCAGGCTTCATTGCGCATAAGAATATTCATAGAAATACAGGGTCACCCCGGTGGGTATTGGTAAACGATGTAGATAAAAACCTTTGGTAAGGCGAAGGTAAAAGGAGATTATGTTGAAAAATATTTTTTTTTTTTTTTGCAAAAAAAAACTGTGTCTTATTCAAAAAGTCACGGACTTATTGACCTAATTAACCCTATCGAAGTAAAATAACAAAACAGGGCTATGAACTAAAAACTAGTTCGCCAATCCGACATCTGTTCTAAGATTTATCATCTCCCTTAATTACAATGTTGCTATATTTAAACCCCTTCACCTTCCAAAGAAATCAAAAATAAAGGAGAACTGGTTATTTTGACCTTAATTTTAAAAGATTTTGTTGTTTAATTTTTTCTGGTATATCTTTTCAAAATAATTTGTTCAGGTATTTCATACAAATTGCTTTTTAGCAATAAATTCTCCTCTCCTTCAATTTGTGTGTGTGTGTATTGAATTTTAGCAAATCGATAATTTTGAAATTTCAGCCAATACTGATACACATGAGTATTAATACCACTACAAAAACTTGTACTTATTGTAACAGTATTTTATTTTTATTAATGCGTGAGTTTAACAGTTCAGTAAAAATATAACGGAACAAGTTTGTTTTTTTTTTTTTTTAATTTCTTTACTTTGTAATTAAATTTCTTATTCCTCATAGGGATGCTTTTTATAAAAGAACCAGTTCTAGTGCAGTTCGTTTTTATTATCTGTAGGGAAAAACTTAGTTTATTTTTATTACTAGAGAGTTATGCTGTCTCTCTAATATTTAAAGTTAAAGAATTAGCCATTGATAGATATTCTAAGATATAAATTTTGAAATAATGATTACAATTATTTATTGATACAACTATGAACGACCCTAATGCATATAAGAATTTTATATGTTTCACCTTGTACATAAACGTTTTGAATATCATATAGACATTTAGCAAGGGTATGTATGTGGTAGTCGTAACCAGGTACGTTAAGTTAAGTAAGTAAAACTGTATAAGTTATACACAAGGGTCACATAAAATATGCATTAAAAACAAAGACTATTATACTATGATTATATATGTATGTATGTAGATAGTGTTATGGTGTATATTGACAGTATTGGATCCTGCCAAAAGTAATACTTACAATAATTACTTATTGAGTATTGAAAGCGAAGGTAAAATGAAAGAAAATCATCTATATTCTGTGTAATAAAAAGTCCATGTTTTTTAATTTTTCAGATAGTATCACTATCTTGAGTTATTACTGTAGTTTGGTGCGACTGTTAATTTTTTTTTCTCTGCAAAGTTAATTTAGTTACTTTTATGTAGGTTTCTGTAATAAAAGTATATTGTGTGGAAAAGTATTTTTTGTTTTTACTTGTTTTTTACTACTTGCATATGAGTATTAGTGTTATAAATTTATTTTTGCAACACTTTTACAGTAGGCAGTATTATTTAATATTTTTAATAAAAATACTTTTTTTCGGGTCATTTTGGAACAAAAACCACCTGCATAAGAGCATTTTCTAAAAATTTTAAGCTCGCATGTATGATCGTGATCATATATTGCACATCCATGAATATTTCATTGGTGACGATAACTTCCCAGCAAAAATGAAGCTGCCAAAGAAGCAATAAAAGCATCACTGCTATGGCAAAGGCATCACTTCTTTTCTAATCGTTTCATCGATGAATTTAACATTAGCGTGTCATAGGATTGAAGTATTCAATTGTAGCTACTAGCATTACTTATACTTTAATCCAAGGAAGAAATGATAATACAATGATTATAATGTTCATATAATATTTAAGCTTTCATGAAAATTTAATTCATAAGAATGCAGAAAAATAAGTTTAAAGAAGCGACATTTATGCATTGATATACAAATACTCTTTATTAAATTAAATAAATAATTCTGCATTGGTGAAAAAGCATTTTTGAAACATTTTTCAACAATTTTAATGAATTTTTAGACAAATTTTAAAATCTTTATGGATAATTTAAAAACTGGTTGTACAATTTGGAAATATTTTTAAACAATTTTAAATTATTTTCCAACAATTTGAAATAATTTTTGCACAATCTTAATACATTTTTGGGCAATTTGAAATAATTTTTACACAGTTTTAGAATTATTTTGATAAATTCTGAATTAAAACTGGAAATGGTGTAGTGTTAAATAATGCAAAAATGCCTAGATTGCGTCATCATAAATATTTAAGGCTGAAAAAATGCAAATGACAAAAAAATCAGTTTTTCTTGATATTTCAAAACTTTTATAAAAATTGCAAAACTGCATAAATTCTAACCCTCATGAAATCTTAAACTAAAATATAAATAATTATTTAATAAAAAAATCAAAAAATTTCATCAGAACTATTTTTTCAATTTAAAAAAATGCTTTAGATTCAAAAAATATACGATCTACTATAACATATGCTTTAGAAGTAATGAAGAGTGATATTTTAAGATATGCATCGGGTTTATATCCAGATCACTGCATTTAAAATGTGAACACATGAATGCTTTTGGAAGCGCCTTAGAATAACACCAAAAAATGATAAAAGAATGTCAACTGAAGTTTAGGAAGCAATGAAAGAAGTTATAGTCACAGAATGACTACCATTTTTTTTTTTTTTGCTGGGTTACCATGATCTCATATTAGATCATATATTTTCGGATCCGAAATTTGTGGGTATATGGCCGTATATGGTAATACATGATCATATATGTCCATAATCAATCACGTATATTCATAAATTGAATTATGCATGGACGTATGTGATCATTTAGGAACATATGCAAAATCATATGCAAAACCATGTACTCATTTACTCACATATATATTTCGATTATCATTAAACTTCCAGTAGTGGATTAAAATTAGTGCAGAAGAGTGATGTGTTCGGCATTCTGAAAATTGTGGTGCCCATATTTTTCTAAAAAAAAACCCTAAAAACCGAAAAGAAACATTTGGGTCTACATATATGAACATACATGATTATACATAGCCTCTTATATGATCATTCATGTTCGTACATATGACCAAAAAGAATCTCATATATGACCATATATCTTCTTATCCGAAATTTAAGAGGTCATAAATGATGACATATAAGTACACATATATAATATATGAACTCATATATGCTCATATATAACCAATACGGCAATATACCCTTAAATTCTGAAACCAAAGATTCATGGTCATACATTAAATCATATATGGTCATATATTGAAGCATGCATTGAAGTAAATGACCATATACGTCCATGTATGATCATATACAAGCCCGTCTATGATTATGTATGTTCATATATATTTCGATTTTTACATGGGTGGTACAAAAAACTAAGTACTGGCACTGGGCACCCCTAGAAGTAAAAATTAATTACTGGCAGAACACTTATTTGGCTTAGAATGGCAGTAGTTGAAAAAATTCCTTTTCCACTACTACCCGGTGATAAATTGTCATAACTACCCAGTGAGAAAATTCGAACGATGTAAGGAATCAATGCGCAGTTAGAGCATATATAAAAATGAATATATAAAAATTATAATGCTTTATTAAAAAAGATGTGGAATCGGTAACAAGCATAACATATTTATTTTTTTTTTTATTTTTATTTGCAAACAAGTTTTTTGACAGCAATTATCATTCATTTAGGTTTTTAACTTTCAAGTTTTATGTATCCCGATATATTAGGGGAGAAAGCTCTCGTCTGACAATTTCACGGCCTGGTTTCAAATCTTGGCATGGTCAAACAAATTACAAATTTTTAATTTTATTTTGGAAAATATATTTTAAGACCACCTAATTTTTGGTTTGCCAACTGTAAACCAGTGCACCTTCTATGACCTGTTAAAATACCATACCAGAGCTTCCCATTTGCATTTTTCTAACTGGGTAATTACTTTAAAATGTTCGCAAAATATTCATTTATAGTTAGATTACACCAAAAATATATGTATTTCGAGCTTCAACAAGGTCATATCATCCCAGAGAGAAATTACCAACCCTACAAAAAAGCACTGGCAAACCACTGTTTTTATTTTATATTTTAGTTATTAATTTAGTTTTAGAAATTTTATATAGATATATTTTTTTATATTTTTTTTTATAGTAAATTATTTTTTTTTTTAATAAATAAATAAATTAATAAATAAATAAAGAAAAATCCACCTGTATAACCAAAGATACCACTAACACTGTTTTGTTTGTTAAACTAGTGATTAGCATGTGGAAAGTTCTTTGCCAGGACTATTTTTTTTTATCAATATTGCAACTATTCAGTAGTATTTTCTTTCTTCATTATTTTATTACATTTAAACTTTTAGACAATATTTATTTATGTGTGTGTTTTTTAGAAAAATTGTAAATATATAGTTTGGGTCATTTTGAATTAACCCAATGTTTTGAATTGCCAACGCTATGCCAACGGTGGCAAGTTGAACTGTGACTGGTTGGCCGCTGTTTGCAATGAAGTAACAGGATTGTTAATCCCACAAGATTGTTAATGTCAACGCCAACACTTTGCCAACAGTGAGCCAATTTTCTTTTTTTACCTGGGATGTTTCAAATTTTTTTTCTTTTTGGACTTTATTGCAAAAATTTGTTAAATTTGATATATAAAGTGTAGTTAAATTTTAAGGACCGATGTTGAATATAAACCACAACTAAACATCAAGTTTTTTTCTGCATTTCATTTAACATTTCTCAATTTCAGACTAACTCAATTTGAATCATGGAAAGATACACAATCGAGCAACGCGTTAAAGTTATTTAGGCTTATTATGAAAACGGGCGTTCAAATCAAAACGCATTTCGTGCACTTCGTGATTTTTTTTGGTCAGCATAATCGACCAAATGTGTCCACAATCGGGAGAATTGTGGGCAAATTTCAGCAAACCGGGTCTGTGAAAACATTAACCGTGAATGGTGTTCGCTATCGCGAGATGATAACGAAATTATTGTGTTCGGAATTGAGGATATGACCCTGGACGATATGTGGTTTCAACAGGACGGTGCCACTTGCCACACAGCTGACGAAACAACGGCACTTTTGCGCGACAAATTCAATGGCCGTGTTATCTCACGTGGTGGCGATGTCAATTGGCCGCCAAAATCATGTGATTTGACACCGTTGGACTTTTTTCTTTGGGGTTATGTGAAAGAAAAGGTGTACGTCGATAAGTCAGCAACAATTCAAGAGCTAAAGGATGAGATAATTCGGCACATTAACGGCATAGAACCTCAATTATGCCTCAGCGTCATCGAAAATTTGGACCATCGGATGGAGGTGTGCCGCCGAGGTCGCGGCGGCCATTTGGCCGATATTTTGTTCCAAGCATAATTGAACCATACTATCCCAGCAAAAATGAACCTGCCAAAGAAGCAATAGAAGCATCACTACTATGGCAAAGGCATCACTTCTTTTCTGATGGTTTCATCGATGAATTTAACATTAGCGTGTCGTAGGATGGAAGTATTCAAATGTAGCTACTAGCATTACTCATACTTTACTCTAAGGAAGCAATGATAATACAATGATTAGATATTCTGATGCATGAGTGGAAAATGTTCATATGCTTTGTAGTATTTAAGCTTTGATGAAAATTTAATTCATAAGAATGCAGAAAAATAAGTGTAAAGAAGCGAAATGTATGCACTGATATACAAATACTCTTTATTAAAACAAATAAATAATTCTGCATTAGGGAAAACATTTTTTGAAACATTTTTCAAAAATTTTAATGAATGTTTTGACATATTTTAAAATATTTTTGGATAATTTAAAAACTGGTTGTACAATTTTGAAACATTTTTAGACAATTTTAAAATATTTTTGAACAATTTTAAATAATTTTTGCACAATTTTAAAATTTTTTTGGGCAATTTGGAATAATTTATACACAATTTTAAAATTATTTTGATAAATTCTAAATTAAAATTGGAAATGGTGTAGTGTTAAATAATAAACATAATGCAAAAATGCACAGATTGCGTCGTCATAAATATTTAAGGCTGAAAAAATGCAAATGACTGGCCAGCTAGTTTCAATTAAGGGTAAAAAAAATGTGTTTTTCTTGATTTTTCAAAACTTTTATTAAAATTGCAAAACTGCATAAATTCTAACCCTCATGAAATTTTAAACTAAAATATAAAAAATTATTTAATAAAAAAATTAAAAAATTTCATCAGAAAAATTTTTTCAATTTGAATAAATGCTTTAGATTCAAAAAATATACGATATACTATAACTTATGCTTTAGAAGTAATGAAGAGTGATATTTTAAGATATGCATCGGGTTTATATCCAGATCACTGCATTTGAAATATGAACACATGAATTCTTTTGGAAGGGCATTAGAATAACACCAAAAAATCATAAAAGAATGTCAACTGAAGTTTAGGAAGCAATGAAAAAAGTTATAGTCACAGAATGACTACCATGTTTTTTTGCTGGGATATTATTATAATAAAAAGAAAAGACAATAATTTCCTAAATAATTTATATTTTATTCAAAATCAACATCGGCCCTTAAAATTTAACCACTTTTTAGAAAAACAAGTAAGAGCGGCTAAATCCAGCTATGCCGAATCTTATATACCCTTCACCATGGTTGGGAAAAAACTGAAGTTTATAAATGAACATATATGGAATGGATAGATTTATATACGGACGCCTTTAAGAGGAAATTAACCATTTAGTTTGGTGATAAAACTTGGACTCGGGAAGATTTATGGTTCCAGAAAATAGGTATTTAAAAAAAATTTATGTTTTGGGCATAACTTTTTTGTAACTGAACCGATATTTCCGAGTTTTTCAGCAAATATGTTATACTAAAGATTTTCGATCTTTTGCTATATAAGACGTATCCATAGGTCATATTACAGCTCTAGAATAGTGTTTGTTGTTTGTGTATAAAAGGTGAAGAGGTGAAAGAAAAGAATTTCAACAAATCGTAAAAGAAATTACTAGAACTGCATGTGTTTTATTTCTACAAAAACGTTTGATTTAGCTGGCAAATTTGCATTTGGATTTTATTTCGCTTTTTTATTAAAAATATTTTTAATTTCTTTAGCTTAATTTTAAAAATTTGAAAGAAAATAGTTTATAATTTTTTTTTATAAATTATTATAAGTTATGACCTAAAATAGTTGCACTCAAAGGGAAATTATGTATAAAATTTTCTTAATATATGAGAAATAAAATGGTTTAAGAATCTTTTTATAAATTCTTTTGAATCGGAGCAAAAAATAGAAATAAAACCGTTTGTATTTTGTTTGTATCAGAGGGTTATTATAAAAATTTTGATGTTTTTAGCCTATTTATGGATTATTTAATTATTAATATAAAATTTTATATAAATTAATTATTAAATGTTAAAAAAGAAAAACCAAAAATAAACAAAAAAAAGTCTTAAAAAAATAATAAAAAAAAATTTACAAAAAAAAAGTGAATTGACCGGGATTCGAACCCGCGGCCTTAGAGAAAAAAAAAGCATTTGTGCCATAGCGTCTAGACAACTGAGCTATTGAAGCTCACACAAAATCATCGTCAATAGAGGTACATATATAAAAGTCTTCGTTTATTAGAGATTTGTTTAGTTTTTATTTAAATGACAAATCTTTGTATGTGTGTTGTTTGTGTATAAAAGGTGGAGATGAAAGAAAATAATTTTATCACATGGATGTGTTTGTTATGCTTAAAATTCTACATACATATTAAAAAAAGGGATTTTACCGGAAAAATTAGAGGTAGTCCTGGTTTTTGTTAATATCTCAGCCATTTATTAACCGATCTGTCTGATTTTTAATAGCAAACAGAAATGGATCACATGTAACAGAAATAAAAAACAATCAAGTCCTCATCATGTCTGGGTTCTTCGAAAAACCCATTTCAACACACAGACGGACAGACGGACATCGTTAAATCAACTTTGCTCTTCATAAGGACCCATAATATATATACTTTATAGGGTCTAAGATCAATATTGTAGAAATTACAAACGGAATGACAAACTTATATATACCCTTCCACCTGTGGTGAAGGGTATAAAAATATATAAAAAGTTATATCCCTTATGAGTTTATTTTATAATGTTTTTATTTTCGTATCGTGTTAAAATTCTTTTTTATAATTTTCTATATATGCATTTATTTTACTTTAGTTAAACTTTGTATATACATATATTGTAGTAAAATGAGAGAAAACAATAGTAGTTTGGGTTTTAAATAATTAACTTAATACCAGCATATGTGTTTCCATCCATAAAACAAACAAAATTACATTGTACCTTTAGAAAATACTAGAATTTTTTTTGCAATTATTTGTTTAACAAAAAGGTGCTAAAATATATGTTTGCATAAATCTTTTAGATCGTTTTTGTTTAATTTGAAACAAAGTTTTTTTGTTTAAAAAAAAAATACATTCATGCAGTAGTTATAGATTTTTATTGATATACAGCATTTTTGGGAAATGTAAATTATTTCATGCATAAAAATAAATTTAGTTGTATGCAGTAGTTTAGTGTTTAACAAAGAATAATATTTAAAAAACATTTAAAAAAATATCCCAGCAAACAAGATAATCTGAAAAAGAAGAAAACACACTCAGAAAACATATTTGTGCTTTTATTTGAATTTATTGCCAATTAAATGGTTCGATTGGGATAAATGATACTTTTGTAGGTACCGAAACATTATTGAAGCAACTGAATTTCTGTTATCATAGTCAAATTACTTTTGTATATACTGATTTTCGGTTGTCACAACCAAAAATTTGATTACCACAACCGAACCATTCGATTGAAAAAATATTCGATTATCAGCACAAACCTGTTTTCTGACTGTCATTCACTTGGGAGTAACCAGAAACAATTCCTATGTTTGACAGTCCAAGCAGCTCATTACTTCCGGTCCTACACCAAGTATTTCCCGGGCAATGGCTTGTAAGTTCCTCTGGAAGCTAGCTAGAGTAAGAAGGCGCCCAGTCATGTAGCCTGAATGGTTACAGTACATCTAAACTTCTCAGGCAAGTAGGTAAATTACATGAATATTTGCTTAAGCATGACTGCACCGTGGGATTGGACACGAATATAGCAGCCAATCTTAGAAAGAAGAGCCAGCAACCCTTTTTCAAAATTCCAATTTGCTAGCGAATCGCCTTGGCGCTCTATGCTCCAGAGGGCGTTAGAGGAATATAATAATAGTGTAATATTGTGGAATTAAATTTTGTTCGGAAGAATCCCAATGTAATTCTTGGTAGAAATACGAAAATCTGCGGTAAAATCAGCGATATCATAGGACATTAGTTACCATTTTGCCACAATATCTTTTTTGGCAACATGTCTTAAAAATGTTTGCAGGAATTGAACTAGAAATTTATACTAGCAGGGGCAATATGTATCACCCTATTGGAAAGTGCTGTCAATTTTTTAAATGACGTCATATGTCAGTTTGGTATTGACATTCGTGAAGTAGATACGTGCTAATTTATAGTGAATAGCAATGAATCGATATAGGCGTCAAGAACACGCGATAATTGTGACAATGTATGCGCACTACAATACATCACTGGTGTTACGGTGAAAATTCTTCATTATTTCTCAACATAATCTTCTTTTAGCTCGATACACTGTTCCCAGCGACATTCAATAGCTTCGATACCCTATTTACAGTTGACAGCCCTGTTATATTATTTTACTTGGGTGGGGGTAAGCGTAATTTAAATGATTTCTTTTCAAAATATATAAAATGAAATATTTTATTCAAAGAATTTAGCATATCAAAGATGCATATTTAACAAGTACTTTGTTAAAAATTTTGAAATTTCAGCCATTGGGATCTTATTTCCCTTGATCTCTTAAAAAAAGTTCTCTCAGGTTAGTCAGAATTTAAAAAACTATTTTTTTCTGTTAGAAAGTGATTTAAGGAAAAATTATGATCACGAGTCTGATAAAATTTGAAAACGGGTTTAGACTTAAGAGTGGATTCTGGTACCTAAAAAGGTGTAGAATAAGAATAGATTTCTGATAAAAATTTGTTTACCCCATAAAAACATACAAAACACATCAACGCTTTGCTGAGAGCGAACAGATAGCTGAGAACAAACAGAGCAGCAACAATAGCAAAGGTATTGTCACACTAAAAGCAAAAAAAAAAAATAAATCACCACCTAGACATGACGTCACCAAAGTCGACACCAGAGAACTGCAAAATCAACTTTTTTCTTGATTTAATCATACACAAAAATTCTTGTTCACATTTAATAATTCAACAAAATTCACTGTAGAATAAAATCAGCATCATGTTACTGAACGCGTAGTTGGGATCAGTGTGAACCATATGTCGATTATGTTTACTGCAAATGTAATCACTCAACAAAAAGTCAGCGTATATGAGTTTATTCATAATTACAACAAAATAGAAACACACTTCATAAATGTACATTAGGGTGGGACTTAAACCCCCTTTTTTAGAATTTTTATTAGTAATACAATACTAAAAATAATCTTCTTTGTGAAATAAAAATATTTTTTTTGAAAAAAAATTTAGGTCGATATCTCAGACTTGCCTAATCCGGAAAAATTCAAATATTGTCAAAATTTTTTTTCATCTATTTTGATTGGAAAATTAGGCAATATTTAACTTTAACCGGATTGGGAGACCCTGAGATATCAACCCAAATTAAAAAAAAAATAAATTTCACAAAGAACAATATTTTTGGTATTACTAATAAAAATTCTAAAAAACGGATTTGAGACCCACCCTAATATACATATAAAATATATGAAATGTGTTTCTACAAAATCATCCCCTTTTTATAGATAAGAAACTATTTTGTTTTAATTATGAATACACACACACGTTGTTCTGTTTTTTTATTTATCCTATAATAATTATTGTTGACCCGAACGAACAAGAATACAATGAATGGTATGAAAACAACCGTTGAAACCGTGCGTTGGCGTTGAATAATATGACATTGTTTTATATATATGCATTTCGTGTATAAATCAAATCATTAGTTACATTGAACTTGTTTAAAGTGAATATACACTGGGGTGGGCCGAAATATCCGTTTTTTTAATTTTGATTAGTAATACAAAAAATATTGTTCATTGTGAAAAAAAAAAATACCAAAATTCCTAATATCTTGGTAACTATCAATTTTAGGAGATTTTACCACTTTTTTGTAGAGAATTAAATTTACAATCAAAATACGTGAACAAATATTTTTAGAAAATATATAACTTTAACCGGATTGGGCGAGCCTGAGATGTCGACCTAAATTAAAAAAAAATGTTTTCACAAAGTACAATATTTTTGGTATTCCTAATAAAAATTCTAAAAAACGTATTTTATACCCACCCTAATATACATATAAGATATATGAAATGTGTTTCATATTATGAAACACTGATTACACTCATATACGTTGTTTGTTGTTTTTTCTGATTTATTCTACATCAAAATAATTATTGTTGGCTCGAATGAACAGAATAAAATCAATGGTATAAAAACGACCGTTGATTATAAATCAGTGACAACAATTTGCACGTCGTTTGATTGATTTAAAATCATCAACGAATATGTGTGTTGGAGTATATTCAACGTTTGAACGCAAACACACATTTATTCTTGTGTTGATTGCGTATGAACGTTTTGCAATCAGATTTTGCAGTTCTCTGGTCGGCACCCAATCATAACTAACCATACCAAATCGCATCTCCCAACTGAAGGTGTATTCACAGTGATAATGCGTTATGAAACTTAAAATGCGTTTTTCTCAAAACTTCATTTTTACACACTAGGCCACTTTTCTCAGAGAAGGTCACATATAATAAAAAAATTAATATTTAAATTTTAGGCTGAGTTTAGACTAAAAACTGCCATTTTTGGCCAAATTTTCACTAAAATATGTTGTGATAAAAATATCCTTCGTTCCACCACTAGATAATATCATTTTGGAGAAGTGTGCAAAATTGGGTTCATAACTTTCTTAGAAATCGTGACTACCCATTTAAAAAAAAATCGTGAAAGACGCGATTGAAGTTTTAAAACAAAAAAAAAAATAAACATATATAATCATCGATTCCGGCAGCATAAAGTCAAGAACCTGCTGCAGCGGCAATATTCGTGACGAATACGAATTTTCAAAGACATTTAACCTCTTAAGTGTTATGGGAACATCGAAGGGTATGTATAAGGAATAGAAATCTCATATATATTATTTTTCTAAATTTATGCTGTCGTCGCTGTGGATCGAACCCACATCCTTATGTGTAACAGTCCAATGTCACAATAACAGTTCATAACCGATTAGTTATATTCGTGCTGATACATTTTGTTTCAACAAATTGTAATAAATCATGTCCGACAAATTTTGTCTCTTTGGGTTACATTTTGCATTACAGTGTGCAGCATATGTGGCGTCACGTTGTCAATTTTGGCTCGAATGTTGTTATTGAACTTTGTATAATTTGGGTCAAACTTTGGAAAGCGTTTTAATATCCGGGAAGGATCGTAATCCTTTTTTATAACCAAATATAGTACCATTTTCTTTAAAGTTAAGAGGTTATAGTCCGTAATATTCACAATCAAAATTTTAACTTTATATCAACGTTTTATATATATATACCCACAATATATTTTCCGTTACCGACTGTAGTTTATTTAAAAAGTATTACGTAAAGTTTGTTTTTAAATGAAGAATCAATTAAAATTCATAGAAATATATTTTTTAACTATTTGAATCAGTCGTTTAAAAATCAAACTATAGAAATTTACAGACATTCAGTAGGAGTTGATATTTTCAGTTAAATGTAAAATTTTATGTTTTCTGTTTCTAAAAATTGAAATTCATATAATTCTTTTTTGTATTTTTTACCAAAATAGTTTGTATATATAAAGGGTGTCCCAAGAAGAACACAATTTTTAAATTTTAAATAAAACACAGATATTTAAAAAAAAATCGTGAAACTTTATTATATCGTAAAGTAGACAGAATGAGGTTATGTATGGAACAATATATCGTGCAGATGGCCGCCGCGAAATAACACGACCGGGAAATGACTGATGCAGCAATTGAATTGTTTCTCTGGCTGTATGACATGTGGCGCCGTCTTGTTGGAACCACATGCCCTCCATATTCATTTCTTCAATTCTAGGCAAGAAAAAACTGGTTATCATTTTACGATACCGAACACCATTGACTGTTTGCGCTTGACCTGCCTCATTTTCATAAAAAAAAGGTCCAATGATTCCTCCAGCCCAAAAACCACACCACACAGTGACACGTTGAGGATGCATTTGCTTCTCGTGAATCACTCGAGGATTTTCCTCACCCCAAATGCGACAATTCTGCCTATTGACGAAGCCATCAAGATGAAAATGGGCCTCGTCACTGAAGATGATTTTATCGGCAAAATCAGCATTTTCATGTTGTCCCTCCAATACTCAATTAACGAACTCCCTTCGCTGTCCACGGTCAGCTGGCTTCAGTTCCTGAGTCAATTGAACTTTGTATGCATGAAGATGCAAATCTTTCGTCAAAATTCGCTGCAAAGTGGATTTGGAGACACCAATTTGCTGAGCTCGGTGTCGAATTGAGGTGGATGGAGTTTGAGCGACATCATCACGTACAGCTGCGACATTTTCGGTCGATCGACCTGGTCGATGGCGCGTTGTTGTCTTTACATCACTAACAGACCCAGTTTCGGCAAATTTATCCATTAATCTCTTTACAGTTGACTCTTTTGGAGCATTATTGTGACCCCAAATTGATCGCAATTTGCGAACTGTAGCCGCAAAACTTTCACCATTTTGGTAAAACAATTTCACAATGAGAATGCGTTGTTCATTCGTGTAGCGCTCCATTTTTACTAACCTCGTACCTTCTACTAGCAAACAATAACAATGTTGCCAGATTTAAAAATTGCGTTCTTCTTGGGACACCATTTACAAAATAATTTTAATAAAAATTACAAGATATTATATTAATATAGATACACACACACAAAGCCAATAAAAATATGTACATCTGTGTGTTGTGTTTTGTAATAACATACAATTAAAAAAAAAAACTTTAAATTTAAAAACAAATCACAAAAGTAGTTTTTTCTAACTTTTTGTTAGTAAAAAAATTATGGTTATTTTAAACGACTTTCTATTGTTTTAACTACTTTTGTTGGTTATTAAACAGTGATTGAAAATAAACAACAAAATGGGTTGAATATATTGGAAAATCTTTTTTTGACTGTATTTTCGATTAATTTAATATGTATTTTAAGTTGTTTTTAACGAAATAATATTGTGTGTGTAAATTTTGTCTAAATATATTTATATTTGCAACCTGTACGCAGAGAAAAGACATAATTGCAACATGATGACTACTACTATGTTATGCTTATTGCATTTGTTAATGGTTGTCACAATTGGTTTATATCAAAATGTTTGCTCCCATCATTATTATAGTAAATATTTTATTATTTCATGATTGCCACATTTTAATTTATAACATGATTGGCTGTAAATACACTGTGGTAACAAAAATTCTGACTGTGATGAAATATGATAATTATGGAACTACAAAATGTTTAGAACAATCAATAAATAATTATAAATCAAATAAAATTAGCTGTCTTGTTCTTATAACAAAAATTGTATCAGTTCAGTCACTGATGTAAAAATAATAATATATAATCATTTTCACCTAAGAGATTTTATTTTCGAAAATGTCTTACACATGCAACATTATAATTTTCAATAATTAATTCATAAAGAAAAAAATTATTTTCAGAAAGATCTTACAAAAAGATTTTATATTTTTTAATTTTTTTTAATAAAAACAATTATAAATGTTCTTAAAAATATATGTTTATAAATTAATTTTTTGTAAAATATCTACTTTCTTAATAAAAATAATTTTTAATAAGAAAAAGTCTACAGAACCCAAGAGTTGTTTTGTACGAAAAGGTTTCTTATACAAAATACTAGACTTTTAGAGATTTTTCTGATAGAAAAATTTTTAGATTCTCGGATTCTGCACTGTTTTTTATATAAAAACTTATATATTCTTGAAAAATTTAGATCCTAAAGAATGCTTAGATTATGCGGATTTTTAATCATGAAAAATATCTGCATTCAAAGAACCTTTTCTAGTAAAAATATTCTCAAGTTCTAAGGGAAATTTTTAAAACAAAATTTCTAAGATCTGTCCTTAGAATCTAACAATTATTCTATTAGAAAACGTCCATAGAAAAAAGCTTAAAATTTATAAATATTTTTCTTTAAAAAAGTCCTTAATATCAAATTTTTCTTTAGGAAAAACGTTTATTAAAGAAATCTTCTTAAATTTAAAGAACTTTTTCATTGTTTCGTATCTTAATACAACTGTAGGGACTTTATAATGGTTAATTTTTTATCATAATATGATAACTATATTATAGTACGACTATGGTTGGCACAATCATAATTCGAAATATATATTATGCTCTTCGAATATGTTTGCACAACCATGCTTTGTAAAGTGGTGGGTTCAAATCGGCACTTAGTGCAAATATGTTCCGATTTTCTGCAAATTTGGAGACAAGATTTGTCTCCTATAACATCCGCAACACTGATACCTACATTTTTTTCTGGCTGCATATAATTAAAAAAATTATTTTTTTTTGGGAGGCAGGCCTGAATATGAACAGATTCTAACCAATAATTGTGTGCATTGACCAACACTCAGAAAAATGTATGAACTAAAATTTAGTTCACACCTTACTAAAATAAGAGCTATAAATTTTTCCTTAAAATTAATAAAAATGCTTTAAAATAATGCAAATTTATTTGATTTTAGTTTACGAAAAACTTTCATCAACTTAAAAATAGGGACCCACTTTCCTCTCCTCTCCCTCTCCGATTTTTTTAAAATAAATAGTCTCAATCGATTGCCCAGCAAAAAATAATGTACCTACATATTTTTTTTTTTTTTATAGTGACTGGTTTAGTGGTGGTGTACACCACTGTCATGTGACAAAATTGAAGAATTCTTCATGAGGGACCTCATTGAAAGTTGTTTAAAAAAAAAACTACTAAAGCGATAGCTCGTTGGAAAGGTATTGAATCAGGCTTTAATTGAAAAATAAAATTTTCCTAATTTTTTTCAGAAATTTACCTTTTTTCCCATGAAAATTAAATTTTCCGATTTTCCACAGAAGCTCCTAAATTTTCCGGCTAATTTTATATTTTTGGATTCCTCATAATTTTTGCTATAAGAATCAGCAATAAAAAAATGGGCCCCGACTCCTTGTTTGGACAGGAGAAGAGCATTTAAGAGACCACCTTGTTCTCATTGTTTTTATATTTTTTATAATTGAATTATTTTTAATTATTTAACATTATTTTATTTTATTATTAAAAATACATTTTAAAAATTATTTTACAGTTAAAAATACATTTATGAAGAAAAAATCTTTCTTGTTTTGCTGCTTATACTTAATTACAATATTTATTAAAAATTTCAATTGTCTTGGCATCATTATAAAATTAAAGTAACTTTAAATTTAGCACGTCGGCAGACGAAGAGTACCGCTTTACATTAATTGACATATCATAAATATTTGGTATGAAGCAATGAAACTTTTGTGTTCCAGTTATAGTTTTGACATTATTATATCTGTTTTGAAGTCGTCGCTCCATGGCATCGTGTTCTTTTTGAGTGCATAAAACTGTGTTAATGGCAATTCCCTTGCTTTGAATCCACGAAAACAAATGTTGTACATTTAAGATCTGGTCAGTATATGGCCTTTGCAAACTTGCCTTAGTCGCCATGCGTTTTAGGGTTCCCCCTAACGCATCGCATGGGCCCTTACCGTGGGTTAAAACATTTTTAACTTAAGCAATTCTCATTTGGTTTATAGTTTTTATTGTATAACTAATTTAGTTAAGACCATTAATATTTAAGTAATAAATTTCAAATTGAAAATATTTGTATGTATTAACGAAAATAATATTCTAATTGTTTTCGTTAATATTCTAATAAAAAAAAATGAAATTGATTAATTAGATTTTGTGATGCAAACTAAAATACTTATATATCTAAAAGTTAGAACTTAATGAGAACTACAAATTAATAAATATTAACAAGCGAAATTTGTGTGTGTGTATTTTGAATGTACGTAACATAAAAATAATTTATAAATTAAAAATAAAGTTTATTCAGCATTACCACGAGTTCAAGAGTAATAAAATTTAAGAAAAATTTACTTGTTTACAAATAATTTTTACTAAATTTAAGAACAAATTTATACTAAATTAAAGTAAACAATATACTAAATTTAAGAAGAAATTTACTTACTTTAAGAAAAAAATTTACTTAATTTAAGTAAAGTATTTGTACTTGTTTTTAAGAAAAGGGTATACTTGACTTAAGTTCAAATGTCTTTGGAGCTAAATCATTCCCAAATTCCTTAAAATTTAGTTAAATTACTTTATATTTGATAAATATATTTCTGAGTGAATAGAAACGTATTTAACAAATTTTGATTTTTAATAGAAAATTAAGTGTATTTTCTTTAAAAAAGCCCTATTTCAATAAAATTTGTTCAACCAGGAATACCATATAACAATTTATAAGAATAATCGAAATTATATTAAAAAAATCAAAAATCGTTTAATTGAGTGCTCTAAAAAATATGTTCAACTTAGTGTAGAGCTACGAGAAAATTTACACAAATTCAAGGGGTCAGTTAAAACATGAACACCCGTCCCGCGACCAGTTAAAACAGGGCTAGTCTGAGAGGACCTACAAAAATTACTCACTAGCGTTAGTCTGAGAGGACCTACAAAAATTCCTCACTTGTCTTTTTACTGGCAACTTGGTAAATTACAGATAAACAGTCTTCTAGCGCTTATCCTATAAAAACATTGATTTTTAAAGTTTTTTTATGCAATAAAACAAATATTTACTAGTGTTTATTTTCCATTTTTTTAGCCTAAATTTAGACAGACATTTAGATGTGCATATATGGTCATTCAATAAAAACTTGTGTAAAAAAATATGGTCGAATTGAAGAAAAACAAACAAGCGCTCAAGCGTTTAATTAAAAAACATTTTTTATCAATTTTAAGCACCGTTTACTTTGGTTTTTCGTCTCGTACACATTTTATTTTTTCAGTTTGTACAAGTAACATTTGTTTGCCTACTCTAAGGTTTAAACCACAACAACAAAAAAAAAAAAAAAAAGAAATAGAAAAGAAAACAACAAAATATTTTTAACAAAAATTTGGCTATAACTTCGGTATATCACACAAAAAAGGGGTTAACATCAATAAATCATTCATGTTATTTAAGAGTGTTTTTAAGGGTCTGTTATGTGCTTTATTAAAATATTACTTCCAGGGATCCATGACCTTTAGTCTACTTACATATTTTTATTTTATAGATGTTTTACTTCTTTTTATTCTAGCCCAGCTCGTTTTTTTCTTTTTCCCGGTATCTCTGTCAGTCTTTAGCGCATTATGTTAAGAAGGTTATTATGTATTTTTTTATAGTATTATACACATTCTTATTTGTAAATAAATAGATCTTTTCATTCACAAGTTTAACATAAACTTGGTTTTTTTTTCTATATTTTTTTTTAAACCAACAAATGTTGATGTCTATGGCAGGTCTTTTACTTTTCTTCGCAGGAGGCATCATAAATGCAAATCACGTTCTATATTATGATTTATTATCAATGTTTCTTTTTATTTCGGTTTTCTTTTTCTCTCATCCAGAATATAAATACAAAAGCAGAAAATATATATATTTTTTTTTTATTTTAGAAAGAAAAATTGTATAGAACTTAAGACATTTCCTTGTTATAACATTTACATTTTTATGTCTATTGTCCATGGGAATTGTTTTACACGAGTTTCTGTTTCAGTTGAATGGCTGACTGGCTGGTAGGTCGTTGCTTGATATTGAAAACAGAAATACAATAACCTGATGAGTGCTGACATAATAAATTGATTGGTATCTTGTGTATTATTATTTGTTGTTGTTAATGTTGTTACTGTTATTGCATTAAATAGAGCCAGAGTTTCTAAATATTTTATATTGCCATAGCTTTCGATATTTTTGAAAATTATATTCAAAAATCTATGCTTAAAATAATAGGTTGCTAAAAAAAAACCTATAAAACTTTCAACTAAATTTAAATTTTTAGCTGAATTTTTGTTAAAATACTATTTAAAACTATCATCCGTACTAGAGAAAATTTTAAATAGATTTACAATTAAGATTAAACATTTTGGAAGACTTGGTTTGTTTGTTAAAAATTTTGGAAGACTTAGTTTGTTTTTTAAGAATTTTAATTGGTTAATTTATTTTTAGGTATTCAAAATTATTATAAAAAATATTTTTGTCTTGTTCTTTTATTAACAATTTCAAATTTTATTTTATAGTTACGCCTAATGATTTTAGTTTATCTGAAAAAAAAACTCACGAAAAAGTTATTTTAAGAGAATACCGGGGGGGTTTATAAGGGAAACTATTAAGTTTTTCAAAATTTAGCTGGATATTTATATAAAACTAGTATTTTAAACAATCATCTGTACTACAGAAAATTTTAAATATACCTTTATTTGAATTCTAACATTTTGGCTGACTTGATTTATTATTTAAGCATTTTGATTGGTTGATTTGTTTTTAGGAAATCAAAAATATTTAAAAAAATATATTTTAGGGTCCTCTCGCTAAAACTTTAAAAATTTGTTTTATAGTTAGGCCCAATGATTTAAGTTGTCTTCATTTAAAAGAAACCTTAAAAATAAAATCGTAGATTTTATTGAATCTTGAAATTTCTTTCGCCCCAGTTTAGGGGTTTAAATATTCGGTTATAAAATTAACAACATTTTTGTTTTATTATTCTTTTAAAAATTTTTTAGAAGAATTGGATGGGAAAGTGAAAAGTTATTGAAATCATACGAAAGTTTCTTCGTTACTTAAAAGATATTGATCCCGTTAACTACATTTGAGTTCAAAATTTAAATAAATAATTGCCAATATAATAACAGTTGTTCGACTTTAATGAGACTTTTCTGAAAAAGTTTTTTTTTATCCATATTTTAAATCAGTGGCAACCTTGGTAATAATATGGATGCAATACTTTATCGATGCAATACTTTATCGCTAAATGGGCTTATAATTTGCGATATCCGTCTGTCCGTCGGAATACCTCAATTTTTCTGAGATTAAAGGGCTTCTGTTAGACCGATTTTAATAATTTTCTTCACCTCAAAATTTTTTTACACCACTAACCTATTTTTTCAAAACAAAAAAATGGTTGTTCTCCTGACAGAAAAAATTTCACCAATATAATATTTTTTCATATCATTTTTTTAAAATGTTTTTGTAACAGAAATACTGTGGAGGGCAGAGGGAGTCCAAAGATTTCCAAATGAAGGGATTAAATTAAACAGCGCTCAAAAATTGATCTTTCGTGCCGGCACATTTTGCTCTAAATATTAAGGGGGAAAGTGTACATCCGCCAAGGTATTGTAAAAAAAATTCCGTTAATGTTCTTCCTGTTTAACCCTGTAACAGGCAAGAGCTTAATTTTAATGACAACAGATTGTTAATTTTTTTTTTAATAATATTTGCCAAAAAACAAATAAATTGAAGACTGAAGTTGAAAATCTGTTTTATTTTAGTCGCCAGGCGGAAAAAAAGAAAGGCTGCCTCAGGGCATCCTTGCCTGTTTACGGTAAAAATTATAAACAGGTAGAGTTTTATTAATTAAATGAGTTTTATTCAAAAAATGATTTTTTTTTTTTTTTGAAAAAAGCAAAAACTAATACTAGTTTTGGTAATAATATGTAAAAAAAAACAGTTTTTAGTATTTGAGCAACACAAATGTATATCACACTTTTTGCATTTACATTGTGTTGGGGGCTTCTTATAGAGTACGGAAGCGAAAAATTTCCTTGAAAAGCTACTTCGTTGATGTGAATGCGCATCGATGTATTTCGCCATATTATATTTTAATATTCCGTTGACTCCTTTCGTATTTCATCTACACCTGAAAGTAAATCAGAAATTTATTTGAAAAATATATGGAATAACATATTTAGTAGTACCTGAACCAGAGAATCCCCCATTCGTTGGCGAAACAAGTGGACCAATATCTTCCATAGAGGGTAATGGCGATCGAAGTCTATTTCTTGAAGTTGGTTTTGGGATATTAAGGATCTCCTTTGTAGTTACCGCTACAGAACCCAACAATGATTGAGGTAAATCTTCAATTGAAAGGTTAGTAGACAATGTATGGACATCCTGAGGCGAAATGTTACTCGATTCCGTTTCCTTTGTTTCCCCAGAGTGACGTAAAAAAAGTTCACTATCTTCAACTTCTTCAACAATATCATCATCCTCATAATTGGGATCTTCAAATTCATCATTACTACTGAAATTTGATAGCTTTCATCGGTTTTCACTGAGTCCATAAACTTTTGCAATTCATCATTAGTCAATTCAGAAATATTTAATTTATTTTTTCTGGGAAATATATCTGGTTTTTCCATTTTTTAAAAGTAAAATCCACAATACAAACAAAATAATATATATTACAGTGAAAATGGTTTAGAACACAAAAATTGCCATAAACGGGCAAGAGTGCCCTGAGGCTGTTATAATATTTTTGCGTTCAGAACAAATAATATTATTATTTTAATAACCATTTTTGGTTTAATTTAAATAATTATATATAAACTACTTAATAATTATTTTAGTTTTCTTCGATCTTCTCTATTCATATAATATTCCTTATTGAGCTAAAGATCCTTTATTTATAAAAAATTTAATTATAATTATTTATTTATCCCAATATTTCGTCACCACATTGGGTGCCTTTTTAAAAAAAAAATTGTTATATATAAGTTTTCAGTTAATAATTTTAATTTATTAATTATAAAAAAAGACAATTTCCCCTGAAGAAGTCACCCAATGTGGTGACGAAATATTGGGATAAATAAATATTTATAATTAAATTTTTTATAAATAAAGGATCTTTAGCTCAATAAGGAATATTATATAAACTACTTACTTAAAATTATTTTTTGTATTTTTTTAATTGGAAGTCTGTTTTTTTATTTTACAAAAATTATATTTTTTTTCAATATTTTTTTTTTTTCTAATCACACTGATTTCTTGCATAAAAATAAAAACATAACACACAAAACTAATTCTATTGCATTCAACCAAAAATATAACGGTAAACAGAATAGTAAGTAATCGAAAGTAACAAAGGTACACTTAAAAAAATGGTCAGTAGCATCACAATAGGAAAAAAACGGATAGCTGCCTTGAGGCATCCTTATCTGTAAGAGGGTTAAGGAAAGTAGTATCCTAAGTTTTTCTCTTATAATCCCCGCAGATACACCACAAAAATATTCAGGGCCAACAATGGGCACCGCAGTTGCCCTTTCCCAGGAACCCAGCTTAGTATTAGTCTGTTGCATTCACCGAATCTATTTAAAGCGTCATTGCAGTCCAGGGAAAGTCTAGACGACAGGGCTTAGGACATAACAGATGGTCAAGCGCCTAAGTGGCGCTTGACCGTTCGATACTCCTACGTACAAAACTACACCTGGCATATGGACTGGTATTTGCCCATCGGAAGGGTACATTAAATGAGGGACTTATGGTTAAGAATTTTAGAACCCCTGCACTATAAAGGATTTTATGTTTATTTTATTTAAGTTTGTATTAACAGTTTGTAGTTAGCATAACTTTTGTTATTCTTTAAGATAATTCAATAAAATTTATTGTTATTTTCTTTTTAATAAGTTTTTTTTTTTCTAGAAATGGTTTAAAGATATAAATTAGTTTGGAAAATATTAACATTTTATGTTTATATTTCATATCATCCTGAAAATATGCAATTAATACAAAACCATATAAAAGCCTTTAAGTATATTATATATTTTGGAAAATATTTAAGAGTTAATTTAACTTTGCATATTAATTAGGTTTACATAGAAAACAATGTATTCATGGTTTATCATAAGTCATGGTGATTGTTAGTTTAGCTGTTTTTTTTTTTCTTTTCTTTTTCAATCTCTTTAGTGTTTGTTTTGTTAATACGTAAGTCAATTTTATTATGTAAAGACTGTGACTGTATTTAATTTTCAAACTCATTAGTAATTCTTCACATAATTTAGTGTGTTCTTTAGAAAATCAAAAATATTACATTTCAAACACATGTGTTTAATTTGAAAAGCAATGTATCTAAAAGTATGCCACATATTTTGTTTTAAAGCCTCCTAAAATATGCGAAATAATTTCTAAGGCTCATTAAACTTAATAACAATTCATGATGATTGTTCATTTTAATTTTAGATTTGTTTTATTAGGTCGGCTAACTTATCTAAACATAAGCTTAACACAATACAGAAATATTTCATGGCACATTTTACAATTAATTATGTAAGCTAGAAAATTTTGTCGTTAACTTTAATCAGAAGAAAATTTTTTATGAAAATAACTCTGGATAGGAATAAATTAAGCATACTCTGAGACAACTTAAACGGACTTAGCTAATATATTAACCCTTTGTTGCATAGTGTTGCATATCTGCATCATACTTTTAAATGCTTTGTATTTGTTGTACTTTATTTTGTTTTTGAATTATGCTCAATTTTAAAATAAATTGGCTTTCAAGTGAACGGAAAGTGCACGTGTTAAAAACTAAAATTTTGTGATAGTGTTTTATTAAAAAGTTGAATATCCAACAAGTTTTTCACGAGTAAGTATTTTTTTTTTTTTTAAATTTTTTGTATATTTGACTATCGAATAAAAATTAAATCAATCATATTTTATAAAGAAAAACATTTAATTTTCATGAAATAAACTATGATGCATATTTCCAACACCATGCTAAGTGCACTTTTATTTATGATTTTTAGTATGCCTTTATTTTTATCTGATAAAGAGCTGGAGAGGGTTTTGGACGAATGGGTTGACAGTGAAGATGATTTTGGTAATGAAAGTGGTGACGAAATGCTCGGCAACGAAGATCTGGTGATTGTTACCAAAAAGTATATAATTTACTATAGAGTATTTTTCCCGCTCTACCAGAAATTCAACATGGTACAGAGCTCAGCGGCAACATTTTTAAATGAGAGGGCAACATTTTTAAAGTTGCTAAAGTGTTGAAAAACATTAAATTTGGTGTATGCAGTGCTGCCACATAAACAGTGTAATTTTTAATCCCAGTTTTTGGGATTCTTAACTGTTTACCAGTTTTTTCATGAAAACAATTTTTTTTCAAATTATTGCATTTTTTATAGGTTTTTAGTTACATGTTGCAACAATTAATAGCATAGTTATTCTCTTTATTATATATTTTTACCATAGAAATGGGAAATAATGGATATGAATAGACATAGTCGGTCAATGTGTGTGTACACACTTTAATACTTATCATGTCACAATGTTAAGTTTGAATTCGTAACTATTTTTTAACACAATTGCAAATTTTTGTTGTTTTTTTTACTTTATTAGAAATGTATAATTTTAGTAAAAATAAATAGTATATTGAACAAATATTATATTTTTATATGAAAAATCTGAAAAAATACATGAATAAAATAAAAAACATTTTTTTTATGAAATAATCTGAAAAATCTCTAGCATCCCAAAAAACGGCAAAAAAATAGTTAAAATTGGTTATATGGCAGCACCGCTAAACACTACTAAAAGTTGCCGACCAAAACTCACCTTTGTTGCCGCCAAACTATGTTCGTGTTCTAAGAGAGTACTAAAAAGTTCGTGAGAGAGAAACATACTCTATAGAAAATTATATACTTTTTGTTGTTACCAAATGTGGCGAGGGCACAGATGATGTAACAAAACCAGTTTACGTAGAAGATGTGGATATTTAAAGATGATTTAAAGGTGATTGTTCTTTGTCCGAGCCATTGCTTGAGCTATCCACACCAATTAGCTTCTTCAACTACTTTTTTTCTGACGATATAATAAATCATATTGTATCAGAATCAGCCCTGTATGCAACTGAAATAAATCCAAATCATTTGGTTTCAATATCTTCTGCCCATATAAAAAAATATATTGGGATATGCATTTTAATGTCAGTGGTTCAAGTACCAAACATTCGGCTTTATTGGAGCCCTATTGTTGGAAATGAAACCATAGCGAACACTATGACTGTGAATGAATTTGAAAAAATTTGCCGATATATGCATTTTAATACAAATAGCAGCATGCTGCCAAGGGATCACCCTAAACATGATAGACTACATAAAATTAGACCTCTTTTGACCCCATCTGGTTAATAAATTTTCAACGATCCCACGAGAGGAGTGTTTATCTTTAGATGAACAGATATGTGCGACAAAAGCACGTAGAGAGGAGTGTTTATCTTTAGATGAACAGATATGTGCGACAAAAGCACGTAGTTAGTTATATGAAACAATACATGCCTGCAAAGCCCCATAGTGGGGGTATAAATTATGGGTTTTAAGTTGAGTATCGGGATTCATCTACAATTTTGAAATTTACGCAGGTAGAGAAATGGATGAGCAAATTTTATCAGATGAGCCTTAGCTAGGTGCTTGTGCTAATGTAGTAGTAAGATTGACTCGCTGTGTTGAACAAAATGTTGGGCACAAAATATATTTTGACAACTTTTATACGACTCTATCTTTAGTTGTCGGGCTGGCAAAAAAAGGAATATACTCCGTTGGCACTATTCGCAGAAATAGATTAACAAACTGTAAGCTTCCAACGGAAAATGATCTAAAAAAAGAGCCAAGAGGAAGGTCAGTTGAATTTTTTGCCAACATTGATAATGTCGACATATGTTCACTTTGCTGGAAAGACAATAAGGCTGTAAATTTGTTGTCAACATTCGTTAGCGCTCACCCAATCTTAACTGTAAAAAGATACGATAAAACCAAGATGCAGCACATTGAAATAGACTGCCCCAATATAATTAAACAATATAATATGCATATGGGTGGTGTTGACTTAACAGACAGCCTTATTGGACGATATCGAATAAAAATAAAGTCCTGAAAGTGGTATATGCGGATATTTTACCATTTATTAGATATTACAGTCGTTAACTCATGGATCTTATATAAAAAAGTAGGTTCAGCTCGCAATGAAAAACCGATGAGCTTGTGTGATTTTCGTTTAGATATTGCAGAATCACTTTGCAGAAGTGGTGTAGTGCTTTCAAGACCTAGGGGCTGGCCAGTCAGCTCTCCAGTGCAGCCAGCACAAGGGCAACGAAAAAGAAAATGTTCAAGCTCACATGTGCCAGATGATGTAAGAAAGGACGGGATATCGCATATGCCAGTTTACATGGAAAAGCGTCTTAGGTGTAAGGTTCCAAGCTGTACCGGATACAGCTTCATAAAATGCGATAAATGCAATTGTGCCTTATGCTTAAATAAAAACAATAACTGCTTCCAAACTTTCCATTCCTAGAAAGGTATCAAAATGTTTGTTTTATCTTTTAACAGAGATTGTTTGTACCAACTTTTTTAAGAAATGAATTCTTTTCTATTTTGTACCAACAATTTTATATATATATTCTTTTAAATACTACGATTAGACATGTTTGATGATATCAGATTAATAAATATCACTAAAAACTTAAGAACTTTGTTTTTTACTTTTGCATGTATAAATGCATGATGATGCAGATTTGCAACGGGACGAAAAATCTGTTTTCCGGAAAATCGGGCAGCGGAAAATTTTTACCAATATTTTTTTTTGAGTTTGCGAGATCAATTTTTATTAAAATCAATTTATTTGGTTCCACAAGAAAAAATGATACAACAAAGGGTAAAAAAATGTCTTTAACAAAAGTTCCCGCTCCTATATTCTCTAGTAAGAAGAATAGGAGCACCGATCCCGGGGACGCTATATATGCTGGCCGGCGTGCATCTCTAAACTAGGATCAGAAAGGCCAACCAGAAATCCCTCTGAAACACTCTCACAAATGAACAACGGTACCCTAATCGTGATAAGCAGGTTTTGCAGTGTGCCAATAACTACACTCAGAAAAAAAAAGTTAGTAGAAAAATTTGTAATCGGGTTTCAATTCCACTTTTGTACAGATTTTTAGTAAAAAAATATTATTTAGCAAATCTTTTTGCTATTTACATTTTACAAATTACAGAATTTTTACAGAATATTTAAAAATTTTTGTTGCTAATTTCAGAAATTATTTTACAAATTTTTGACAACCGATTTGCTAAAATTAGCAAAAAAAAATATTACAAATTTTAAAAAAGTGGATATTGAAGGAAATGTTATTTCTAATTAAAACTTATACCTACAAACTTAGATTGCCTTAAAATGTTACATAGATTAAAAAAGGGATCGGACTCATGTCTAAAAATAGGACATCCACTTAAAATAGCACTAAAAAGTTTCTTTAGTTCTAAAAATCAGCCCTAAAAACAATTAAAATTTGGCCTTAAAAGTAAAAAAAACAAGTAAAAAAATGGCTAAATTCGGTTGTGCCGAATCTTTGAATACCCTCCACCAAAGGGCATGAAGATGATATATGTATATACTAAATTTTGCATGAACTGTAATATGAATATGTTTTGTCAATTTATGTAACGAACTTTTGTTATTTAGTTTTAGCAATGTTATTTACAGAGGTCTGCTCTGTTAGCGACTTTAACATTGTTCATTTTTACGTTAACTTAGTTATCATAGTATGTAAGACAATAAATGTAATCGAACAATAAGAAGACTTAATAACATTTTTACTTACTTAACAGAAAAAAAAATAGTTACAGAAAAATTGTACAAATTTGTATGGAAAATTTAGAGGTACCTTCACATTTTCACTCATAACTTTTGAACCGCTTGACCGATTTTGCTCATTTTAAATACCAAACTGCTCGGGAGGATGTTCAATAATCTGGGTAAAAATAGGCACCCCCGCTTGCGTCTTCGCGTCGTGATCGCCATTTCAACAGACAGACAGACAGACGGACATCGCTAAATCGACTTAAAATTGCATAAGGATTACGAATATATATACTTTATGGGGTCTTAAGCCTATATTTCGACATATTCCAAACGGAATGACAAACTGATATATACCCTCACCATATATGGTGGAGGGTATAAAAATTGACTAAAATATTTTTCAAAACATAAATTACCAAATTAAAATAAAATGATAAATTCTTTTATGTTTAAACAATTTTTAAGATTTTTAGGCCTTTGATTTTTTTTTTAATTTTGTATAAAATATTTCTTGAAAAATATATTCAAAATTGTTCACGCTCGATAAAAAACAAATTAAAATTTTGGACTCATATTAATAATATTTAGTAATTTTTTTTGCTGATTTTAGCAAATAGATTTTTAATTCCACTTTACAAAAAGTCTACTAAAATTTAGTAGCGGCTACTAATTTTTCTACTAATTTCATTGTACTACACGTCAGCAGACACGTGTTGCTAAGATTAGCAAAAAATACCGCTGGGCTCAAATTAGCAGAATTTCCCATAATAACAGCAAAATTTTCAGTTGCCATTACAGACTTTTTTTGGTGAGTGTAACTCATGTAAGTACAAATTATTATAGAGACGAATACAATTTAAAATAGAAAAAATCCAGTACGATGACGACCTTTGGCTTTTAAAAATGCATATTGATTGGAATTTGGAACGTAAGAACTTTTTCGGCGGCATCCAGATTAGAACAAGCGTGTAAGGAAATGTAAAAGCTACAAACGTTTTCTTCTTTTCTGGTAACAATAACAGTCATTGTAGTGTTGCATATTTCTAAAACAAAATCCAGTCGCTACTTACAAGAATTTAGCCTGATTTCAAGTCTCCGATGTGGTTTTGCTGGGCAATTTAAGTTTGTAGGTTTACGTTTAAATTATTAGAAATAAATTTTCCTTCATTATCCACTTTTTAAAAATCAGTATGTTTTTTTTTTTTGTTAATTTTAGCAAAACGGTTTTTAAAAATTTGTATAATGAAATTAGCAATACAAATTTTTTAATACTCTGTTAAAATTATGTAATTTGTAAGATGTAAATAAGAAAAAAATTACTTAATAAATTATTTTTTTTTTCAAAAAATCAGTACAAAAAAAGTAAAGGGGGCTGAAACCCGTTAACAAATTTTTGTACAAATTTTTTCTATTAATTAATTATCACCCCATTGGAAAATGCCGCCATTTTTGCAAATGGTATCGTCTGCAGTTTGGTTTTGACACTCGTAAAATAGACGGGTGCAAAATTTAAAATGAATAACAATCAATGGATATACGCTCTCTCAAAGTCAAGATGTGGTGGGCAGTTACGTTGGAAAAGGTATTTGAACCCACGGTTGTGCTATTATGACGAACAACGACCCTTATAGAGCCATGCTGATTGGATTTTCCTTATCGAAAGTCACGACATTGATTTGTAGGACAAGTGTCTCCAACAGGGCGGGGCCACCTGTTTCAAACTCCTTATAAGTCTTCAAACAATGCGGCGATCCAGGGTGTACAGTTTTTATATATTTATATATTCATGAAGGCTAAAACATTTTTTTTTATCATATTACATTGCTTTTAATATTTTTTTATTTTTAAATTAGTTTAGCAGAACGTTTAACGGCACGATCTCCCAACCCTTGTTACGCGACTGCTTTAAAAAAATTTTAATTTATTTCAATAGTAATATGCATTTTAATTTGAGTTGGGTCCAAAAATTATTTATTTTCGCTATGACTATGTTATGTTATATTAAATTAAAAATGCCAAAAGTAACAGAAAAACATTATATTTATTTTTCATCTTGCCAGCAATAAATCACATAAAAGTTTTTTTTTTTTTGTAACAAATTATCTTAACTAATTTGAATTTGAAGATATCAAAAAAAAATGTTGTCCACCTAATTAAGTTAGAAACAATTTTTTTTTTAATAATTTTATTTTAAATAGCCTGACTACCAGAAAAAATTAAATTTGAAAAATACAAACATAATGAAATTATTCTATGAGACATTTAAATATTTTGACAACTTTTGGCCTTTTTGCTGTTGAAATGTTTTCATTTTTGTTTGCCTCTTCTTACTAACAGTCCGGGCTCTACCACAAACAGGACACACAAGACAGAAGGACACAAAAAATTTAGAAAAATAAAATATGACAAAAACTAACCAGCAGAGCAACCAGTTGGCACTTATCATTTATGAGGAGCCAAAGAAAAACGAAATTCCTAAAAACTGGCATAACTAGACTTTCTGAAAAGTAAAACCCCCCGCCACACACCCAAACCCTTTCATAAAGGAACTAAATAATACACTGTGGTGCAAAATTATAGCCGCATGTACTTTTTACCAATTTTGTGCATTTACATAAAAAATTGCAGAAATGTGTGTATGACATCTGAAAGACCTTGAAAAATAATAACAAAAACAACAAACAAATATTTGTTTTTGTATATAAAAAACAGTTACAACAAATTCTTAGTTTTTTTGTTGGTGCATAATTATAGCCGCAGATTATAAAAACAATTTACTCAGCTAACGGTTAAGCCAGTTTTAGTTTTTTTTTTTTCTTTTATTCTTATTTGCTTTGATTATTTATTATTCGCTAATTTGCAAATAATAAATAATTTGATAATTCTCGAAATGCCACGCGGTTGTTATTTGTCCGATATTGAAAAAGGCAAAATTTCTGCTTTTCAAGAAGAAGGCGTTAGTTTTCGAGGAATTGCTCGGAGAATAAAGCGATCTGAAAAGGTGGTACGCAATTTTTTAAAAAATCCTTCAAATTACGGACAAAAGAAAAAAAATGCTGGACGAAAACCCAAACTTTCAGGTCGTAATAAACGCAAGATTATCAGAAGCGCTAGCAACTCCACGAAAAATGCCAAACAAATTGCACACGAATGTGATTTAAATGTGTCCCGTTGGACTGTAAATCGTGTGCTAAAGCAGTCTTCAGTTATCTGCCGCCAAAAAATGAAGAATGCACCACGATTACTGCCACGGCACAAAAGTGCACGCTTGGATTTTGCAAAAAAAAAAATAACATGAATACGGACTGGAATAAGGTAAGTCACATTTAGCTATCTCTAGTCAGCATTTATTTGAATTTATTTTTACAGATAATTTTTTCGGATGAGAAAAAGTTTAACTTAGACGGTCCGGATGGGTACAATTCATATTGGAGAGATTTACGTAAGGAACCGCTATATTTTTCCAAAAGAAATTTTGGTGGTGGATCATTGATGGTTTGGGGAGCGTTTTTGCCAATGATATGCTAGAGTTGGCTTTCCCAAGTACCAAAATGAATTCGGCAGAGTACACAACTCTTCTCCAGACAAACCTGAAACCATTTTTTGATCGAAATCGTGACAAAAATATGATTTTCCAGCAGGATAATGCAGCTGTTCACAAGAGTAACCATACTCGCATGTGGTTAGAGTCCCACAACATCCCTCAATTGCAATGGCCAGCCTGTTCCCCTGATCAGAACCCCATTGAAAACATCTGGGGAATAATTGTACACAAAATATATGGTGGCAACAAGCAATATGACACGATTGGGGATCTTAAAGCCGCGGTAATTGAAGCTTGGGAATCCATCACAAGTGAAGTTCGTTTAAATCTAGTCAACAGTATGCCACAACGAATTTTTGAGCTGATCTCTAACAAGGGAGGCCCAACACACTACTAATGTATAAAAAATTTTAAAACAATTCATTGCTTTTTATTTTTTTTTAATATTTTCTATTAATATTTATAAGTGCGGCTATAATTTTGCACCAAGATAAAAACAAACTTTGTGTTATAACTGTAAATAAAATTAACTTATTTTAAAAAACTATATTGAATATTTATAACGTTATTATTGCCGACAATTTGATATTATTAAGTTTTTTTAAATACACCGTTAAAGATAAAAAATGTCGAAAATTTGGGTGCGCGGCTATAATATTGCACCACAGTGTAGTAACAAATGAAATAACATTAAAATTAATGTTAACACGAAATGTTTGCTTTTTGATATATTTGAAAAGAACACAAAACTAAAATAAAAAATTCAAAACAAAATATATATTTTAAAACCCTTAAAGCATATATTTATTTATATGATAAAGTTTGTAAATTTTACTATTTAAATGTTTGTTTACATACCAAACAAATATTCAATATTTTTATTAGTGTTTAAGGCTAAAATAATTATTTTTTATAACCATCATAAAAAAGTTTTCTTTTAAAGGATTTTCTTCTGATAAAATAAAATATCCATTTAAGAAATGATATAAACATTTTCTTTTATTATTCTTGTTTTATGATTCAAGCTTAAAAGAAAGTAATTTTAATATAATATAATATAAACTTAAAGATTAAGGCTTGTGTTCACAAAAAAAAAGGTTTAGTAGATAAAATTTTCTAACAAAATTTATTTAATAATCCTCCTTTGTCTTTACTAAGTGTTTGTGAATAAGGAGACCTTGAAATAGTATGTAAATTTTAGTAATTTCATATATTATTAAATTTAATTATTACAATTACAAACAATTTAAATGTTTTTAAATTTAAATGTGTATTTAAATGTGTATTTTAATTAAATTAGAAATTTTGTAACTCTTTCACCCATTTTTAGCTAGTTGGAAATACCCAAAAAGGGAGTCATCTTAGAAATATTTCGAGAAAGGATAGGACTGATTAAATAAATGGGGTAATATAACTCCATATTTTAACCTCTTCCAGGGTTAAAAAGAAGGAAAATGTTAAAAATTTTTTTGATCTTTAAACATGCGGTGCATACTGTTGATATCAGAGAAATAATTTATGAGAACCAGGACAGAGGGGTTAGTGTTAGTGGACATTAGACTTGAATTAATGTTCTCATAAGTAAATTTTCCCTGTAATACATTGTGCCATACTCTGGACGGCAACAAACGAATGTGATCGACTAGATAATGGGGTATTCACTTATCCCAGAAGAAGTCCTAGACTTAACAAAGTTTGTAAGTTAAAATAACTGAAAATATCATTTAAAAGAAATGATATTTTATTTAAAAATCGGTCTACTTAATTTTCATTTAAAATATTTATTTGTTATTTATTTTTAAATGTTGATTAATCAACTGACACATCCGTAAGAAACAAATGATATAATCAGTTAAAATAAATGTCAAAATTTTACCCACCAATCCTTAAAAAATAAATGTTTTTTTCATTTATTTGAAATTATTTCCGTTTTTGTATTTTTTGTTTTTTTTTTTAATATACTCGTACAATACAAAATGTATGTATGCATATGAAGCTATAGACACTTTTTGTGTGAATGTGTTTGTGTATGTATGTGTGTTTATGAAGTTCTTGTAATTTGTATTGAAAAATTTTGTATATATACAACCAATTTAAATAAAAAAACAAATTGAAATTTTTTGAATATTTTTTTTTGAAACAGACAGCAAACAAAATTTAAATTTGTAATAACTGTTACGGACACAAATAAACCACAAGTTTCCGTTTTGTGGGTGAATTTTTATTAAATTTCAAACAAATGAAAAAAATAAATGAAACTGAAAAAAATCGGTAAATGATAGTAAATTATTTCGAATAAATGTATAAAAAAGTTAATATAGATATTTCTTTGAAAAATAAATGTATCTTCCTTTATTTTTAAATGGAACGGAAAACTTTTTCATTAAACTACAAACAGTTAACTACATAATATTCTGAGTGTATCTTGGAAATATCATCGAAAGAACAGTGTAACACAGCCCACATTCCTACTGTGCTCCAATGTGTAAATAAAGTTGGATACCCTACTATAACACTGTGCTAGACACAAAAATATGCAGAGGTTCTCATAATCTCGATCACTTCTTTAAGTTTGTTTTTTATTAGCAAATGTAGTAAGATAATGGTATTCCTAAAGTTTAAACTTCAATAAATCATAAGTTTGCTGTTTGTAAACGGATTTTCAAAAATATGAGTTTCATTTTTCAAACAAAACATTTTTTTTTTAAATCGGTTTGAAAATGGCTGAGCTACAATAGTTTAAGTTCAAAAAAAATGCACTTTTCGCAACAAATTTTCACAACAAAATTTTTTCACTTCTGGATCACTGTGCCGACGGCCCTGCTGGCTAATTTACAAATATGTTAGGCATAGTGCATGCTACTCTGTCGAGTTCAGGAAGTGGTTGATCACTTTTCGGCAAGCAAGAGTTTCTTGCGAACACTTCATACAAAAAGTAAGTATTATCAGTGAATATTTGATCATTCATTATTAGAGTTGGAATGTATAAACTACCATTATCCCATTTGGCATGAATAGGCGGTTCGGCAAAAAGCTTTTCACATCGAGCGTCTTTGGCAGCTTGTGTCATTTGGTGTAAACGTAAAAAACAATACTATTATTGCCTCGATAAACCAGATAAAGTGTTTTTGCGGGGAGTTCTTCCTCATAACGTTAATATGAAGAAAAGTTTGGTCGAGGGTCGTCTAATGTTAGTGGAAGGCAAGGATAGACCAATCCAAAAAGTTTAAAGACGAAAAATTGGAAGCATAGCTCTATGTGGACGAATATCAAATGCTTCAGGAGTTGTCAGAATTATTGAAAGTGGATGAATAGACACTCAGAAAATGCCTAAAAGCCATAAAAGTAAAGAAATTGTTGAATCAAATCAAGGACATCGAAATGCCCCTTTCCAAAAAGAAAGCAACACATTAATTAATTAGTAGGAAGAATATCTTGAGTGAAGAAGAAAGGCACGACAAAGTAATTTTGCAGCATGACAACGCTCGGCTACATGTTGTAAGTTTGATCAAGACCTACTTGAAAACGCTGAAATGGGAAGTCCTACCCCACCCTTGGTATTCTCCACACACGTCTCCTTCCGTCTACTACTTGCTCCGATCGATGACACAAGTCTTGTACCAATATAAGTTCACTTCATATGAACAGTGCAAAAAATTGGTCGATGATGGGATTATCTCAAAAGATGAATTCTTCCAATCTGATATCCGAAAATTTGCAAAAAGGTGTTAAAAAATTGTGGCCAGCGATGGACAAAATTATTAGTAATATATTTGCAACCAGTTTTGCACAATAAATCAGTAAATTTCGAAATAAAGCTTATTAATTCAATGTTTTAATATTTTAAAAAAAAAGATAATGTCATATTTTGAATATTTTTTTAACCTTTTTGTTGTGAATGTTTTAATTTTAAGTTAAGATTTTATAGTACAAAGGCTTTGCACGGGTGATTTAAGATGCCCTTTTTACCGTGTTCTTGTTGGAAATTCTAAATGGTTGAAATGCTCTAACTTAAGATGTATGTCATGTACATACTTTAAATAATATAATGCTGATATTTATCTCGTGTACATACTTTTAGTATCATATGTACAGCCAGACAGAGTATCGAGTTTACCATTCACACAGTAAACTGATCTACCTTTTTCAAGGCCAGACTATTGCTGACTTATATAATTCACACTGCTGGTAGCGCATGTGTACTTGATACGCTCTCTTGATATAGTATAGTAGTAAGTAAGTAGGTTAAGTGAACCATTAAATAGAGGAGTCTAAAACATACCATCTGCTAACTCGGTAGCACTTTTATTAATCACCCTGAGGGAAAAAAGGGGTCAGTTGGCAATTGAAACCTGTCCCGTGATAGGTGAAAACTCGACCGGTTCCGAAAAAAAATATCACGAGATACGTGAAAAGAGGACCGGTTCCTAAAGTACCTACCACGTGACCGGTTGAAAAAGTCATGACATGTTCTTTTAGACCAGTCCTGTGACATGTCACAGAGGGCAATTGACCCCCTCCTAGGACAAGCCCAAGTTAAAGTGACCGTTCCCGTAACCGGTCCCTATCACAATAAACCTATCCTCGGATAGGTCCTTTTCCCGCAGAGTAGTTACGATCTCCCCACGTCAGAGTATATCATCTGGTAATTTACTGATGATATGCTCTGATGTGAGGAGATCGTAACTACCCTGCGGGAAAGGGACCTATCCGAGACATAAAGAATACACGTAACATAAAGAATACACATTCCCAATTTCATATCTGTAGCCAAAAAAAAAAAAAAAAAATATATATATATATATATATATATATATATATATATGTGCACAGCACATGTTGCGGGGACAGGTTTTCGTTCCACAAGTTACTATGAAGACATTTTGTTACTTTGGGGACTGTCCTTAAACTTTTCGTTATTCTAGTGTTTACTCTGAAGACATTTTACTGGACACAGCGCATTTTATAGGGACTTTTTTGGCTGTATATACAGATGTCTTCAAAGTATGCAAAATGAATATATATATATATATATATATATATATATATATATATGTGCATAGCGCATGTTGCGGGGACTGGTTTTCGTTCCACAAGTTACTATGAAGACATTTTGTTACTTTGAAGACTGTCCTTAAACTTTTCGTTATTCTACTGTTTACATTGAAGACATTTTACTGGATACAGCGCATATTACGGGGTCTTTTTTGGCTGTATATACAGATGTCTTCAAAGTATGTGAAATGCATATATATATATATATATATATATATATATATATGCACAGAGCATGTATATATATATATATATACACATACATATATAAATTTTCAGTACATTAACCCATACACCAGAACAGACATATTTTAAATAAATGTTTTCTAGCCAAAGCAGTTTACGTAGACCATTAAGCACGGCACTTTTCTCATTTAGAATCCATGCGTGCCTGGCTAGAATTCTCAAAACTACCTTATCACTGAATTAATCGATTGAATATATAGTACAGGGAACACATATTCCAAACATCTCTTTACCAATTGCTTCAATTTCATTTCTTTCCTGTTCCATTCTATTTAGTTGTGCTTGCTCAGTGTTTTATTTCCACTGATTCTCTGTTCCATTCCGTTTTTTTTCTCTGGTCTAATGTTTCAATTCTAATCGGTTTCCCTTCCATTACATTTCGCTCCACTAGTTCTATGTTTGAATTCAACTCGTTCCCATTCGATTTCGTTTCACTCTTTTGAATACCCATGTTTACTACGTTAGTGGTAAAAATTGCAATAAATATCTAAATTAGCTAATACTCCATTTCAAATTTCCAGAGTTTGGGCAAGCCGTCAAAGGGAAAACATATCTCCTTTGAACTTCCTTTGTTAGCAGTTCCTGGTGAAAATTCCAAAAACTACCTTAAAAGTAAGTTAGCCCATACTCCATTGAACATGAATATATTTAAATTTTGGGTTTCTAGCCCAAGAGTTTTTCCCTAATTGCTCTTCCCGTAAAAATTAACAAAAATTCTCTTTATTGAATGTTTACGACGGAGAGGAAACCTACATACTAACTTTTAAGATGATAGCTCCACCGGTATAGGCTTGGAGATGTTGAGTCTGTCTGTCAGTCAGTCAGTCGATCAGTCCATCAGCCAATCAATCAGTGATTGTATTACGTTTCTCTAGTGGTATTACAAAATATTGCAAATTTTTCAAGGATAAATTACACAAATGTATAATTACAAAATGTAATTGCGATCGGCCAGGTCTGATATTGTATATAATGATGAATTAACTTAAGTGTAGTACATACTATATAGCCCATACCAGAAACTACATGATAAACCCCAACATAATATTTACTACCTACGAGCCATACATGAGACTAATGCATTGCTTCGACTAATTAATTGTTGATATCATTACCATTACACTCACCAAAAAAAGTCTGTAATGGCAACTGAAAATTTTGCTGTTATTACGGGAAATTTTGCTAATTTGAGCCCAGCGGTATTTTTCGCTAATCTTAGCAACACATGTCTGCTGACGTGTAGTACAATGAAATTAGTAGAAAAATTAGTAGCAGCTACTAAATTTTAGTAGCAAAAAAAATAACTAAAAATTATTAATATTAGTAAAAAGCTTTGAATTTATTTTTTTTATCGAGCATCAAAAATTTTGATTATATTTTTCAAAAAACGAATTAATCATTTTGTTTTAACTTCGTAATTTCTGTTTTGAAAAATATTTTGGTCAATTTTTTTTTTTACTTTTAAGGTTTAATTTTAATTGTTTTTAGGGCGGATTTTTAGAACTAAAAAACCTTTTTAGTTCTATTTTAAGTGGATGTCCTCTTTTTAGACATGAGTCGGTATCTTCACTTCCGATCCCTTTTTAAATATATGTAACATTTTAAGGAAATTTAAGTTTGTAGGTGTAAGTTTTAATTAGAAATAACATTTCCTTCAATATCCACTTTTTTAAAATTAGTAAAATTTTTTTGCTAATTTTAGCAAATCAGTTTTCAAAAGTTTGTAAAATGATTTCTGAAATTAGCAAAAAAAAATTTGTTAATATTCTGTAAAAATTCTGTAATTTGTAAAATGTAAATAGCAAAAAGATTTGCTAAATAATAATTTTTTACTAAAAATCTGAACAAAAATAGTAGAGTGGGATTGAAAACCGTTTACAAATTTTTCTACTAACTTTTTTTTCTGAGTGTACATTGATAACAATTGTAATGGAATAAATTGCATTACCATTGTTTGATTTAATGATAATGATTTTTGGATGTGATTTCATTGATTAATGACAATGTTTTTGAATTTAATTACCATTAATAATGTACCAATTAAAAGAAAACATAACCATTATTAATCGTCATTTTATGTGTTAATATTTATGTTAATATTTATTTATGCGGGTTAATATTTGTATATTTTATATTTTTTTTTTTTATTATTATTTTTTGTATAAAGCTACTTTGCTAATTAACATATCGTGTAAATTTTTTCAATCAATTATAATTAGTTTTTTATGCATTTGTGCTATTTCATTACCATTAGTAAGGAAATTTTTAATGGCAAAAATTTTATTACCATTAAATGGTAATGACAATTTTTTTCATTTGCATTAGTGTCAACTAATGGTAATGAAAAACTCCCAAGTATGCTACTAGTACATACGTACCTACTCAAACATGCTCATTTCAACCAACACTTGCTCATAAATATACATTTCTGTAGAAAGCCATATAAATAATTGCATATGCAACAAGGATAATGTATTTATTGTCATTGTTATTCATTTCTTCGCCATCTTCATCCTCAGTCATTGTCATCATCATATTCAACGTTGGTAGTCTCGTTGCCAATGCTGTTGTATTGTTTAACAAAACAGCAAAAAAAACTAAAATTTAAAAAACTAACAAAAAAAAACAACTTTTTTTTTTATATAATTTGTATGTATTTGTGCAAACATATGTAAGCTACACATACACACACACATGTATATATTTGCTTTTGTTTCTGTCATTCACTCTGTGTGAGTTAAGTGAAGCAGTAAATATTTTATTTAATGTTAAAATGTCAAGGATTTATTTTGTCACTGCACTCTCACCCTCTGTCTCTCTATCTTTTACCTCTCTAATAGTTGGTTGTTGTTGTTTTAAGTTTTCGTTTCAGTGGTATCAAGTACATTGTTATTACAATAAATGCTACTACAGCTACCATTTTTTTATACATTTTGAGTGTATTTTGTATAAAACAACCAGCATCACAAAAAGGACACATGTTGTCATCTAATTATAACATTATGATAAATAAGTTATTTCCACTGTGTTGTTTTAGTTGGAAAAAAAAAACAATAAATACAACAGGAAAATCAGATTTGGAAGGGCATTTAATGCATACCAATTAATAAGTTCAATTAGATATTAACCATTCATTTTTAATAAATAATTGTTTGAATATGATTAAAACTGAGCTTGACAAGGACCCTTTATGACTGGTTTTCTTTAACCCTTCGTCAGGCACATATTTTGAGCCCTTAGTTCTGGCACATGGTGTCTGGCCAGACCCCTATACATTTACATGCATTTGTATGGATATAAGGTCTGTTTGCCGTTAAATTTTTTAGTAAGACAGGAAAATATTTGTTATATTTTGTGTTTCTATTTCTTTTTACTATGTTATTAGCTACCTGAGGAAGAAAAAATAGACCTGAAAAATTCTTTGGAATGAAAAGGGCAACAATTTTTTTGTTCTATATATATTTCTCTTTATTATGGGTAAAGTAATAAATGTTTATGACAAAATAGAAAATTATTATGAAGAATACATTGATTTTTTTATTCAGAATTTTGCGGAAGGCAACAAAAACATAAATAATCTACTTTTGAATGTTGCTGACAAACAGGATTGTTGCATTTGCAGCAAGAAAGCGTGTCTTACAGCGTATTTTGTCACCTTGCTGCAGGCAAATTCTGCATACTTTTTTGGCAGCTAGTGTGTCTGGATCACTGCGTGAAGCCACATTATGGTTTGCTATATTGAGAGGTCTCCCAAAGTACGCTTCAAATGCTATACGAGTTGTTGGTTGAGCCACAATGTGCGGATTATTGATGCGATTTTCAACGTTGGCCAGTACCAATTGCTTTGCAAGTTTATATAAAAATATGCGTCTTCTTTCTTTTCTTGTATTTTCATAATTTAGGTTACATATAATGTAACTTGCCAATGCCATCACATCAATCATGTTGCAGAAAAACGCGTATGTCCAGCGTCTGGTTGACCGTTTTGTTGTGTAATGAGTTAGCATTTGATCCACCGTATCGACTCCGGCTTTAGTTGAATTATAAAATAAAATTGCTTCCGGTTTCATGGCTACGCCTTCAACATATTTCGTGTAATGCACGGTTGAAATTAAATTGACTGCCTTATTTTTTTGGGCACGTAGCTGCAAAGTGCAACAAGATTTTCATGAAAACCAAACACACTTGAAAGAATTGGTCGTCTGGTGCTCTTCATAACTTCCTTAGGAAGACATCTTTTGTTTGCTCGAATGGTGCCAACAAATGTCTGCGTAACAATTTGCGAAATACATTAGAACGTTTTCACCTTGATTTATCTCCCGATTGTCTCCTTCCTTTCCAGTGTATAGTTTTCCTTTCAATGGGAATTCAGTCTTAGCATCGCATGCCCACCAAACTTTGATCCGATGGTGATATTTTCATAAAGTTCATAATAATTTTGCAGATTTTCATTGAGAAAATTCCAAAGGTCCCGGATAGGAGCTGCTTTATCTGTTTGCTGTCGGAATGCCCGCGTACGACTATTATCGAAACGAATATATCTGGACAGAGTAATGAATCGTTTGTGCGACATAGCCGCACGGAATATGGGCAGCGAATCAGAACGCCACAATATACTGGAGTCTTGCATATTATTATGGCTGAGACCAGAAGCCAACAAAATCAAAATGAATGCATCTAGCTCAGCGCTTGTCAAATCAATCCCTTTTCTTTGGGTAGACTTTGGATGTTCTTCATTCCATTTTCTAATTGATTCTCGCCCATGCCGATTTGTTTCACTAATGATGACGAACGTAATATTGGTTGAGAAAAATAGCTTGAATACCTCAACTGGATTGGTGAGCCTTGTTTTTGTTCCAGATCGAAAACGCATGATATTATGCTGGCGCAAACGAGATGCAGGGGGTTCAGTTTCGTTCCATTTAGTACCGTCTTTACCATAAAAACAGCCTGAGTTGACTTCATTTGCTGCTTCAGCATCATTTCCACTTTCTTCTTCTTCATCTACGTCTTCATCACTGTCATAAAGTTCGTTAGGTTCAATTTCCAAATCATTTTCTATGTCTGATGCATCATCTTCTGGCACATAATCAGCAGTGTCGTCACCATCGTTTTCAAAAACATCACAATTTTCATCAGCTTCTACCTGACTTTGAAAATCACACACTAATGCCTCTGACAATTGGGGTTGCAAATTCGCGCTACGCAAGCATGTATTATAAATAAATTCCAGTTCATCAGCCATAATATACTAACAACGCAACAAATCTACCTGCGTAAAATTATTCACAAGTTCAAAATTACCGCACAAAAACTAGATTACTTCTTCACTGTTCAACGTTCAATGAATAACTAACTCACAAACAAATTCAGAAGAAAGAAAGAAGCATAAAAGAATAAAGTAAATACAAATTTCCAACTCGTGCCATGTGCTTTGCCTATGCGTTCATACAAAATGCATAGGGGTCTGGCCAGACACCATGTACCAAAAGTAAGGTGAAGATTTTTTATTTGGCTTTTTTGTCCTTTTCCAAGGACTTTTTTTCAATTATTAATTTATACATCGAAAGCCAACAATATTTTGCGAGATTACCTGAAATTACAGCCATGTACCTAAAATAGAAGTATGCTAAATTGAAGCATGAGAATTAAATATGTCTGGCCAGAACCATGTGCCACTTCGAGGGTTAACAAGGCAAATTAACACCATGACAACTCGGAAAAATAAATTTAAAAAATTTTTTTGAATGGCTTAAGCTGACAGTTTTAATAATAATCCCCACTGAGTAAAGGATTTATTTTATTTTGTTTTCTTTTTTTTTTATTATTAATTTATCATTTAATAAACGCTAGACTGTAGTCTATCAAATAAAATAAAGTTGTCCTTGAGGGAACTGTAGGGAATATTTTTATATGGCATGGAAATTGTTATTTAATAGATGACACATTCCACATTTTGTGGCCTTCAAAAAATTGTGTTTATTTAAGATTAATTTCAAGTTCTATAGGATATAACCCAGAAGATAAAATCCTAAAGCCCAACCAAAGGCCGGCCATCATAAAAACCTTTACTTGGCTAAGTAGTCGATGAACATTATACAAAATTCGAAAAAAAAAATTATACTTCTGGGCTTCATATCTGCTTTATTCTTCGGTCATAAAAATTTCGGCCATATTCCCAACTTATAGTGTGGGGATTATGTCCAAAACATAGCAACTTTTCCCAGCCACATTCTATACATTTTTTTTTCACTAATTCAGCGTGTTTTATACTCTTTATTTTTTGTGCTCTATGATCCTCTAATGCATAAATACTAATCATATTTTTTTAAGAAATTATATATATAAATATGATATGCATAAATTATTTGATAAATCATATAAAAGTTTACAAAACATCTTAACAATCGTTCATCAAGTATTCCTTAGACGTATGAGTATTATTAATATTTTATATATAAAATAACTCATACGCAACGTTAAACTTATACATTAAAAAGTTAAGGTACTTTAATAAATAATAAAAACATTTACTTTATGTGTATGTTTGTATTAGTGTTTCCAATTCGGTTAATCGATTAACCGATTCCTCGATTAATCGCCTCTATTTTGGTTAATATCGAAACGAAGAATTTAAAACTTAAATAATTATTCCATCCGCATAATCAATTAACCGGTTACATTTTTAATATGAATTTTTCTTAAAACTTTCTAATTTTCTTAATTTGGGCAAGAAAATCGTAGAAAAAAACATTAACTCAAATACAATTAAATTCTTTTTAAATCGACTGAATCAAAGCAAATGTTCCCTGCAAACATTTGGGAGATATCGTCCAAAGAAGATAGAAAAGCAATATCTTCCTTTTATCATTTGGAAGAAAAACATCAAAGAAATATTTTGTTTGTATTTTCTTTTTATCAGTTTGAAGAAAAATGGGCGATATATAAAAAACGAAAATTTTAATTTTCTTTCATATCATGTATAAAGTATTTTTCATTGCAGAAGTATCGTGTTTGTATCACCTGGGTGATTTTTAATATCGTTTTATTATCAGTTGGAGGATATTTAAGCAATATTGAGAAATATCTGTTAACAATAAAAAAAAATACTTAAAAAATTGTTTATTATAAAATATCGAGATAAATTAGCAGTGAAAGAAATTAATTAAAAAAGTAAGAGTATATCACATAATCTGGATATTTTAGCTAAAAACAATTTCTAGTGTTATATAAGCTATAAGAAAACCCAGCAAGAGGGAAGCTTCTAAAATAATGGCTCATATATTTTCAACAAACTTAGGTTTAAATAGTGAAGTTTCACGTAATAAAGAACATAATAACGAACCACAATATTTTAAAGATTTAAATTCAACAAAATAACGATCTCGCGTGGTCTTAAGAAGGAAATACTCCTTCATTTGAACAACATTTTGATTATTTTTATTATGATACCGACGATAATGATGATGATAACTGAGAGCTTAACAACCAAATTTACCTGGGCAGGTACAACAAATAAAAAGGTCAATTAAAAACTACATCTTTATATGTGTAATTAAAGGTAAATAATAACGATAAAAGAAACATAAGGAATGTGGGCGCACAACCAAAATTAAACTATTATTATTTTTTTTAATTTCAGATACGTACAGGTTGGTTGAAAAGTTCCTGCGCTCGAAATGAAAGAATACTGTTTTTGTTACGAAATATATTTTTTTATTCAATATAATCTCCTAGAAGCTCAATACACTTGTTTCAATGATCTTCCAATAATTTTATCCCTTCCTTATAATGGTTTTCCGGAAGCTCTGCAAAATAACCGTCTACGGCTGCTATGGCCTCTTCATTCGACGAAAAATGCTTTCCACGAAGGAATTGTTTGAGATTTCTGAAGAGATAGTAGTCACTGGGAGCCAAATCTGGTGAATACTGTGGATGTTCAAGCAATTAGTTTTTTAATTCTTTGAATTTAGCCATCGTCAAAACACTTTTGTAAGCAGGTGCATTGTCTTGATGAAAAATGATTTTTTCTTCTTTAAACCAGGTATTTTCTCACGAATTTTTTCATCCAGCTGATCCAAAAGGCTGCAATAATATTCAGAGTTGATTGTTTTACCTTTCTGAAGATAATCAATCAACAAAATTCCTTTTGCATTCCAAAAAACTGTTGCCATAACCTTCTTTGCTGACCGTTGTGACTTCACCTGCTTTGGAGCTGAACAACCAGCTTTAGTCCACTGTAAACGTTCTTGTTTCAATTTAGGATTATGGTGGTAGATCCAAGTCTCATCCATAGTTATAAAACGACGCAAGAAGTCGTTTTTATTCGGCTTAAAACGCTCCAAATTACGCTGAGAAATTTGTTTTCGATCCAGTTTTTGTTGAATTGTTTATGTGTGCGGCACTAACTTTCCAAACAGTTTTTTCATACGTAATTCTTCATGTTAAATATGGAGTACTCGTTCGTCTGAGATGCCTATGGCATTAGCAGTTTCACGCTTAGTGAAACTTGGATCTTCACTAACCATATTATGTACCTGCTCAATGATTTCTGCTGTGGTTGCAGTTTTTGGTCGTCCTTCGCGTGGATCGTCTTTAAGGCTGGTACGACCACGTTTAAATTCACCAGCCCAAAATTCAACGGTGCGTTTTGAAGGTGAGGACTCCTTATAAACTTCTAACAATTGTTAATAAATTTCCTTTGCTTTTAAACCCTTCAAAACAAAAAATCTAATGACTGTACGATATTCAATTTTTTCCATATTAAAAAAAATCAAAGACACGTCAACTTCAAATTGCTTGTAAACAAAGAAAGAATTGACAGAATGACTTGCAACTTTGCATGTGCTTTCAGGACAGTTATACCAACTTGAGAAAAAAAAAGTTTGGAGCTAGCAGTGCCATCTGTTGGTGAGCGCAGGAACTTTTCAACCAACCTGTACTAAACCCTATTCCCAAATACGACAGAGCATTTTATCAGTGGTATTATGCAAAATAATTTTCTCCATGCAAAGGATTTTTTTGTTCTCGAAATTAAAATAAAAATAAAATTAAAAAGCCAAAAAACAAAAGTTTTTTGTCTTCAGAGTAATAAAATAGCGATATCTTTTTGTTTTCTTCCAAATAATTATTTGGCAATATTGCCGATTTATCTTCCAAAAGAGTTTCTTTCGTTTTATTTGGAAGTATCGCTTTGGATCGGACATTTCTTCCCGATGGGGGGATCTTCCGCAATAAGAAAAGATTATTGCCGCAATAAGTTTTTTCTTCCAGGCGATACGATTTCGAAACAATTTTGGAGCAGGCTTTAATTTTTTTTTAATATTTTAAATACGAATTCTGCCGTGATATTTTAGATATAAATAATAAATTTCTTTCCACACTCACTATAAATTTTTCGTTGCCGACTGTAGAGTTTACTTTTAAATGAAGAATCAATTGAAATTCATAGAAATATATTTTTTAACTATTTGAATCAGTCATTTAAACACACAACCTATAAATATTTACAGACACTCAGTAGGAGTTGATATTTTCTGTTATATGTAAAATTTTATGTTTTATGTTTCTATAAATAGAAATTCATATGACTCTTTCGATTGCTTTTACTACTTTTGTCGATTGGTAAATAATGTTTGAAAATAAACAACAAAATTGGCTGAATATAATCATAGAGGAAGGATAGTATAGAGGATGCAACGCCGGCAGCAGGCAAATAAAATTTTATACAGAATACAAAGGTTCGGAAACTTTGAAAAAAACAGTGGAAAATTGAGCAAATTTCCCTGATTTCTGCAAAAATTTGAGTAAATTTCCCTGTTTTTAAACCTTTTTTCCAAATCCAATTGGGAAAGCTGCTAAAAACTAATTGGATTTGCAAAGAAATTCAATTGGAATCGCAAAAAATCCAATTTGAAAAGATGCTGAACCTTTGAAATCTGCACATACAAAACTAAGAGAACGTTTTTTACGACGTGAGAGACATCGTCATGGTGTGATATAATGAAAAATTATATTATTTTTATCGAAATAATATTGTGAGTGCAGAGACATATGTACGTATGAGCAATAAAATATTTTGTAAACATCAAGTATACGTCCGCTTAAGAATTTGTTTGCTTTTATTTTTTACTGTACTATGTAGGTGTTTTATATTATTTAATTATGAAAAAATTATATGCGAAAGTGAAAACTATTTAAAGAATATAAAAACTGTCCAGCAAAACCATGATTATGACAAGTCATTGCTATATAGATTAACATGTAATAGTATTTTATTAGTGGTATTATGCAAAATAATTTTCTCCATGCAAAGGATTTTTTTGTTCTCGAAATTAAAATAAAAATAAAATTAAAAAGCCAAAAAAACAAAAATTTTTACTTTTGTTTTCAATTCTTTTAACAAATAAATTTTAAATAATATAAAATTGTATTTTCATGTCCAAAAAATTTAAATAGAGCTTTCAACATCCGTATACATGTATTTCAAGTTGACAAAAAATTTATGAAAAAATTTATAAAAACTAAAATATAACATGGAATTTTGTTTCCTATTTGATTTATCAACAAATTGTTATGAAGTAGGAACTTCAGTAGAATAAAGTTGTTTAGTCAAAAATATTTAGGAATTCGCTTATTCTTATCGGTGTGGAATTGTCAGGAATATGCGTGATTTTTATATATTTTCTAATACAGTCAGTTCTATCAAACTTTAAGAATTTGTTATTGAATTGTTTTGAAGACAGCTCTTGTTTATTTAGGCTCTTTTTTAATTCTTGACAGTGACATATAAAGAAAATAAAAACCAACTTCTTCGACAAAATGTCCCATTTTGTTAAATTACTATATACACTGCGTTTTTAGCGGTTACTTCTACTGAACTCGTCTGATATTTTCTTTTTGAAAAGCCCTCAGATTACCCTGAAAAAACCCAAGATTTTAAGGCATGATTCTTTGAAATATCTCAGGTTGCTTTTAATTGTCCTAAACAAATACTTTAGGAACCAATACAATAGACTAAACTTGATTTCTTAGCAAAAAGCAGCTCTTTGTGTTCTTATTGATGAATGAAATACACTCAGAATATTATGTAGTTAACTGTTTGTAGTTTAATAAAAAAGTTTTCCGTTCCATTTAAAAATAGAGGAAAATACATTTATTTTTCAAAGAAATATCTATATTAACTTTTTTATACATTTATTCGAAATAATTTACTATCATTTACCGATTTTTTCCAGTTTCATTTATTTTTTTCATTTGTTTGAAATTTAATAAAAATTTACCCACAAAACGGAAACTTGTGGTTTATTTGTGTCCGTAACAGTTACTACATATTTAAATTTTGTTTGCTGTCTGTTTCAAAAAAAATATTCAAAAAATTTCAATTTGTTTTTTTATTTAAATTGGTTGTATATATACAAAATTTTTCAATACAAATTACAAGAACTTCATAAACACACATACATACACAAACACATTCACACAAAAAGTGTTTATAGCTTCATATGCATAATTACAAATAAATGAAAAAAAAATTATTTTTTAAAGATTGGTAGGTAAAATTTTGACATTTATTTTAACTGATTATATCATTTGTTTCTTACGGATGTGTCAGTTGATTAATCAACATTTAAAAATAAATAACAAATGGCATTTAATTTAAATGAAAATTAAGTAGACCGGTTTTTAAATAAAATATAATTTCTTTTAAATGATATTTTCAGTTATTTTAACTTACAAACTTTTTTAAGTGTACATTTATTTTACCTTAAACGATTAATCAACATTTTCTGATTAATCGATGCGAATATCTGATTAATAAATTTTCTTAATTTTTCAAAAAATTACCTAACCGATTAACCGGCAGAGTCGAATAATTGGAAACACTAGTTTGTATAAAAATTTCAACTTACCAATATGCTTTTCTTTTATTTTTTTTTTGTCCCTATATTTACTTCAAGGAACGTTGACGACGTTGAAGTACAAAAAAAAACAACACAGCATACAATAAATTATCTTTTCATTGAATTTATTATCTTAACGATTTTTCAATATTTACAACACCTTCAATATGAATATTTTACACAATATTTTATGTTTAAATCAAGGAGAAAATTATTTTTCTTTAACTTCCTTGAAGTAATGTATTTTTAATTTCACTGGAGAGGAAAACTTTAAGATAATTTAGACTTAGATACAAACACGCGTAAATATTTTAAAACGCATTAATAATATATATACATTGTTGTTATTGTTGCTGTTGAGGCTGCTGTTATTTCATTACCTTTCAACCAAGACACAATGATGTTAGCAACAAACTTTAAATGGTATTTGTTGATATTAATAATGATGATAAAGCGTATTAGTATCTTTTTACTTTTGCTTTTATTTCGCTCTTAGCGTAGCTAAACTTTTATGGAATAGATTAATGAGATTTTGTATTTAGTTTAACTTATTTTTTTATCGTATGACATGTTTAATTTATAATCGATTTTTGACGTTTTTATATATTTTTTTTTAAATAAAAAAAAACAAGTACTTTTTGCATTTAGTGCTTTATAAAAATGTAATTATTTTTATTGATTTTATTTTATACTAAAGTGCTGGAGGTTATTACACTTCTCTGTATTCCTCTTAGCTGTTGTATTTATTTAAATTAGAGTAGTTTTTTGTATTTTATTTTTTGTTGGTATTACAACCACAGTTTAGCTGCTATTCGTGTTGTAATGCACAAACACACATTCACTCACTTTACAGTTATTTACTTAAATGAACACTAGACCAAACCTTGTTACAAACTACCACAAATAGCATTCGTAATTGTGTTGGTACTTACTAGCTTTAATAGGTTTTTTTTTTTTATTATATATTATTTAATATGAGACTTGTCACATGGGAAATTGACTGTTATACTGTAGTAGTTGGTAGTAAGGACAAAGAAAGCAAACAAAAAAAAAAACAACAACAAACTTTATTTAATTTTTACAACTGCATGACTCAGAATTTATAAAAAAAATCATATAAAAATTTACTTATAGTATAATATAGTAGCTTTACTCATTTTCTGTAATTTTTAAAAATAATGAAGTATGTGTAATTTTATATATACCTATATATCTGTACTTAACTACATCGACTTAATTGGGTATATTTTTTTTATTTGACTTTTTCATTGAGTCAATTTACTATATTATACTTTGCAATTACGGATATATTTTAACCCTTACAACAAGGTTTTTAATTTATATGGTGGCCTTACAAAGGTCACTTGAGGATTAGATAAAAATATACTTTTGTATAATTTTCCATAATTTCCTCAATATCAAGTTAAAGAAAATGAACAATTATGTGATTTCGCACTAATTAAGTGCTTAGATTAAAAGTCAACTTAAATGTTAAATAAGATCTTTTAAAAATTTGTGGATTGATATTTCAAATTATAAAGTTTTACTTTTAAAGATAAATTATAATCTTTGTGGAAGGACACACAAGACACAAGTAGAATACGTTAGAAAAATAAAAATATACTCTTACTTATCTCAAAAACCAGTAAAAGGATTCTAATGATATGTAACAAATTATAGAAAAAAAAATATAAATATGAGATGCTCCTCGAATGTAAAGAATTTCTGCAAAGCAATTTCGAAAAAAAAAATTGCGAACGTAATAGTCGAATTGAAATTTTTCGTTATATCTTTGGCATTTACAGTCCTAATATTAACTTTCACAATTAAAAATATATTTTAATATTAGGCAATTTGTCGTAACTGCCAGAATGCGATTGACAACAAATTTGGTGGCCATAGCTGATACTGTTGTCTGGGTGTTGGCATAGCATAATAAAGAGAATATTTGAACTTGACAATCGTTCAAATAACAATTTTTTTATATCTATATTTTCATTTAAAATACATACAGCGGTATTCATAAAAAAATCTTAATTTAAGTTTCAAATACATTTTTGTTAAAAAACATTTTAAGCCCAAAAAAGGTTTATTAAAAATTCGTATTCATAATCAGTATTTTAGCTAAAAAACGATTTAATGTTTTTTTAACATGAGGATGGCAACATTGTATGTTTTTATTTGTCACATTAATCTTAATTATGCAAATCAATGATTACTTAACCATACGGTATTCGTTTCTATGTATTTTTTTTTTTTTTTGTAATTTTTCAGAAAAATTTTGTTTTTATAAAATAAAAAATTTATGAAAACTTGTTTATAAATTAAAAAAAGAAAAAGAGTCAAAACAAAATGCCCAATAAAACTGTTACATAGATAATGATTTTATTGTAGATTCAAATAACCAGTTTTATTCTTTTTTGTTTCGATTAAACAGCACACCACTAGTTTACTTTCAATAAATAATATCAATAAATATTATTTCTGCTTAATCTCCCTATCCGGAATTAAAAACGGATTGATCCACTTTTTATAAATTTTCGTCTGACGATTTTTTTTTTTTAATTTTGGCCATACTTTCTATTATGAACAAAATACAATTAAAAATATCAAAATTTTCAAATAAATATGGTTCGTACAATTCTTTTGGTCAAATATAGAATGTCCATTATTTATTAAACTAAAACAAATAACTTCTTATGATTAAATGAATATTTTTTGCAAAAATGTTTAACATGAAAATAAACACAAAGCAAAAATGTCATTTTAAAATAGGTTTAAAATAGGGTCGAACCAGTTTTAAAATTCGTTTATTTACACAAGGTTTAAAAAAAGGTATTTTAAGCTAAAATTCGTTTATGAATACAATTTTAGCAAATTTTGCTTAAAATTGATTTGAAATAGTGTTTAAAATTTTTATGAATACCGCTGATAATATTTTAGTTTTTTAAGAAAATATTATAACAAAATATTGTCAGTCAGTGTTGCCACACATTCTAGACCTTTTTTAAAAAAAGACAAAATCGGCTGCTCGGTGTCTTTACATGCAATAAAATGAAAGCCAGCAACAGGCATCTCAAGTGAAAATCATAAATAAATAAAATAGTAATAAATTTCATATATTTTGTAAGTCAAAATAACAGAAAATACCATTTGAAAGAAATGATATTTCATATAAAAACAGGTCTACTTACTTGTCATTTAAATCAAATTATTATATGTTATATATTTTTGAATCGTGTTTAAACAACTGACACATCAGTAAAAACAAATGATTAATCAGCTTAAAGTAAATATAAAAATTTTAACTACCAATTTTTTAAAATAAATGATTATTCATATATTTGAAATTGGTTTCGTTTTTTTATTTTTGTTTGTTTTTTAATCATACAAATGTATACTCACAGTCTATGGACACATGTTGTGTGAATTGCTTTATGTGTGTACGTATTTGTTAAGTACGTGTAATTCTAACTGAAATAATTTTGTATATAAACAAACAATTTGAACAAAAAACAAGTAAGAACGCTATATTCGGCTATGCCGAATCTTATATACTCTTCACCATGGTTGGGAAAAAACTGAAGTTTATATATGGACATATATGGAATGGACAGATTTATATACGGACGCCTTTAAGAGGAACTTAAACATTTAGTTTGGTGATAAAACTTGGTCTCGGGAAGATTTCCCGAAAATAGGTATTTAAAAAAAATGTATGTTTTGGTTATAACTTTTTTGTATCTGAACCAATATTTCCGAGTTTTTGAGCAAATATGTTCTATAGGGTCCGCCAAATAACTTTTTTTTTTTAAATGCTATAAAAAAACTACTAAATATTTTCTCAAATTTATTTTTTTATTTGACAATACAATCCTTCCGGTTAATTATGGACAATAATTTCATTCAAATGGCTGCCTCGGCTGGCCATGCAGTAGCCTACACGATCGGTCCAATTTTTAAGCACATTATCGATTGTGTGCAGCTGTATTTCACCAATGGCTTCACGAATATTGTCCTTTAAAGCGTCAATTGTCTCTGGCTTGTCGGCGTAACACTTATCTTTGATGGCACCTCACAAATAATAGTCCAACGGTGTCAAATCGCAGCTCCGAGGTGGCCAAACGACATCAGCTCTGCGGCTGATAATGCGATCTTCAAAAACAGGGCGCAAAGCATCGAGTGTAGCTTCGGCTGTGTGGCACGTAGCGCCGTCCTGTTGAAACCAAATGTTGCCAATATCCTCCTCTTCAATTTTTGTGAACAAAAATTCGTTCAACATGGCCCGATAATAATCGCCATTGACTGTAACGGCCACTCCTTGCTCATTTTCGAAGAAAAATGGCCCAATTATGCCTCTGGACCAAAATCCGCACCAAACAGTGACTTGTTTTAAGTGCATCGGCTTTTCAATGTATGCGTGCGGGTTTTCTGTGCCCCAAATATGACAATTTTTCTTGTTTACATACCCGCCAAGGTCAAAATGAGCTTCATCTGAAAAGATGATATTGAAAAGATGACATTCTGCAACATTACCATGATTTTCAAAGTAATGTCGCAATATTTCCCAGCGTTGTTCAAACGTATACACAACCATATTCATTCAGCGGAAGGATAAAACTAATTATCTGTCAAATCAGACATGAGCTAAGTGTTACCATTCACGAAATAAGCACTAGTTGAAAAAAAAAACGTTAGATGGCGGACCCTATACTAAAGATTTTCGATCTATTTAATATAAGATGTACCCATAGGTCATATTACAGCTCTAAAATTTAAGTTTTTATGAAATTTTTGATGTTTTTAGCCCAATTATATAGTATTTAATTATGGTCTTACCGTTCTTAAGATATAAATTAATCTATTTTGTGCCACGCCCAATTCACTGATCCCGCTCACATTTGGTCAGATGTTGTGTATTGATAACCAAGATGCTTGTACCTTATTTGGAAACTTTTCATCTTTCCGTTATCAAAATATACAGAAAAACTACCGGACATCGTTGAGTCAACTGTGCTTTGCGTATTTGTTATGTATAAAAAAAGGTCTTTAGAAAATATAAAAATAGAAAATTGGGCAAAAAAAATTGAATAGACGGAGCTCGATCGCGCGCCTAAAAGAAAAATCTATTTGTGAGAAAGCGCTTAGACCACTGAGCCATTGAAGTACACACGCAATTAACGTTAATAGAAGTAAATAAACAGTTTTCGTTAAAATCAGTTTTTTTTTTTGTTTTTAAATGACAAATCTTTGTATGGGTTTGTTGTTTGTGTATAAAAGGTGAAGAGGTGAAAGAAAAGAAGTTCAACAAATAAAATAAAAAAAAAACAACAACAACAATCACGAATACAATGCCAATCAGTGTTGTCATTTTTTTCAAAAATCTTTTAAGTTCTAAAAATATTTTTTTACAAATCCTTAAAAGAAATTACTAGAATTGCATGTGTTTTATTTCTATAAAAACGTTTGATTTAGCAGACAAATTTTCATTTGGGATTTTATTTCGCTTTTTTATTAAAAAATGTTTTTAATTTCTTTAGCTTAATTTTAAAAATTTAAAGAAAAATAGTTTATAAAAATCTGTTTTATAAATTATTATAAGTTATAATCTAAAATAGTTGCACTCAAAGAGAAATTATGTAAAAAAAAACTTTTATTATATGCACTCAGAAAAAAAAGTTAGTAGAAAAATTTGTAAACGGTTTTCAATCCCACTTTATTATTTTTGTACTGATTTTTAGTAAAAACATTATTATTTAGCAAATCATTTTGCTATTTACATTTTACAAATTACAGGGTTTTTACAGAATATTTACAAATTTTTGTTGCTAATTTTAGAAATCATTTTACAAATTTTTGAAAACCGATTTGCAAAAATTAGCAAAAAAAAATTACTAATTTTAAAAAAGTGGATATTGAAGGAAATGTTATTTCTAATAATTAAAACTTATACATACAAACTTAAATTGCCCTAAAATGTTATATAGGTTTAAAAAAGGGATCGGAAGTGAAGATACCGACTCATGTCTAAAAAGAGGACATCCACGTAAAATAGCACTAAAAAGTCTTTTTAGTTCTAAAAATCAGCCCTAAAAACAATTAAAATTTAACCTTAAAAGTAAAAAAAAATTGAATTAAATGTTTTTTAAAACAGAAACTACCAAATAAAAACAAAATAATAAATTCGTTAAAAATTTAAAACTTTGTACTAATATTAATAATATCACTGTCCAACAAATTAAGACTTTTTGAATGGAACAGAATAGCGACCCCATAATTCTGAAAGGGTATGTTGAGTAGATCATTTTTGTAGAACAAACTTATGGTCCAGCACGTCTGAGTTTTTTTTTTACAGTGGGTCAAAAGTTTTCATTTTTTGGTCGAAGGGAGCATTATACTATATGAAAAAAATGCTGTAAGTTAATGCCTGAGAGAATTCTTATGGTCAGAGTTGTATTATGGAATTGTATGAGGATTATTTTTGTGGAAGATCTTAACCCTCTAACTGGTCTCTTTATGGGTCAATTTGAGCCTTTTTCCGAGAAAATCAAAAAATATCCTTTAAAAAGGACATTTAAGGATTAAAATATTCTACGAAAATGTTTGCCGGAAAATTTCAGTGGGGGTCACCAAAGACACCAATGTTGTAAATAAAGCTCTTTACATACCCTTTCAGAATTATAGGGTCGCTATTCTGTTCCAAAAATGCTGTTGGACAGTGTATTTAGTATTTTTTTTTGCTGATTTTAGCAAACAGATTTTAAATTCCACTTTACTAAAAGTCTACTAAAATTTAGTAGCGGCTACTAAATAGCTGCCCAAATTAGCAGAATTTCCTGTAATAACAGCAAAATTTTCAGTTGCCATTACATACTTTTTTTGGTGAGTGTGAGAAATAAAATGGTCTAAAAATCTTTTAATAAATTCTTTTACCGTTTGTATTTTGTTTGTATCAGAGGGACGCCTAAATTTAAACTCAACCACTTGTGCTACATATATCAAAATCTACCTAAATACTTGTTTAAATATTATCATTTTATCATTTATTTTAAATTTGTTAAAAATAAGTCACTAATTTATTAAGATTAAATAACAAAAATTATGAAAAAATTTTAGTATTACTTTTAACATTTTTCAAAATCACTTTAACCATTTTTTGGCCTTGCTTAATATCAGAATTAGCTGCAAACAAATTTTAAGATCTGGTCACACTGTTTCCATGTTATTGTTTTAAATACCTACATATTATTAAATTGTTGAATGTTTTGTTTTTAAATAAGCCAAATAAGCACTTTAAATTTTTTTCAGAAAAGATTAAATTTTGAAAAATTGTATGGCAACACTGTGTGTAAGAATAGTGAATAAAAATGCAAGAAGATATAATAGACACAACGACAAGCTTCCATTTCTAAAATGAAAAACAACAACAATTACCAAAACAATGCCTACCTACCATACATAAGAAACTTTTGCAATTACATATTTACAACACTGCAATGTAATAAAAACTGCTAATTAATTTTAACAACATTGAAAAAAAAAATCAAAAACTTTTTATTTTAAAAAATTAACTGTGATCTGAACCGCCACTTGCTGTGTCTTAGGCAGCCACCTACACAGCTGAGCCATGAACGCTATTACTAACAATGCATTAAACTAAAATATATTAAGTATATTTGTCTAATAGCGGCAAATCATGTGATTACATGTAGATGTGTTTGTTATGCGTAAAATTCAACATTAACATCAACAAAATTAGAGGTAGTCATGGTTTTTTGCTCGTATCTCAGCAATTTATGAACCGATTTGGATGAATTTCGATAGCAAACAGAAATTAATCACATGTGACAGAAATATATAACAAGCCTCGGGTGGTCGGAAAACTCATTATAACACACAGACGGACATCGTTAAATCAACTTCCATCGTTAAAACAACCCAGAATATAAATAGGGTCTACCATCAATATTGTAGAAATTACAAACGGAATGACAAACTTATATTTACCCTTGTTCACCCACCACCTGTAGTGAAGGGTATACAAATTGTAAATTTTTCCATATTTTTTTTCATTATTATTTTTTTTTTAACAAAATTTTTAATTTGTAATAATGGAAACAAATAATCACCACGAATTTCTGTTTTGTCGATAAAATTTTATTAAATTTTAAACAAATGAAATTAACAAATGAAACTGAAAAAAACCGGTAAATGACAGTAACAAATGTATTAAAAAGTTAAAATAAGTATTTCTATGTAAAATTAATGTGTGTGCCTTTAGTTTTAACTGAAAACTTCTTTGTTAAACTACAAACAGTATACTACATAATGTTCTGGAAGTAGTAAATAAAAACAGGAATAAGTATAATTATTTACTTTTTGTGGAAACAAAATAATTTTTTATTTTTCTATGATAGTTGTAAGCAATGAAATGTGAAAGTGTTCTCTACTACCGCACAATTGACATAATTTTAACGGTTTTCTGTATTTTATAATTTTATTGCACATGAAGTCACAAGGTTAACTAACTTTCGAGAAAAAAAATGTAAGGCAATTTTAATAGATTTATTAATATTGATTTAATTTATTAATATTGAATAAATTTAATTTATTAATATTGAATAAATTGCCCAATCATTATCGTGACCCAATTTCTAAAAATTTTTTTAGTTACCTAGGTGAAAATTATCATATATGTTCATACATCGTCATGTATAAGCATATATGGTTTCATGTATCAGCATATATGTCATGTATGTAAGCATATATGGGCAAATCTATTCTAAGAAAAATTTCATATATGGTAATACAGGTTGGTTGAAAAGTTCCTGCGCTCGAAATGAAAGAATACTGTTTTTGTTACGAAATATATTTTTTGATTCAATATAATCTCCTAGAAGCTAAATACACTTGTTCCAATGATCTTCCAATAATTTTATCCCATCCTTATAGTGGTTTTCCGGAAGCTCTGCAAAATAACCGTCTACGGCTGTTATGGCCTGTTCATTCGACGAAAATGTTTTCCACGAAAGAATTGTTTGAGATTTCCAAAGATATAGTAGTCACTGGGAGCCAAATGTGATGAATACGGTGGATGTTCAAGCAATCCGTACTTTAATTCTTTGAATTTAGCCATCGTCAAAACACTTCTGTGTGCAGGTGCATTGTCTTGATGAAAAATGATTTTTTCTTCTTTAAACCAGGTCTTTTCTCATGAATTTTTTCATCCAGCTGATCCAAAAGGCTGCAATAATATTCAGAGTTTATTGTTTTACCTTTCTGAAGATAATCAATCAACAAAGTTCCTTTTGCATCCCAAAAAACTGATGCCATAACCTTCTTTGCTGATCGTTGTGACTTCACCTGCTTTGGAGCTGAACAACCAGCTTCAGTCCACTGTAAACGTTCTTGTTTCAATTTAGGATCATGGTGGTAGATCCAAGTCTCATCCATAGTTATAAAACGATGCAAGAAGTCGGTTTTATTCGGCTTAAAACGCTCCAAATTACGCTGAGAAATTTGTTTTCGATCCAGTTTTTGTTGAATTGTTAATATGTGCGGCACTAAATTTCCAAACAGTTTTTTCATACGTAATTCTTCATGTAAAATATGGAGTACTCGTTCGTCTGAGATGCCTATGGCATTAGCAATTTCACGCTTAGTCAAACTTGGATCTTCACTAACCATATTATGTACCTGCTCAATGATTTCTGCTGTGGTTGCAGTTTTTGGTCGTCCTTCGCGTGGATCTTCGTTAAGGCTGATACGACCATCTTTAAATTCAACAGCCCAAAATTCAACTGTGCGTTTTGAAGGTGAGGACTCCTTATACACTTCTAACAATTGTTCATAAATTTATTTAAACCTTCAAAACAAAGAATCTAATGACTGCACAATATTCAATTTTTTCCATATTAAAAAAAAATCAATGGCACGTCAACTTCAAATGGCTTGTAAACAAAGAAAGAATTGACAGAATGACTTGCAACTTTGCATGTGTTCTCAGGACAGTTATACCAACTTGAGAAAAAAAAGTTTGAAGCTAGCAGTGCCATCTCTTGGTGAGCGCAGGAACTTTTCAACCAACCTGTATATGTTACAATATATGGTAATATATGATAATATATTGCATATATTGGTCAATATATTGGTTCATATATATCATATATGTTTATATATTAATGTATATATTATTCCATATATGGGTAATATGTTGTCTTTTTATCCGATATGACCATATATGAAAGCAAGAGTTTTGGTTTTAATTTAAACTCTTGTTCTACCGAATTAAGATCCAGTTTAAATTCTTAAGCTTAAATTTGTCTGAACATAAGACTTTTAGTAAATTTCATTATTTTTTTCTTCCATTTTGACCAGGAATATTCAAAATGTTTGTTATTGAAGAAATATTAATTTTCAAAAACATGCCATTTTGGCAATCCCAAAGTCGAGAGCTCCCAACGGCAAAAAGTTAATGTTTAAATTTCAAAGAAAAAAGATCCATTGTTGGTGAGTATATGCAACAAACAACTTTGTACTTTTAACAACCTTAATTTAATTATTTTAAAGTCTTCTATGGGATATGGCTAAAAAGAGTATGGGTACCATAGATTACCTTCAATATAAATACAGAACTAAGCCAAAAAAATGGTGAGCTTAAACGTCACGGTTGCTAAATAAAACTGTTTTTTTTTTTAATTGATATTAATTTTTAATTTTTTTTTTATAAATTTTTTTTCTTAATTCAGTTTTTGATGAATACATTTAATTTACTTTAAAATAGTTTTAAACTTAGTATTGTATATAAGATAATCTTCGAATATTAGAAACAAATCAGTTAAATGTTGGTTAAAGTTCATAAATTTCTTCAAAATGTATAAATTCATCAGCAAAATGCAGTTTTAATAAAAAAAAATAATATTTTTGTTGCAAAATAAAAAAAAAAAAAACAAAGATATGGTATTCCAAAAAGTACTCATATGTGACCATATATGAACATTTTCCATATGTCCATATATGAGCATATACGACCATTTGCCTTCAAATAAAGGATACGAGAATATATGGAATATTATACAAGCCCATATATTACCATATATGAACATTTCACCTGGGTATTTTCAAAATTGTCCACAAAAACTTAAAATTCAAGAAAAAATTTAAGAAGATCTCAGCAGTGCTTCTCGATATAAATTATTAAGTTGGCTACAAAATGAAAAAAACCGAATCGAAATAAATATTTGGAAAATGTGAAAAATTGTACCACATGAAACAAATCCAAACAAATAGGTTGGCATCAAGATCATATTTGCCACTCTGATTGGTCTTGGGCTTTTAAGGAAACAAAGTTGTTTTAAAAAAGGCACATGTTAACAAAAATTTATTAAAAAAAAATATTATAAAAAAATCTATAGATTTTTTCAAACATTAGCCTTGTTATAGTTGAAAATTATTTTTAAAAACAAATGCTTTAAAAGTATGCAAAGGTTAAAACTAAGAATATACTTTGCTAATGTTTACTGTAAATCCTTCGAGGTCTAAATATTTATGTTTAATATATCTAATGGAAGCTTAAAGGCTTGGCTTTAACCTAAGGTACGTTAATTAGTACATTTATATGGGTTTGGTTTTGATATATTGGTAAGAATGATAATTTAGAGTTTTAATTTGTATACATTATTCTATTAATTCAGTTCATGAGATTAATTTTCATTCAATAATTTGCTTTCTAGTCGAAAGAAAACTGATTTGGGTTTCACTAACTCTATTTCTATGCGAACGATGACTCGAACGACAAGTCGAATGAAAACGTAACTGTTTTCATACAAAATTTAGTTTCTCTATTTCGAACGCTCGAACGCAAATGTCAAAATCAGTCACTTGCTATTTTTTTGTCGAGTAAATATATATTTGATATTTTTAAAAGCAAAATGATGTAAAAAAAGCAATGGATAACAAAAAGTAAGTACAAAATAATACAAATATTTATAGTTTATAAAGAATTTTAAATTTTAGTTAAAAAAAATCAACAATGGACCATCCGAAGACGCTTGTATTTTATATGGAAGAAAGGCCTGATTTTGCCAGAAGGACTCTGGTGTTCGGAGCAAACAAATTTTCCGCATAGGAGGAAAATTTGACCAGAAAACTAAACTCCGTTTCACCTCCTATTACGCTGTTGCTGAGTGCTAAAAGGTATGTGTGTGTTGTTTGTGGCCTACGTTTGCCCAAGAAGCTCATATTTAAATTTTTTATTTTACATCTTTTATTTTACAAGGACTTTAGCAGTGACGGCACCGAACAGACAACAGGCAACAGAAAAGCTCTCCAAACAACAATTTCACCCACAACCAATCGATAACAAAAATTTTCACAAATAAACACACTTTCCAAATAAAAATTGATTTGTTTATTGTTATTTTTTTATTTCATTTGTCATATACAGCTGATCACTTTTAAACAGGGTTGTTTTTGTCTTTAAGCAGTTTAGTAGTATTTTTGCTACTTTTAAAGAAAATTGCAACAAATGCTCAAAATATATGATCTGGCATCTCTGTGATTTGTAAATGCGTAAGAAACAAAAATTGACACACGTAAGTCAAGTCGATCGAAGGCTTTCGAAATAGAGAAACCCAAATTGATTCGAATTCGAGTGACTTGCTTTCGTTCGACTAGTTTTTCGTTCGAGATCGAGGAACAGGCTAATAATAAAAATTTGTATTAAATTTAATACTGCACCAAAATGGGTTAATATAAAATTTAAGTGATAACATCCCTTGATTTTTACTGAAATTTTAATAATTGTACTGATAAATTTGTTTAGTTTTCTTCAATCTTCTTGAATTATATTTTTGTTTAAAATGAGCTAAAGATATTTTTTTTAAAAAATATATTTATTTATCCCAATATCTCACTTACTTCTTCAGGGTATTTTAATAATTTGAGTAAAAAAATAATTTGTTTACTACCCCTAAAGAAGTCACGCAATGTGGAGAGCAAATGTTGGAATAAATAAGTAATTATAATTTTTTTTAAAAAAATCCTAAGCTCATTTTAAACAAAAATAATTGTACTCATATTTAAAATCCAGTCGTTTGCAAAAAAAAAAAAAATAGGTGTATTGATGATTTTTTTTATTTCGACCAAGAATAATCATAATGTTATTACAACGTGATTAAGACGCGTTTAAAATTTATATTTTGTCTTACGGTGGTTTGCACATATTTTAAATTAAATAATAATTTTTTATTTTAAACTTTTGGTGTCTATAGAGGAAATAACGTGCAATGTGAATAAAATTAAAAATACATATTTATTTATTTATTTAATCAATGTTACACAAAAACCGAGCCCAGAGGGCCATATATGGTTTAAAAATACAACTCAAACATACTACTTAACAAACAATTAGAAGAATATACATATATAATAAATATCTAAAAATATATTAAGTAGACAAAAAAAAATAATTTAAAATCCAAAATAAAATGGCAATTGAAATAATTTAAATGATTTAAATGTATAAAAAGCTAAAGGGTACCGGGTAGCAATTTGAACAATAATATAAACAATCTCAATAACATATGTGGTCTAAGCCATAATAAAAGAGTCCAAGAAATAAACTTACATCTCATTCCGCTGAATGTGCTTCAAAAATTTATGTTTGTAAGTAGAACTAGAAAACTCGAAGGATTTTAGATTTTCTGGTAATTTATTGAAAATTCGTGCAACTCTTACATGAAAAGATCTTTCCACTAGGGAAGTTAGCTTAGGAATCAAAATTTGACAATTACGTGTAGATCGACTAAATGAAAAAAAATGAAAGCAAATATTCAATAGTTCCCCTTTTAAACATATTGTAAAAGCAAAGCAAAAGCCTTATTTTCACATAGTTATCAAATGAACAGCCCAAAAACTTCGCAACATACGTTGATACATGATTTCGAAGTCTTAAGCAGTATAGATATCGCATAACTCTATTGAACAGTATTAAAAGTTTCTAAAAGTGTGCCAGTATATACTTCAATACCATATAAAAATATAGGCGTAACCAATGAATGAATAATCATAACTTTAATATGCATTGGTAAGCATAAGTTGACGTTATAAAGTCTACGTAATGAATAATTAACTCTAGAAGTAACAAAATAAATATGTCTTTCAAATTTTAATTTATTATCTAACCATAAGCCCAGACAGTACATTTGGTCCACAAATTCAATTCTCGTATCATGAATAATAATATCTAAGTTTGGAACAGAAGAACCAAAAAACATAGCCTTTCTTTTAAGAGCATTAATACAAAGTCGATTACGCACCATCCAGTTTGATAAATTGGAAATGCAAAAATTTATCATTTGTTGCAAAACATCCTCAAACTGTCTCTCACCACTAAATAAAAACATTAAATCATCTGCGTAAGCAAATGGTAAACATGACGTCATATTAAAATCCGTGAAAATATCATTGATATACATATTAAAAAGTAAAGGCGCAAGGACTGATCCTTGAGGCACCCCACTTTTAACCGGCAAAACACCCGAAAACCTACTACCAATAGAAACATACTGACTTCTATCACTGAGATAAGATGAAATAAGTTTAGACGAGAGTCCAAAATTGCGAATAAGATTGGTTAATAAAATTGTATGATTTACCTTGTCAAAGGCTTTTGTAAGATCAATAGATAAAAGTACGTTAAGACGTTTTCTACTAAGAGACTGACGAATAGTATCAGTTACTCCCAAGAGAAGTGATGTTGTATTACTACCACATCTAAATCCATATTGACAATTACTTAATAATGAATTACCACTTATGTGCGCAAGAAGCTGATTCTTTAGCAGAATTTCAACAACCTTCGAGAGAGCTGGCAGTATAGATATAGGACGCAAGTTTTCCATATCAACAGACTCGCCCGTCTTTTTAATAGGAACTATTCTACCAATTTTCCAACCAGACGGGAAGGTAGAAGTAGTAATAATCGTGTTGACAAAATGTAAAAAAAAATATCTAACATAAGGAAAAACCAATTTTAAAAATTTTATCGGAATACCATCACATCCAATAGCATTTGTCTTTACAGATTCCACAGCAATAATCAATTCATTGATGTCAACCGATCGAAATGAAAACCCTTCTACCCCATTGAGGTTAATATCATCTGTAAAATCATTTTGTTGATTAGATACAAAATACTGATTTAAAGCTTCAACATCGATTTCATTCACCAAAGACATGTCATCTCCAAACCCATTTGAACGTAATGTATTCCAGATCTGCTTGGAAGTTTTACTTTCAAAAATTTTCGCATGCGCCCTGCGTGCAATTATATTCGCATTTATATTTATGCTCTAAAACACCACCTTCCGTTATAACACATACATGCTGAACCGCATAAATACGATTCTTCGTTTCGATTTGTACAATATATAAGCCTTGGAACAACAACAAGCCTTCGATCGCGTGTGGCATGCGGGATTATTGTACAAGCTAAAGAAGTTGTTACCAACACCATATTTTTTACTTTTCAAATCATATTTAAGTGATCGGTTCTTTTATGTTAAACATAACAATGATTACTCAGATTTTTTACAGATATACTCTGGCGTATCGCAAGGTAGTGTTCTAGCACCTGTTCTATATACAATTTATACATCCGATCTACCAAATTCTAATAATGTTTTAGTGGCCACATATGCAGACGATACAGCAATCTTAGCAGCTAGTAATTCACCTACAGAAGCATCGTTTTTAGTACAAAATCAACTTGACATCTACAGAACTGGCTTACAAGATGGAACATTAAGGTGAACTCAAACAAATCGAATCATATTACATTTACGTTGAGAAAAGGTGATTGTGAAGCTGTAAAAATAAATACTGAAACGATACCCCATAAACATTCTGTCAAGTATCTTGGAATGCATATGGATAGAAGACTCACTTGGAACGATCATATAAAAAGAAAATGCAATCAACTTAATAGCAAATTCCAAAAGCTGCACTGTCTTCTCCGCCCTAAATCTCAGTTAAGCATAGAAAATAAACTAAGGATTTATAAAGCTATTCTTAAACCAATTTGGATATACGGCATCCACCTCTGGGGTACAGCAAGCAACTCTAATATAAAAATTTTACAAAGATTTTAATCTAAAACACTTCGGGCAATTTTAGACTCACCATGGTTCGTCACAAAAAACATTATCCACCACGACCTCAACATACCTAAAGTAAAGGATGAAATCAAAAGATCTTCAGAAAAGTATTTAAAAAGATTAAGTGAACACCCCAATATATTAGCCATTTGTTTATTAGATGATAGTAACGAAACAAAAAGGTTAAAGAGACTGCATGTATTAGATCTCCCATTTAGATAATAAGTCTGTAAATATGTATCATTTAATTTTCTAAAATCATAAATTATTGAGTTGTTATATTTTTATAAATTTTTATATTAGTGATATTACATAATGATGTAATTATACTATATGTTATTGTATATTGTACCTGATTTTTTTTTTATCAAATTTGCTTATTATCACTTGATAGATTGCAAATAAATAAACAAAAAAAAAAGTTTTCGATTTAAAATACATTTTTTGGGGTTTACTATAAACACAGTTTTAGAGGCCGTGTATTTATCATACGAGCTTCGTAACCAAAAAAATATTTTGTTAGTCAACATTACTTTATAAATAATTTTTTCATTAAAATTTTCTATATTTTTTAGTATTTTTTTTTAAGCTTGAGTACATTTATGGAATATCTGACCATAGTACGTATACGTTATTTTTAACTTCTTGCATGAATATCTCAGTAATCATACGCCATGTGGTACTAACATTTTAGCAGTTACAAGAAAAGTACCCCAACAAAAATACATTCGATTTTGATGAAATTTAGCTAGAAAAACTAAATATAAAAACAACTTGCAACTGCGTAAATTTAGGAGCGAATCAGGGGGAAGAGACTATCATTTTTGGGTACTTTTTTTTTATTCGTTAGCATGTCAGTAACTTTCAAAATTCTATACAAAATCGTGCTTTAAATTAATTGATGAATATCAATTGCGACATTTTGATAGAAATAATGACTGCTTTTTAGCATATGGTTGTCAGGTTTGGAATTTTCTTTAAAAAACAAAATACCAGTAATATTAAAAAAAAGAAAAATATTTGTAAGCTGATATTTAATAAGGAATAAAATTTGTGAATTTTTTTTTAAATTTTTGCAAAAGAAAATTCAAAAACCGCATAAAAGTACCACAAAATGTACACCACTCCGAAAGGTTAAATTTTTATATGAAAAGACGCAGAATGTTTGTTCTTAACCACGGTATGCTTTAATTAATTTACAAACTTTTTCTTGATAAACATATTTTAGAACTTTTAAAAAAATATTAAAATACATAAATAAAATATTTAATATGCATAACAAATTATATTGAATTACAAGATTAATGCGTAACTATGAAATGTCAATACCATTTTTATATTTTTATATTTTGTTAACAAAAGTAACAAATAATATACAATCATTTACTAAATAACAAATAAAAATCCAAAAGGTGGAAAAATTTTGAAGACAAATTTTCTACGTAATTTGCAAAAAAAATCAATAGATAATTTTGGTGGTAAGTTTGTAATTATTTGCTAAGAAAATTATTAACAATTGTGTTTTCTCCCTTTAGCTTAAGATTTCAAAAGATCGCGTAAGGAAAAAAATTGTTTGTGGTGGTAAATAAAGTTAGATTACTATAACTATAAAAAGGATTAGACTAATTGAGGTCATCGATTAAAAAATTCTAAAGATGAAAATACATAAATAGAGTTATTTATCTGCTCTCTCGAAAAAAGTCTGTAATAGCAACTGAAAATTTTGCTGTTATTACGGAAATTTTTTTTTAATTTGAGCCCAGCGGAATTTTTTGCTAATCTTAGCAACACATATCTGCTGACGTGTAGTACAATGAAATTTGTAGAAAAATTATTAGCCGCTACTAAATTTTAGTAAACATTTTGTAAAGTGGAATTTAAAATCTGTTTGCTAAAATCAACAAAAAAAAATTTCTAAATATTTATTAATATTAGTGCAAAATTTCAAATTTACTTTTTATCGAGCATCAAAATTTTATATATTTTTTTTTTTTTTTTTTTTTGTTAAAAAAAAATCAAAGGCTTAAAAATTTTAAAAACATAAACGAATTTATCATTTTGTTTTAGTTTGTTAATTTAAGTTTTGAAAAATATCTTAGTCTATTTTTTTTTTTTGCTTTTAAGGCCAAATTTTATATGGTTTTAGGGCTGATTTTTGATTTAAAAAAAATTTTAAGTGCTATTTTAAGTGGATGTCATATTTTTAGACATTAGTCGGTATATTCACTTCCGTTCCCTTTTATTATTCTATGTAACATTTTATTTCAATTTAAGTTTTTAGGTGTAAGTTTTAATTAGAAATAACATTTTCTTCAATATCCAATTTTTAAGAATTTGTATTTTTTTTTTGCTTATTTTAGCAAATCGGTTTCAAAAAAATTTGTAAAATGATTTCTGAACTAAGCAATAAAAATTTGTAAATATCCTGTAAAAATTCTGTAATTTGTAAAATGTAAATATCATTACAAAAATAGTAAAGTGAGATTGAAAACTGTTTACAAAATTGTTCTACAAATTACATAAGCTCAGTTTGTAAATTATTCTTTATATAAAAGACTTTTTAATATTAAAATCCCACAAATTATAAATATGTTTTCCACCACAAATCATTAGATTCTGAAGAATTCTCTCAGATTTAGATTACTTCTATTCTTAAGAAAAATATTCAGATTCTCAGGACTTTTTTCATAGAAAATACTCAGATTCTGCCTAAAGCACTTTTTCTATATAAAGGCCTAAATTTAGTAGACTTTTCCCTATATAAAAAATTTTAGATTTTGATGAAATTTTCCAATAAAAAAACATACAGATTCTGAAGAGTTTTTCCTTTCAGAAAAACTCCTAGCTAGGGAACTTTAACTATAGAAAAATTTTTTCATTCATAAAACTTTTTTGCACAAAAATTATTATATTCTAAGGACTAAGAAAAATTGTCAGAATCTAAGAAATTTTTTCTTTGGAAGAACTCTCATATTCAGATATATTATTCCTGTAGAAAGACTCTGAAGTTCAAAGAACTTTTTCCCTTAGAAAAATCATCAGCATTTTAAGATCCATCATATTCAGAGGATTTTTCCTAAAAAAATAAACATCAGATTATGATGACTTTTAAAAAAAATCACTCTGATTTGGATGACTCTCTCCTGTTGAAAAATTCACTGATTCTAAGGACATTTTGCTATATAAAAATCCTTAAATTCTGAGGAATTTTGACTTTAGAAAATTATTCTGATTTTCAAAATTTTTTCTAAAAAAACCTTAAGATTCGTATAAGTTTTTCCTTTAGAATATCCTTACATCCGTAGGACTTTTTATAGAAAAGGGTTAAGATTCTGAGAACACGTTTCTAAGGAAAATACTTTTTCCTATAGAACAATCTTCATATTTTGATCACTTTTCGCTATAGAAAAATCCTCAGAAAATTAATGGTTTTCTGTTAGAAAAACCCGCAGACTTGAATCAATCTTGGATAACATTCTATTTATATGTACTTTCAGAATATTATATAGTTTACTGTTTGTAGTATAATAAAAAAGTTTTCAGTTCAGTTACAAATAAAAGACATAAATTCGTTTTACTAAGAAATATTTTTTAACTTTTTTATATATTTTTTAAAAATGATTTACTGTTATTTACCGAATTCTTTTTTGTTTCATTTTTTTTTTCATTTGTTTGAAATTTAATAAACATGTACCCACAAAATGAAAATTTATGGTTTATTTGTTTTCGTTACAGTTAGCTCAAATAAAAAATTTGTTTACTTTCTGTTAAAAAAAAAAAAAATATTCAAAAAATTCCAATCTTGTTTATTAAAATTGTTTGTTTATATTCAAAATTATAACAATTAGAATTACAGGAACTTCATAACTGACTTCACTGACTGTGTGAGTTTACATTTTACAGATTAAAAAACTAACAAAATCACAAAAAATCATAACAATTTCAAATAAGTAAATAATCATTTATTTTTAAGAAATTGGTGGGTAAAATTTTAACATTTCTTTTTAATTGATTAATCATTTTTTTTCACTAGTGTGTCAGTTGTTTAAACACCATTTAAAAATAAATAACAAAAATCAAATACCGTTAAATATGTAGCATAGAAAAAAAGGGACCCTTTTTGAAACACTTGTTTACCTCTTAAAATTTCAACTTGGCCGAAGAGCTGAGACAAGACGATATTTTTTCTACCACCTATTCAAATTTCGTCAAAGTCGTTGTTTTAAGATTGAGGTACATTTCTTTTTACCTTTCTATTAATAGAAAATAGTTATTGCAAAATATTTATAAATTAAAAAAATATATATATTTGTAATTGTTTGTCAAGTTGATCATGGCAGATTGAATTACTGTCCTTCAGAAAGGTTTACTATTTTGGTAACTGTCAAAACTAAACTCAATTTGGTATAAAAAAATTAAATTTTCAGGTATTTATACTGGTGCTATTTTAATGCCAAAACGAGTTACTTCACGGGCCTTAAAAATTGATTTTAAACAATCGTTATAGCTTAAAAATTTTTTTAACTCCTTTTTTGTATTTTTTAATATAAAATTGCAACTAACCACTTGAAGAGTTAAGAGAATAAGTTGTTTTTACATGCAGATTTTAAATAACCAGAGTCAAAGGTTTACTACAAATATCTCCATTAACATTTGTCATTCACTACTACGATTAATCACTCAAGTTTGATTGCTTTCAGTTAGCAGTTTATTTTTTTTTTTTAATTATTAATTTTTGTTTTTTTTTTTTTTTTTGCTTTTTTTATAAAAATTTTTAGTTTTACACTTTTTAAAAGCTTATTACATTATTATAATGAAACACTTTTCTTAGCAACCGGCATTTTTTACAAATCGAATTAGTACCTGCAAGTACTTTAATGCATTTGAATAATATTTTAAATATTTCGTATTATTATCGATATATTTCAATAACAACCGTTTTAAAACACGACCAAATATAAACTGAACTAAAGAACTCTTGAACATTGAACTATATTTTGTAACAAAAACAAATATATTTTTATCTGTAAAGCGCAAGTACAACTTTTTAAGACCAAAAAAATGTATGAATGAAAAGCTTAACACAGCAACTACAACTACAACATTAAACTCCGAAAGAAAAGATATTCGGTATTTAAATAAAAATACTCTTTCTCTCTTTGAAAGCACTTAAGTTATACTCTTTAAACATCCTGTTGATATTTGAAAGCAAAATATTATAATTTATGTTACCGAAAATAACTTAATATTTTCAAAAAGGCTTGTGTCTTTTTTTTTGGTTTATTGTCCTTTTATTGCTGGCGTTGTTGTTATTGTTGTTTATGTCTGAACCTTTAATTCAACGCATTTAGCGTGGATTTAAGTATATTTTCTGACACAGCGATTTTCTTATATCCCCCCCCATTATTGTATTCAATTCTGTTTCGTTGTGGTTTCTTGTCAAACCAATTGATTGTAATCAATTGTCAATTAACGTTAACATGGTCAGACAGTTTTATCCTTTTTTTTCGTTGTAAGTGCTGGGGTTTTATTTTATTTTTTGTCAATTTTTTTTTTGTCAAACCATTTCCGTATATTTTTTTTTTTTTTTGTGTTTTGTGATAAATATCTTAACATGTATTTGTTGCTCAGTCTCTTTTTTAAAAATATCAAAAGGCTTATATACTTGATATGATTAGACAACAATAGAAAAATTAAGTGCGTTTAAGTGATAAATCTAATCAATTTGTTATTTATAATATTATATTGATATTAATCAAGGTTTCAATGCAAATATAAAAATTTGTAAATTGTTCATTCAAAATTGTTTGTAGTTGAAATAAATTGATAACACTAGTTTACACGGTAAATGTACATTTGATCAGAGGTGATTTTCCTTATGTATTTTCTCCATGGTGTCGATTGCTCATGAAAAGTTGCAGGTGCTATTCCAAAATATTACAGATAATTCTGTTGTAACGAATCGGTGAATCTACGTCTATTTGGTTGGGGGACAAAATTGCCACACACGTAACAGAAATTATTTGGATTGTTTACGCACTCAAATTCTCGTTTTCTTTTATACATTTTGATGAACACAATGAAATATAATTTCAATCAAATTTGTGAGAATAATATACAAACAACCGACACTATGTTTTATAGAAGCTGTCAAAATAAAATGTCAACGTTAGAAGCTGTTAAAACAAAATGTCAGGGTTAGAATCTGTCGAAATAAAATATCAGGGATCTTAGGGAACAGTTTCGTAGGATTTGTCTATACTGAGCAGTAGTTTGGTGATTGAACCCAATATATTGTCGAAAAAAATAAATTATTCTTAAAATATGAGATTTGGATTTATTCACTCAATTGCTTATAACTTTGTTATTTTTCGATTTTCTTCTGGTTTGTCTTAGTTCTTACGTAAAAGTATCAGGTTTACGCACATGAAGAGAAACCAGACGTTTTTTTTAACGATTTGTAATTTTCCGTCGGAAAAGTGTTTCTGTAAATATGATTTTTTTAAAAATGTGCCCTAATGTTATCGATATATTTTGAACGGATTTACCGATGAAAGATCCTATTATACATATTTGTTCGTCATCTCAATATCTTGCATTTGGGTACCAAGAACGACATTCGGACATTTCTAGCTCGAGATATGATTCGTCAATTGAAAAAAGGTCGAAAAATTAAAATAAAATACAATATCTCAAAAACTGTTCCTTTCTATTAATAGAAAATAGTTATTGCAAAATATTTATAAATTAAAAAAATATATATATTTGTAATTGTTTGTCAAGATGATCATGGCAGATTGAATTACTGTCCTTCAGAAAGGTTTACTATTTTGGTAACTGTCAAAACTAAACTCAATTTGGTATAAAAAAAATTAAATTTTCAGGTATTTATACTGGTGCTATTTTAATGCCAAAACGAGTTACTTCACGGGCCTTAAAAATTGATTTTAAACAATCGTTATAGCTTAAAAATTTTTTTAACTCCTTTTTTGTATTTTTTAATATAAAATTGCAACTAACCACTTGAAGTGTTAAGAGAATAAGTTGTTTTTACATGCAGATTTTAAATAACCAGAGTCAAACGTTTACTACAAATATCTCCATTAACATTTGTCATTCACTACTACGATTAATCACTTAAGTTTGATTGCTTTCAGATAAGTTAGCAGTTTATTTTTTTTTTTTTTTTTTTTTTTGCTTTTTTTATAAAAATTTTTAGTTTTACACTTTTTAAAAGCTTATTACATTATTATAATAAAACACTTTTCTTAGCAACCGGCATTTTTTACAAATCGAATTAGTACCTGCAAGTACTTTAATGCATTTGAATAATATTTTAAATATTTCGTATTATTATCGATATATTTCAATAACAACCGTTTTAAAACACGACCAAATATAAACTGAACTAAAGAACTCTTGAACATTGAACTATATTTTGTAACAAAAACAGATATATTTTTATCTGTAAAGCGCAAGTACAACTTTTTAAGACCAAAAAAATGTATGAATGAAAAGCTTAACACAGCAACTACAACTACAACATTAAACTCCGAAAGAAAAGATATTCGGTATTTTAAAAAATAATACTCTTTCTCTCTTTGAAAGCACTGAAGTTATACTCTTTAAACATCCTGTTGATATTTGAAAGCAAAATATTATAATTTATGTTACCGAAAATAACTTAATATTTTCAAAAAGGCTTGTGTCTTTTTTTTGGTTTATTGTCCTTTTATTGCTGGCGTTGTTGTTGTTGTTGTTTATGTCTGAACCTTTAATTCAACGCATTTAGCGTGGATTTAAGTATATTTTCTGACACAGCGCTTTTCTGTGTATTCAATTCTGTTTCGTTGTGGTTTCTTGTCAAACCAATTGATTGTAATCAATTGTCAATTAACGTTAACATGGTCAGACAGTTTTATCCTTTTTTTTTCGTTGTAAGTGCTGGGGTTTTATTTTTTTTTTTTTGTCAATTTTTTTTTTTGTCAAACCATTTCCGTATATTTTTTTTTTTTGTGTTTTGTGATAAATATCTTAACATGTATTTGTTGCTCAGTCTCTTTTTCAAAAATATCAAAAGGCTTATATACTTTATATGATTAGACAACAATAGAAAAATTAAGTGCGTTTAAGTGATAAATCTAATCAATTTGTTATTTATAATATTATATTGATATTAATCAAGGATTCAATGCAAATATAAAAATTTGTAAACTGTTCATTCAAAATTGTTTGTAGTTGAAATAAATTGATAATGTAAGTTAAAATATATAAAAAAATCATTTAAAATCCAGTCTGATAAATTTCATTTAAATTAAAAGAACATTTCATTTATTTTTAAATATTAATGCATTAAACTTCGCAAATAATAAATTATTTTTCATTTATTTTAACTGTTAAAAAATACAAATTATATTTATTTTATTTATTTCTTTTAACAAATATTGAAAAATGAATATGGGCGGAACCAGCCTCAACTCAACTTAAAATATGACGTTTTTGACATGACTGTTTCCGAATGTGCTTATTTTTGGTATGAATAAAACTAAGGCAAATACAAAGTTTGAGGGCACTGAGACACCTGGAGCCGAAAATTTGATGTCCTGAAATACGGAAAAAATACAAAAATGTACAAAGTTGTACTTACTTAATTGTCATTTTCTTGAAGAGTACACTTAAAATATTTTGTAAGTTAAAATAACAAAAAATATAATTTAAAAGAAATGATATTTCAATTAAAAACTGGCCTACTTAATTTTCATTTAAGTTAAATGCCTTTTGTTATATATTTTTAAACGTTGATTAATCAACTGACCCATCCGTAAGTAACAAATGATATAAACAGTTTAAATAAATGTCAAAATTTTACCTACCAATTCCTTAAAAAAATGTTTTTATCATTTATTTGAAATTTTTTCCCTTTTTGTATTTTTTTTTTTTTGTTAACAAAATGTATGTATATGTAGCTATAGACACTTTGAGTGAATGTGTTTGTGTATGTATGTGTGTTTATAAAGTTCTTGTAATTGGAATTAAAAAATTTTGTATATATACAATAGGGCGGGTCGATTTGTAGGGGGGCAAAAAAATCGCTCAACGTACAACGAAAATCGAAACTTTGCCGAAAAAACGAATTTTGAAGTCCCGACTTTTGAAGAATCCCACTTTGACCCATTTACAGTGCCCCAGTGAGTCATTCATTTGGACTCGATTGGGGCACTGTAAATGGTCAAAGTGGGGTTTTTCAAATTTTGACCCTACGGGTCAAAAGTCGGGACATCAAAATTCGTTTTAGAGGTATGGGTCCTTCGGCAAAGTTTCTTATTTTGATCCCTAGAATACGATTTCCCTTGTACGTTGAGCGATTCTTAAATCGACCCGCGCTAATATACAACCAATTTAAATAAAAAAAAACAAATTGGAATTTTTTGAATATTTTTTTTTTTTTTTTTTTTTGAAACAGACAGCAAACAAAATTTAAATTTGTAATAACTGTTACGGACACAAACAAACCACAAATTTCTGTTTTGTGGGTAAATTTTTATTAAATTTCAAACAAATGAAAAAATGTATGATAGTAAATTATGATAGTAAATTATTTTGACTGAATGTATAAAAAAGTTGATATAGATATTTCTTTAAAAAACAAATGTATGTTCCTTCATTTTTAAATGGAACGAACAACTTTCTTATTAAACTACAAACCGTAAGCTACATATTATTCTGAGTGTATTAAAGGTACGCGGCTCATAATGGTCGCTTTTGAAAGAGTACTAAATTACCATTGATTTGATATCCAACTTGATTTTTTTTTTTAAAGGTCAAAGGTCACTTTTATTGACTAATAACTCGAAAGCGATCTTTCTAAAAATTAAAAAAAAAATTGTTTTAAATACGGTTTTCTTCTCTACAGCTATGACGAATTTCAGAGTAGATGTATTTTCGGATCAAGAAATAAAAATCAAATTGTAAACAAAAATATTTTACAAGAAAAATAAATCTGTTCTGATAGGGGTGGGATAGTGCACGATTTTTCGATTTCGATACACTAGAACCCCCTATTTTGTGACATACAAACATACATGAGCCAAATTATAGATAATTTGGGATGGGGGCAAATGGCCCCTCATTCAAGTCAAAAGTTGGATTGAAAGAGTAAAAATCCATACAAAAATCCACAACTTTGAGAAATTCCATATTTTTAAGCTTTTTAATCTCCTGTAAAGAAATAAAAAAAACCGGCTTGCTATATTAAGCCATCGATATACAAAACTTTGAAAAAAATACATTAAAATTTGCTTTGAGTTAAGAAATAGAAATGGACTACATTTTATTATCTATCGAAATAATCCCACTCGTTTAGGTTAAAATGTTACCTTTACCATTAAAATTTAATTTCTATTATCTTTTAAAATTCAACCTTCATTTTTCCCTTAAAAACCACATAATATTCTTATCATCTTATTCAACATCTTATTCAAAATATTCTAACATCTTATTCAAAATCATGATTGAATCCATAATTTTATTATCACTATCTAACAGATTTGCAATTAAAAATATCGTTTTGCTATTAATATTTAATTGACACTTTCAAAAGGATATTGAAAGGATACGAAGAAAAGCTACAGTAAACCATTACATGCCAATTTGTAATACTTTATGGTAAACTAAATTATTTGTGGTAAAACCAAATATTCAAATTATTAAGTTTAGAGAAAATTTAGGTTACACAATTTAAACTGAGCACAAAGTTTTTGTATAATTTGGCTAACAAGCCATTAGTGTCAAAGTGTGATGCTTTGTAACCAGATAAATGCCATACACACAGTTAAGCAAGTACATAAACTTTATGGAGCAATTTTGAATGTTCATAAAATATTTAAATGAAATATTAAATGAAACATAAAATTTTTAAAATTTATTTGCTACAAAATTCATCTCTAATTTAAGAAAAATTGCTTTTGATTTTGGGCCAAAATTGAAATCGGTTGTTTTTTGTAAAATTTTGTTAATATCAATAGATTTGATTTTATGCAATAATTCATAAGTTCCTTCGATTTAAATTATATTCGTACTAGTTTAAGGTGCAATTTTTGAAAATCCAGTTAAAATAAAATTTTACATGCGAAGCCACCAGAAATGTCGCAGTTAAAGTCCCAGTTAGTATTTAACAGTTCGTTGGAAAAATGAGGCTTAGTGTAGGTTAAAAAAAGCCCTTTGTTCTATACTAAATATTCCATTTAAGTAAATTAATTAATTCAATAGTTTAAGGCACAAGCAAATATCGTTAAATCCTAAAAAAAAAATAAAGTTATAATTGAATTTTTTGTAAACATCAAAAAATACACTTAAACTCACAGATAAAAACCTATCCATGCAAACATTTTGATGATATCTTCTAAAAGGATATTAAAGCGAATATTTCATATCATGTCAATGAAAGTAATCAAGTAGTATTTTGAAATTATATTTCTGTTATAATTCAGAAAATATTTCTGCGAAATTTGGAAACGAAAATTTGTCCGAATTCAAAAAAAAAAACAAAATTTATACAAAAAGCATGCAATTTAAACGCGGAAATGACAAAACAGTTTGTGAAAATAATCAATATTTATTATATAGAGCAATTCCATATGAAAGCGATCACCTTTTGGACGACCCCTCTCCGATTTTAAAATAAATAGTCTCAATCGATTGCCCAGCAAAAAATAATGTACCTACATATTTTTATTTTTTTTTTTATAGTGACTGGTTTAGTGGTGGTGTACACCACTGTCATGTGACAAAATTAAAGAATTCTTCATAAGGGACCTCATTGAAAGTTGTTTAAAAAAAAACTACTAAAGCGATCGCAACGAGTGATAGCTCGTTGGAAAGGTATTGAATCAGGCTTTAATTGAAAAATAAAATTTTCCTAATTTTTCTCAGAAATTTACCTTTTTTCCCATGAAAATTAAATTTTCCGATTTTTCACAGAAGCTCCTGAATTTTCCGGCTAATTTTATTTTTTTTGGATTCCTCATAATTTTTGCTTTAAGAATCAGCAATAAAAAAATGGGCCCCGACTCCTTGTTTGGACAGGAGAAGAGCATTTAAGAGACCACCTTGTTCTCATTGTTTTTATATTTTTTATAATTGAATTATTTTTAATTATTTTACATTATTTGATTTTATTATTAAAAATACATTTTAAAAATTATTTTACAGTTAAAAATACATTTATGAAGAAGAAATCAAATTTTTTTAAGAGCCCCAAGTTGAGTGTGTAGTGAATATGGTCTGCCTGCCTTCACAAGATCGGCCATAAATCCATGGATAATAGTAGCAGTGGCATGTAATGGCACACCAAACCCGACTGAGGCTACAGGTCATAAAATGTTTTGTAAATTTTTTAAATTACCAAGTAATAAATATTTCGCCTAAAATGACACGTGCAGAAACAAGTCATAAAACACGGATTTTCCATAAATATGGCGAAATATTTATTACCTGGTAATTTAAAAAATTTACAAAACATTTTATGACCTGTGGTCGGCTTATTGGCAGTAACCAATTAAGTCCCTCTTTAAAAAACATTTTATGACCAGTAGTTCACGCAAATTTTCCTATTAAAGAAAAGCAAATATCGCTTATTTTTTTTTACCTATTTTTTACCAAAAAATAAATATAAATACATCACACACACTAAGACGGGATGTTTATTAATTCATTTCTTGTAAAAAGGTCCCAAGATATTATTTATTTATTTTATTTATTAATCATATAATTACAAAGGCCTTCGGCTCGTTGTAGCGAAAACAGACCAGAGCCTCTGGTGGGAATTGAACCCACGACCCCCGCACTGATAAGCTAGCACGCTACCAACTAGCCTACCGGGGCGCTCGATATTTATTATATAAAAATAATCAGTTATAATGAAAACAGCAACAAAATTTATTAAAATACGCTTTACTTTATATCAAGGGTGCCCAAGCCCTATGCGCTAGGCTGTGTGTTTTAATACACATAGAGCACTCAGCACTAGCAATACGAAATACACAAACAACTTTGTCCTATTAGTTTTTTTTTTTTTTGTCATTTTTCACTGTATAAACGCAAGTGCAAAGCAAGAACACGTTCATATGCTTTGCTGGTAAACATTGACGACAGAGATCATCAATGTAGATTTTGTTTTTGTTTAACCTATGATATGAAATATTTTTTTCTTTGTATGTATTAGTTGTTAAAATAAAAAATATTGAATAAAAATTAGTTATTCTTTAAATGTATTGGTGTTTGCTCTTCCATAAGGAACTTTTGGGTACCCCTGCTTTAAAAAAACCTAATGAAATAATATAAAATATGGCATGCCAACCCTGTTTTATATCAATGCTATTTTCTTGATAGTTTTTCTTTTTATATTCCGGATGATCATTTAAAATGAAGAAAATTGATAAATCGTTTATTCGGGTCGATTTATCGGAAAAAATGGCGATTAATCGATTAACCGTTAAATGCAAAATAAATGTATTTCTTTTATCAATAAGAACACAAAGAGCTGCTTTTTGCTGAGATATTAAGTTAAGTCTATTTCGTTGGTTTCTAAAGTATTTAGGACAATTCAAAGCATCCTGAGATGTTTTAAAGAATCAAGCCTTATAATCTTGGGGTTTTTTTTTTGAGAGGCATCTGACGACTCAAAAGAATTCTTAAATATTTTCGAATAAAGAACTTAATTACATTATATATTTTTAATTTTATCAGGCTCGAGATCATAATTTTTAATTTTACTACACTCACCAAAAAAAAGTCTGTAATGGAAACTGAAAATTTTGCTGTTATAATGGGAAATTTTGCTAATTTGTAGTACAATAAAATTAGTAGAAAAAATTAGTAGCCCCTACTAAATTTTAGTAAATTTTTGGTAAAGTGAAATTTAAAATCTGCTTGCTAAAATCAGCAAAAAAAATTGCTAAATATTATTAATATTAGTACAAAATTCAAAGTTTTTTTATCGAGTATCAACATTTTTTCATTGTATTTATTTTTTTCAAAAAATATTTTAGACAAAATTAAAAAAAAAATCTAAGGCTTAAAAATTGCAAAAACATAAACTAATTTATCATTTTGTTTTAATTTGGTTATTTCTGTTTTGAAAAACATTTTAGTCAATTTTTTTTTTTTTTTAATTTTAAGGTCAAGTTTTAACTGTTTTTAAGGCTGATTTTTAAAACTAAAATAAGTTTTTAGTGCTATTTTAAGTGGATGTTCTATTTTTGGACATAAGTCGGTATCTTCACTTCCGATCCCTTTTTTATCTATGTAACATTTTAAGGCAATTTAAGTTTGTAGGTGTAAGTTTTAATTAGAAATAACATTTTCTGCAATATTCACTTTTTGAAAATTAGTAAATTTTTTTGCTAATTTTAGCAAATCGGTTCTTAAAAATTTGTAAAATGATTTCTGAAATTAGCAACAAAAATTTGTAAATATTCTATAAAAATTCTATAATTTGTAAAATGTAAATAGCAAAAGGATTTGCTAAATAATATTGTTTTTACTAAAAATTAGTACAAAAATAGTAAAGTGGGATTGAAAACCGTTTACAAATTTGTCTACTAACTTTTTTTCTGAGTGTAACGAATAGTAAACACTAATTTTTTTTATTATATGGAAAAAATTGTAAGGATCAGCGCTAGAGGGACCAGGTCATCTTCCTTAGAGTATGTGATATAAAAGCCTGTTCAAAACCATAAGGTATTTGTGGGTTGGGTGGTTCATAAGGAGGCTGAAGATGACCTGGTCGCTTGGGTCAAAAGTGTGCACTCCCTCTAGCGCTGATCCTTACAATTTTTTTAATTCAATAAAAAAAAATAGTGTTTACTATTCGTTAGTAACATTAAAAATTATGATCTGTAGCCTGATAAAATTAAAAATATATAATTAAAACAGACAGATCGAAAAATATACAAAATTTACATACAAGAACTTAATTATACTGAAGTTCTAACTTTATCAAAATTTGTTGTTAGAACAAATTAATTACAATAGAAACAAAATTCCATGTTAGTTTTTAGTTTTTATAACGTTTTTTAATATAATTTTAAATGAAACTGTTTTTTTTTAAATTACAGTTTTCGAATTTAAAGCAATTATGTATTATTATTTTACAAGATAAGTAACTCCATAGTGCATGTTAGAAATATACCTAGTTACATGTTTCATTACTAAGGAGAAAAATATAAAATTTAGTGGATTTAGCTTTTCTAAACTTCGCGTTCTGATGAGATCCATTGTCAACTGGAAATGCATGTATACGGAAGTTGAAAGTTCGAATTCAATTTTTGGACATGAAAATACAATTTTATATTATTTAAAATTTATTTGTTAAAGAAATTGAAACAAAAGTAAAAATTGTCTATCATGTTTCTTTCCTAAAGCCTATATAAAATTTGCTTTGATTAAGTCGATTTGAAAAGAATTTGATTTTATTTGAGTTGATGTTTTTTCTACGATTTTCTTGATTTAAGAAAATTGGGAAGTTTTAAGAAGTAGTGCCGATAACTAAACGTAAGTTAAAAGATTTTAATGATAATTCCTGGTTTAAGTCAAGGGAGATTACTTATATTATCTCTCTACGTGATCTGGCATATAGGGCGTATATTCAGGAGAGTTCTTCGGATAATTGGAGAATATATTGCAGAATTAGGAATAGGACCAAAACTGTAATTAGGAATGCGAAAAGAAAGGCACATGAACGCCTCTTCGGAGGGCTTAATACTAAGCAGATGTGGAATGTTTTGCGGACGTGTGGTGGTATTGATTCGAGCGATAAAGTTGGGGATGTTGACCTTGACATTGTTAATAATTTTTTTATTTCTAATCAATCATGTGAACCATCCACATCTGTTTTTGATGAGCTTATTTTTCCCTTGGAAGATTCATTTCAGTTTCAACCTGTTATAGCGGATGATGTATATTGCGCGCTTAATAGGATACATTCGAATGCTGCTGGTTATGATTGTATACCACCGAAATTTTTTAGGATTATTTATCCTTATATTTGTGTTTCTTTTACTCATATTGTAAATACAATTTTTATGACTTCCAAATTTCCCGGTGATTGGAAGATATCACGTGTTGTGCCGATTAAAAAGGATGGTAATTCAAATCTTTTACAAAATTTTCGTCCAATTTCTGTGATATCCGTTCTTTCAAAAGTTGTTGAGCACATTATAAAAGATCAGATGATGTTTTATATTAATGCTAAAAGATTGCTTCATCCTAACCAATCTGGTTTTAGACGGAATTATAGTACTACAACTCTTCTTCTTGGGTTAACTGATTCAATAAGACGTAAGCTTAATGAGAAAAAATGTAGTGTATTGCTTTCCTTAGATTTATCAAAGGCCTTTGATAAAGTTTTACATTCAAGGCTGATAACTAAATTATGTAATTTTTTTAATTTTTCTAAATCTGCATGTAAACTTATATGTTCATATCTTGGTAAAAGGTCACAATTCGTTTCTGTAGGAGACAGGAACTCTAGTTTATTGGAGGTTACCAGTGGTGTTCCACAGAGTTCTGTAATTGGCCCCATTTTATTTATGATGTATTTAAATGATTTTATTAATGTCATTGATAATAACTCTTTTGAAACATTTATATTTGCGGATGATGTACAGATTTTATTTTCTGGGGAAAGGCAATTTTTTGATGTTTTGGAAGCGAACATTGAGTTTTACCTTAATAGGATTTCTCAATGGATGGATACTTATGGGTTCGAAATTAATCCTGGCAAAACAAAGGCAATGTGTTTTGGTTTTGACTCCGGTAATTTTAATGTATCATTAGGAGGTGTTAGGATAAATTTCGTCGCTGAAATTAAGTGTTTGGGTGTTTTTGTGGATGATCAATTACGTTTTTCAAAGCACATTGATTACGTTTGTGCTCGTGTGAATGCTACCTTAAGGCGATTGTGGTCTCTAGATTTATGTTTGCCTCTACATGTGAGGAAACGTGTTGCTAGTGGTCTTCTTATGTCACAATTATTATACGCCTTAGAGGTGTTCACGGGTACTAATAGTGTTTTACTTAGACGCCTTCATCTTACATTTAATCGTATCATAAGATATGTTTATAGATTAAGAATGAGGTAACACGTCACTCCTTTTGTATTAGATTTTGTTGGTATTTCTTTTGAAAATTTAATAAAATTGAGAATTTTGTTTCTATTTCACAAGGTGATTAAGACGAATTGTCCTAGTTATATTGTTGAGAACTTTAATTTCACAAAATCGAGTAGAAACCCTCAAATAGTTTTTCATCGTATAACTTCATCCATTTATGAAAGATCCTTTAATGTGAGGATAACTAGAAATTGGAATTCGCTTCCTAGATACCTTAAAAATTTCGTTTTTTCAAAGGCTACGTTTAAATGCAAATTAGTGCAGTATTTCGGTATGTAACACCCTCTCTAATTTATGATAACTCTAATTTTATCTTTTCTTAATTGCTACATTATGGACCTTAAATTTTAAATTTTATTTTAAATTTTATATTTTAGTTATTATTTTAGTTTAGGCATTTTATATAGTTTTTTTTTTTTTATATAGTAAATTATTTTTTTAGTATTATACGAACCATATTTGGCCCACAGGGCTTGGTTCTTGAATATTTGAATAAATAAATAAATAAATAAAATAAATAAAATAACAGAAAAATTTCATATTAAAAATGTAACCGGTTAATCAACCTATTTTAATCGATTATTCGGGTCGAATAATTATTTGAGTTTTAAATTATTTGTTTTGACATAAACCGAAATAGAGGTCATTAATCCAGGAATCGGTTAATCGATTAACCGAATTGGAAACATTAATTCATACTGAGCAGCAAAATACGTATTTTTGTTATTTTCATTTATTTGAAAGTTGAAAACTTGAAAAAAACGAAAATACTTATTTTGCGCTTAGTATGAATGGGGTATTAGAAGTATCGCTCTAGTATTCGCGAGAACTACCGCAATGAATGTTTTACTTTAGGCACCACGATTTCCAAATATGTTCGTATTGCAATGCTTGTAGGGATTTATTTATACACATATAAAACAACACCATACGCACACTTGCATATACATATATTTTTATCGAAAATACATAGCGTTTTGTAATACGTGGACAAACACGTGTATGTTAATGGTTATTTACGCCATTGTAATCTATAAATAAACAACAACTTGGACAATACTATACAACTACTAACATCATCAGCATCCACAGCCACTATCAACAATAAACAAAACAAAAAATAAGCAAACAAAAAACAACCATTAAACAAGTTGTACATACACACCTCTTGCATCCATACAAATAAACTTGCATATAGAGTAGGAGTTCACCTATGCACAGAACTTTAAAAGAACTCACACACACACACACCCAAACCCGAAAAACTATACCAATCGAGTCCTGGTGCATACAACAACTTTCTTTATATTAAATTATATTTTTAGTTATAAAAGTCAATATCAGTTGTCTAATTTAATATTTATATTCCTTATAAATATTTTTACGTTTTACAAATTTTTAATTTTAAACAGAATTTATTTTTAGATTTTTCCGGTATCTGACTGACTGACTGGTTCATTCAATATCGCCCAGCCCAAACCTCTGGAGCTAGGAAGCTGGAATATGGTATGTTGGTTCCCCTCCGATGCAGACATCCGTTCAAATGGTATTTTTGCAAATTCCTACTAAGAGGGACAAAAAGACGAAAAGTCTCTCCCTTAACGGCCTGCTCTAACCCCTTGGGATAGAAACTTGAAATTCAAAAAATATGTGTTCACTGGATTGTGGTCCATATTGATAAGATCTATTTTGAAATTTTCGCCAGACACGACGTAAAAATGGCAGTTGAAAGGGACGCAAAGCGTCCTCCTTAACAGCCTGCCCAAACTGCAGGATCTAGGAAATTTAATTTATTATAAAGCATCCTTCTCCGGTGTAGACATCCGCTAAGACGGGATTTTTGGAAAAGCTTAGGGGGGGGGGGGGGGCAAAAAAGGGGAAACTCTACCCCTTGACAGCCTGCCACAAGTGCTAGAGCTTGGAAGTAGAAATTTGATTCATAGACTCCTTTTCAGGCGTAGACATCCACCCAGACAGGATTTTTGGAAATTTTTACTGGAAGGTTCTAAAGGAGAAGTCAAAAAAAGTATCCCCCTTAATGGCTAACCCAAACCTCTGGACCTAGGCAGTTGAAATTGGATATGAAGGTTCCTCCTCTGGCATAAATATCAGCCAAGATGGGATTTTCGGAAAATCCTGCGAGGAAGGGAAGAAAGGCGAAAAATTCTCCCCCTTGACGGCCTGCCAAAACTAATGAAACCAGGAAGTTGAAGTTTGAAAAAATAATACAAGGAGGATAAAATAGGGGAAAATTTTGTCCTTTTTATAGCCTGCCGAAACCTCAGAAAGCAGAAAATTGAAATTTAGTATGAAGGTTCCTCTTTTGGCGTAGACATGAGCTATTATGGATTTTTGGTGAAATATTTAGAGGGGTGGGTGGCAAAGAAAAATTCTTCACCTTTCAGGCCTGTCAAAACCGCTGGACTTAGGAAGTTGAAATTTGGTATGTAGGTGCCTCCTCCGGCGTACACATCGACCTGATGGTATTTTTTTGGGAATTCCTCCAGGGAGGGGCTTAAAAGGAAAAAGGAAAAAACTTAACACTTTCAGCTGAACTGCGAGAATTCCCCTCATTTGCTTGTTTTAAAAAAAAATAATGACGGGAATTCCCGCTTATTTTCAAATCTAATTTTTCAACCGTCAAAACTGATTTTTTTATTATTGTACAGAATTAGTGTTTGCTGTAATGCTAAAATACTACCACTAACAAGAAAAACCCAATTTAACAAATTCCAATAAGAATATTTTCCATTTAAAGTAAACGTAAAATTATTTCTTTTTTGTGTAGAAACGCCTTAAATTAAACGAATTGCGGGAATTCCCGCGTTATGTTCATAAGAAATACATGTACGTAAAATGAAGTGATTTTCTGAGTGCGATCAGTTTTATAAGCTAATTTACGGTTGAAACATATAAAAACTATTTTTGGTGCAGTTTTGTAAAGTATTTTTTAAATAAGATATGGCATCAGATGGAAGAGAATTCGCAGGATATTCAAGTGGTGACGATGATAGCGATCTTCGTAGTGAATTCGATGAATCTACTCAGGGAGATTTAAGTCAGGAGGTATCATCATCATCAGGTACTTCCGATATTGAAAGTAATCGTGAGTATAATACTAAGTGTGATGAAATTTGGCACGGGAATATAAAGCCAATACCATCTTTTACTTTCAACGAATCTTGGGACATCCGTGGCGAAATAAATAGTGACTCATCTCCACTAATGATATTTTAAAAGTTTTTTGATGAAGACGTAATTATTGGTAATTTATTGGTTTCTTCGACTAATGGTTATGCAAAAAATTTGGAGAATAATGACCCCAAACCATTGACAAGAAAGCGACCTAAAATAATTTTTCCTGAAACGTCAAAAGATGAAATTCTTAAATTTCTGGGCTTATACTTATTGCAAGGTCAGAACATAAAACCATCCATCAAGCATATGTTTTCAAAGAATATGTTGTATTATCAACCAATATATGGCGCTGTAATGTCTGGAAGACGTTTCCAGCAAATGAGATGTTTTAGCTGCCATGCGTCATATGGACAAGATAGCCGCGCAGAAAAGCTGGAAAAAATAATGCCACTACTTCAATTGGTTTTAAAAAATTTCGAAAACACCTTTACACCTGGTAAAGACCTGTCTTTAGATGAGTCTCTAATGCTCTTTAGAGGAAGATTATCCTTTAAACAATATAACAAAGGAAAGCGAGCTAGATACGGCATAAAGTTTTATGAACTTACTACGAAAGATGGCTACATTTTAAATGTAAAAATATATGCAGGAAAAGATATTGAAGAGACTGCAGGATCAAAAACAAAAGCTGTAGTTTTGAAACTTATGAATCCGTACCTCAACCGCGGCCACCATTTATTTATGGATAATTATTACAACAGTGTTGATTTGTCCCATACGCTACTTAACTACAAAACTCACTCCACAGGTACTTTACGTTCCAATCGTAAACCGAGTCCTAAATGTATAGTTGGTAAAAAACTGAAAAAAGGAGAAATGATTTGGCGAAGAACAGGAAATGTTTAAAGACAAACGCGATGTTTTGTCCATAACTACGGCACATCATCCATGTCTTATCGAAGTTACCAATTGCAGAGGCCAAAAGAAGATAAAACCAGCAGACGTTGCTGCCTATAATGAGAACATGTCAGAAGTTGATCGAGCCGACCAATTATTATCATACTATTCCAGTCCCAGAAAAACCAAAAGATGGTATAAAAAGGTCCTATTTCATATCCTGGACATGGCTGTGTGGAACTCATTTTATATTTATAAAACATTTCATCCAAAAAACTCTTTTTTAGACTTTCGAAATGATTTGATATTAAGTTTGATTAATTTACCAGTTAATGTAGCTGAAGGCAAGGATCTTGTTAATTTGGTAACAGCTACCGGACGTCCAACAAAAATACAAAATGAATCCTGTTCAATTGATATGAGTATTCATCACTTCCCGGAAAAAATTCCTTTCCCTCCACAATATAAGGCTTCAACTAAGAGCAAAAGTTTTCAGAAGAGATGCAAGCATTGTCTTAAAAATGGAACCAAAAAAGAAACAAGCTTTCGATGCAAAAATTGTTTTGAAAAGTAGTAATGTATAAAATTATCTTTTATAATAAATATTAACAAATATATTAATAAAATTTTGTTTATTTCCCCAATATTAATAGCGGTATGTCCCGAAATTATATTTTGAGAACTAAATATACTTTAAAAAAAAATAAATGCGGGAATATCCGTCATTAGGGAATTACCGCCATTTGTACAGCACAGCCTAATTTGTTATTAAAAATTTAAATGCGGGTATTCCCGTCGTGGCTGGAATTCCCGTCATTTGTTCGATACATCTCAGAAAATGGTGCAATGATATAAAGCGGGAATTCCAGCACTTTATTTTTATATGAAAAAATTAAGTGATTTTTAGCAGGCACCAGCTAAATTTAAGTGAAGCTGAAAGTGTTAAAAGCCTGCTCAAACCCCTTAGCCAGAAACCTGAAATTTGATATATGTGTTCCCTGGGGCTTCAAAGGGCAAAAAATCTCCCCCTTAACGGCCAGCCCAAACCCCTGCAGTTATTAAGTTAAAGAGGCGAAAAGAGGAAATTCTTTCCCTTGATGGCCAGCCAGGTACTTAGGATCCTCTACTGGCGCAGATATCCACACAGACCTGCTGGAATTAGGAAATATAAATTTGGTATGTAGGTTCCCCCTCAGACGGTATTTTTGAAAATTCTTATGGAGATGGCCTTAACGACCTGGTCAAACCCCTTCCTCTAGAAACCTGCAATTTGAAATACAGGGTGTTTTTTATGTTCCAGGTCGATGTTTTTTGACCGCCATTTCTGTTTGGTTGACATTGTCATTTTTTGTATTTGACAGTTGTACAGAGCATTCGATAACAATTTACTCTTGAGCATCTAACGCACCAAAAACGTCTTGAAGTTATTAAAACATTCAACAGTTTCATGCAATAAAATATTATTCAAAATTATTGTACCGTTTAAGATTTATTCAACAAAAATATCGGCGTGGAACATAAAAATTACCCCGTATGTGTGCCATAGCGTATGGGCTAACTCATGGATAAGGTATACAGGTTGGTTAAAAAGTTCCTGCGCTCACCAAGAGATGGCACTGCTAGCTCCAAACTTTTTTTTCTCAAGTTGGTATAACTGTCCTGAGAACGCATGCAAAGTTGCAAGTCATTCTGTCAATTCTTTCTTTGTTTACAAGCCATTTGAAATTGACGTGTCATTGATTTTTTTAAAATGGTAAAAAATTAATATTGTGCAGTCATTAGATTCTTTGTTTTGAAGGGTTTAAAAGCAAAGGAAATTTATTAACAATTGTTAGAAGTGTATAAGTTGTCCTCACCTTCAAAACGCACCGTTGAATTTTGGGCTGGTGAATTTAAACGTGGTCGTACCAGCCTTGAAGACGATCCACGCGAAGGATGCCCAAAAACTGCAACCACAGCAGAAATCATTGAGCAGGTACATAATATGGTTAGTGAAGATCCAAGTTTGACTAAGCGTGAAATTGCTAATGCCATAGGCATCTCAGACGAACGAGTACTCCATATTTTGCATGAAGAATTACGTATGAAAAAACTATTTGGAAAGTTAGTGCCGCACACATTAACAATTCAACAAAAACTGGATCGAAAACAAATTTCTCAGCGTAATTTGGAGCGTTTTAAACCGAATAAAACCGACTTCTTGCGTCGTTTTATAACTATGGATGAGACTTGGATCTACCACTATGATCCAGAATTGAAACAAGAACGTTTACAGTGGACTGTAGCTGGTTGTTCAGCTCCAAAGCAGGTGAAGTCACAACGATCAGCAAAGAAGGATATGGCATCAGTTTTTTGGGATGCAAAAGGAATTTTGTTGATTGATTATCTTCAGAAAGGTAAAACAATCAACTCTGAATATTATTGCAGCCTTTTGGATCAGCTGGATGAAAAAATTCGTGAGAAAAGACCTGGTTTAAAGAAGAAAAAAATCATTTTTCATCAAGACAATGCACCTGCTCACAAAAGTGTTTTGACGATGGCTAAATTCAAAGAATTAAAGTACGAATTGCTTGAACATCCACCGTATTCACCACATTTGGCTCCCAGTGACTACTATCTCTTCAGAAATCTCAAACAATTCCTTCGTGGAAAGCATTTTTCGTCGAATGAAGAGGCCATAGCAGCCGTAGACGGTTATGTTGCAGAGCTTCCGGAAAACCATTATAAGGATGGGGAAAAATTATTGAAATATCATTGGAACAAGTGTATTGAGCTTCTAGGAGATTATATTGAATAAAAAAATATATTTTGTAACAAAAATAGTATTCTTTTATTTCATTTTAAATATTTTGTCAGGGACCTAATAAAAATGAGATTGCAAAGGGCGAAAATCCTTCCTCTTGACGGTCATGCTCAGCAGCTGGCGCTGAAAAGTATGGACATCTGCTTAGATGGCAATTTTTGAAATTCCTTTGGGAAGAAGACTGAAATTTGATATACCTGTTTCTTGGAGTATGGGTTAACTACTGATTTTTGGAAATTTCTGCGATTAAGGGAAAATTCTCCCCCTGACGTCCTAATCAAACCCCTTTTATCTAGAAAACTGAAATGTAAAATCATAAGGTACTTTTTTAATCATTCTTAAAGGGACTCCGTCAATCCCGTGTTTGAACTCGGGCAACATTTTTTCTACGCCTGCCTATGGCACTTTTCCCCTTTTGAAATCCTTTTTACCATGTTACCGGCGAAATATTCAAAAGAGGTACCATCTTTATGAATTTGCCCATACTCTGGGGTTAATGTATTTTAAATTTCAGGTATTTTAATTTAAAGGACTCAGCTAGTCACGGTATTCTTTCAAAAATAAAATACAATACATATTTCTCGTCTCGAAAAAAAAAAACGATTGGATAACAAGATTAATGAGGAATTCATTCATTTAAAGTTCTAAGCGCTAGCTCTTGAAACAGCTCACACAATTTAATGCATAGTTCGTACAAAATGTTTAAACACAAAAATAGGGGGATTTATAATTCTTCACGTTTCTCTTGTATTTTAGTTTGTATATTGATTATTTTATTGTTTTTATTTTCTTTTTGTCCTTTTTTTCATACATTAAAAAAACACATACAGATTAAAAACTATTTTATTTATAGTTAAATAAAATATTCTTTAGTTTAATTTTCTTTTTTTTTTTATTTTCTACTGAAACTAACAAAGTAGACTTTTATTAAACATAAATACCCTACAGTGGGAAAAGATCAAAGAATACAAAAATAATACTGGAGGATAAAAATGATGTTGGGGTTAAGCTTCTAAGCTTTGTGGTTTTTTCCTAAACTTAAATATAAAAAAAGTAAAAAATAAATTTTCGTATTAAACAGGAGGTCTTTACTTCCTTCAAATTGAAAAATTAAAAAATAGAAAACTATATAGAATTCTGAATTGACTACAAAATGTATAGCAATAACAATTGTTTAACCACATAAAGGACTTTTGGTTTTTAATCTTTTTATCTTAAAGGTCAACATTTAGTGATAAAGAAAAACAACGATTTACAAATCGTCAATTATATACAAACTATTTGTTTTCTATAAGACTGCCTTTAACATCAATACTTAACACAAATACATCCTTAAATAATTTACTCTTATACCTTTTACACTTATTTTCAATTTAAAAATGAAAGTAGTGTAAAATTTTGTCAACATTTACATTTATGCTTCCTTACTTTCATTTTGTTTTTATAACTGTACAAGAAAAGTCCTTTTGTATGGAATTTAATATTGTAAGAAAAAAAAAACAAATAAACAAGACCAATATTTAGTTGGTTAACCCATGTTTGAAATAAAAATATAATAATAAAAATTTTTTAATACTCTTAACCACACACAACCACTACTTGATACCCCGTTGCATACACACACAGAGTACAGCTGAAGCACAATTGTAATTACGTTTGTTGGTATGTTGGTGTCCGCATTGGTTGACCACTTGACCATACGTGTTGTTGTATATGTGGCCAGAGATTTTGTTAATTTTTTTCAACATTTCCACACGTATATTGTAGAAAAAATAAATAAATTCTACATAACAACAATTTTAAGTGGCTTTATTGTAAAACCTCGTTTTTTTTTTATACAACAAGGAAAACAACTTTATAGCAAAAAAATTTACTGCAAAAAACTTAATGTATTAATGAAAATTTTCTGATTACCCACAAAGAAAAATAGCACCATGCTGATATTGCAGTTTTAATAAGATTAAATCAGAAATTATATCAAATATAAAAATATTTATATTTGGTAATGCAAATCGAATAATGTAAAAGAGTTTTATATCTGCACACAGAAAAAAGAATTAGTTAGTAATCTGCCATAATTTCCTAAAAAATTTACTATATTAAAGTGTGTAACATTTTATTTAAACTAACACAGAACGCATACATTTACGAACAAAATGCTTTTTATTTTTTTTTTTCAAACACTTTTGTTTGTTGCCCAGCAAAACCTTGTAAGCACAAAGTAATAAGTTACTCATTATTGATTGCGTAATATATGATTTATAAATGAAAAGAAATAATTGAAATATTTTTGAAAATCTATTTTTAGATACATTACTTTGAATTTTTTTGTAAGCAAAAGGGTAATGTATGTTAGTTTTGACAACACTAGCGTTGATAGCTCAGTGGGTAGAGTTCTTGGCTAGCAACCAGATTTCCCTGATTCGATTCCCATCTTGACCACATTATTTTTAATTACAATTATTTTAAAAGTCTTTTTCAAAATTCTATTTTTAGACACATTACCTTTTCCATTCTCATAACCATATAAGTAACCCCTTAGATTACCACCTCTAAAGTAATGGGTATATACATTACTTAGAGGCTTATCGCCTATAAAATTCATCAATGAAGTAAGGTGTAAAGTAATTCATCGGCCCCTATGGCTATACATTACTTTACCCATTATTTGGTAATGTGTGGTTTTTCTGGGTGGTAAACATTTCTAAAAAATTGTACACATTATGTATGTAAAATTATTTTATTGTTTCTAAATTTTAATTGTAGGCATTAAACGCGTAATTATACGTACTATGAACTGTAGTTCAAGAATTGTCAAAAAATAATTAGAGAAAATAAAAAAATTATACATTTTTAATTTTATCAGGCTCAAGATCATAATTTTTTTGTTATGATACTAATGAATAGTAAACACTAATTTTTTTTTATTAAATGGAAAAAATTGTAAGGATCAGCGTTAGAGGGAGTGTCCACTTTCGACCAGAGCGACCAGGTCATCTTCAGCCTCCTTCTGAACCACCCAAAACAAATAACTCATGGTTATGAACAGGCATTCATATCACACACTCTAAGGAAAATGACTATGTGAAATTACATATTTCAGTTAATGAATGATTACCCGTACAAATGAGCTTTTTTCCATCTATTTATAGAATTACCCTTTGGCAAACATCTTCGATTTTCAAAGCACAAATTGACAGGGTTGCCATTCCAAATGTTAATGTTTCCATTAAGGATTTTGAACACCGATTTCAATGTAATTGACTTGCACGAAGATGAAAATATTAAATTACTAAAAATAAAAAACAAAATGCTATTTTTTATGGTGATGAAATTAATATGTAGTGCAACTACAAATCTATTTTATATGAGAATTTTGATTTTCAAAATGTGTTTACTTTGGCAAATTTGAATGATTTGGTTTTTAATACAAAGCTACTTTTTAAAAATGCATATTTTCTTTCTACATTTTTATCGTTTCCTGAAAAAATTTGCAAACAAACTCAATAAAGGTAAGTTTCTACAATAAATAAAGAAATTTTGTACTTAAAAATATAGTATAGTTGGGTTTAATCGGAACAATGTATCCAAAATGGGTTAAATATAAATATTTTTATTTTTTCAGACACAAATTCTTTTGATATTGAAAATTATAAATCGATGTAAACAAAATAAAAAAAAAATAATTTCAGAACTTTCTGGAGCTTTTTCCAACCCTGCTAACAAAACATACGAATACAATTTCGGGGTTTTGTATATGGGTATATCAGTACAGCCACCAAATTTAATTTATAAAATTCGTAATTTTTCCGTTTTTAATATACATATGTATATTTTTTAACATTTAATAATTAATATTTGTCTAATTACAGTTTGGGATAACAATAGATGAAGTAAAAGGACAAATTCAAAAAAATACTCTATTTTATAAAATTATTCGTAAGTATTCAATCTAAAACGATGTATTTTTAAATTTGACATTGATTTTAACTTTTTTGTAGAATTTGAACATATAAAGAAATTGAACATAGAATTTGAACATATGAAGAAAGCATACATCTTTACAGAAAAATAAATGGTAGCAGATGAAGTGGTCGATATGGTTAAACTAGTGCAAAAAGTTATACATTATTACTACGTTTTTAATACAAAAAAATACTTTCAATGAAATAATTTGTTAATGCGCTTACCTTATTTAATGTAATTGATCATTTAATTGTTTGTTAATTTCCTAATTTTCTACTTTATAATTTCACTATTTTAAACCTTTTTTAAATCTGTTGATATAACAGGCCTAATTTTATTAATTAATAACTTAATTGTACCTTCGCAAACATTTGTTGGTTTCCTTTTTTAAATTTAGAATATATTCGAAGGATTTAAAAAAAAAACATTTTCAAATCATATATAAGCATTTGCTATTTATTTATAAACATTCAAAAATGTATCCGTATTCATGTTTTTGAATTTTTTTTAGGCACATACATTCTATTTTTACATACATAAAGTGTTTTTCTATAATAATTTAAAATGTTTGAATACCAATTTTTAAGTCTATAATTTTTAGACACAATGTGTCTACATATTTGAATTTTACAAACATTTAGCATTTTTAAGGTTTAAAAGGTAGGCATAAAGTTACCTAATATTATGGCAGTAAATTTAAATGAAAATTTTTTAGAGTGTAGTACAAAAGAGTAACATCAAATTTTGGGCTTCTAAACAAAGGGGTTTTTGTAGGACGTCAAATGGCAGACTTCCCCTTTTTGTCCCTCCCCGTAGGAATTTCAAAAATCCTGCCTCAACATATGTCTACGCAGGAAGCGGAGCCTACATACAAAATTTTCAGTTTGTCCCTTCCCTTGGGCTTTTCCAGTAATTCTGTCTTAGCTAATGTCTACGCTGGTGGCATGGGCGGACCGTCAAAGAGGAGACCTTTTGTCGCTTCCCGTAAAAAAGTATATAATGGCAATTCAAAATTTTGCTGTTATTACGGGAAATTTGTCCGCTGACGTGTAGTACTATTAAATTAATAGAAGAAATGAATAAATAGCCGCTACTAAATTTTAGTAAACATTTTGTAAAGTAAAATTTTAAAAACGGTTTACTAAAATCAGCAAAAAGAAATTTCTAAATATAATATTAATATTAGTACAATGAAATAAGTATACAAAATTAGTAAGCGCTAATAAATTTTAGTAAATTGCTGTAAACTGCAATATAAAATCGATCTGCTAAAATTAGCAACAAATTGTAGTAAATAAAAGTGAAAAGGAAATAGCAGGAAAGTAAATAACTGCTAAGATTTGTAAAATTATGTATAAGGTTTATTAAAATAAATTATCTCGAATAAACACAAATTTATGATAAACATTAGTGAACTAAACTCAAAGAATTGTAAAATATAACAAAATTTTAATTTATAAAAAAAAATATTAAAATGCACAAATTAACTTAATTATTTTTAGATTCACTTGTTATAATACTTTAAAGCTGCTAGTTTCTTTTGAAATTGCCTTACAAATTCGAGTATACAAATTCATATTTTTTTTATGGAGCAAAATTTTGTATATTATTTATTTTTTCCAAAAAAAATTTTTTAGGCAAAATTTAATAAAAATTATCAATGGTTTGAAAAATAGTAAAAATATTAACGATTTTTTTATATTTACTTTTTTCCAAAAACTATTAAAAATTCAAAGGCCTAAAATATATAATAAACACATTAACGAAATTATGCTTTTGTTTTAATTTGCTAATTTTTGTTTTGAAAAATAATTTTAGTAAATTTAAGGTCAAATTTTAGTTGTTTTAAGGACTGACTTTTAGAACGAAAAAAACTTATTAGTGTTATTTAAAGTGGATGTCCTTTTTTTGGACATGAGTCGGTTGTGAAAGGTATATTCACTTCCGATCACTTTTTTCAACCTATGTAACATTTTAAGGCAATTTAAGTTTATATTCAATATCCACTTTATTAAAATTAGTAAATTTGTTTGGTAATTTTAGCAAATCGGTTGTTAAACCAAGAACCCTATAAACCAGGATGAACAAACTTATAACAAGTTCTTAGCCACCCATGATGCCAAATGTTGCGACTACAAAAAAAATCTTAGTCGAAACCACGAAATTCTTAACCGATTTACAAAAACATTTAGCCGATAGGAAGGGTTATAGTGCAAGTACAGTGATTGTGATGTGAATGTATACATGTTTGAATTGGTACAACCCTTGCTAGATTCTAAGTTTTTTTGTAAATCGGCTAAGAATTTCGTGTTCTCGACTAAGAACTTTTTGGTAGTCGCACCATTTGGCATCATGGGTGGCTAAAAATTTGGTAGTTTGTTCATCCTGGTATAAAGGTACCTTGGTTAAGTATTTGAAAAATGATTTGTGAAATTATCAATGCAAATTTATAAGTATTCAGTAAAAATTCTGTAATTTGTAAAATGTAAATAGCAAAAAATTTACTAAATAAAATTTTTTTTACTAAAAATCAGTACAAAAATAGTAAAGTGGGATTGAAACCGTTTATAAATTTTTCCACTAATTTTTTCCCTGAGGGTAGTTATCTGCGCTGGTGGAAAAACGTTTGTACCAATATTGAACTTCCTAGTTGCAGCGGTTTTAAAATGCCGTCAAGGCGAGAATTTCACCCTCTCTCGAAAGTCCCACTTTAACCGATGTTCATATCGGAGAAGGAACCTTCAAAAAAAATTTCTACTTTCTACCTTAACCATTTTAAACTGGCCGCTAAGGAGAATACATTTCGCTCTTTGAACCCCCATGTTTACCACGTCTCTGGAAACACATATTTGAGGTTTCTAGCTTAAGGGGTTTGGGCAGGCTGTCAAGGAGGAGACCTAGGAATATTCAAAAACACCATCAAAGCGGATGTCTACGCCTGAGGTGGAACCTACATACCAAATATTAACTTCGTACTACCAGCGGTTTTGGCAGATCGTCAAGTGGGGGAATTTCCCCATTTTTGGCCCTTGCTGTGGGGTTTTCCAAAAATCATGTTTTAGGCCAGAGGAGCACTTTTATACTAAATTTCACCTTTCGCCCCCCTTTCAACCCCCATTTTCACCAAGTCCCTGTTGATAAACTTAAAATTAACTTCATCGATGAGTTAGCCCATACTCCAGAGAATACAAATTTTAAATTTCTAGTTTCTAGATAAAGGGGTTTCGGCAGCCCGTTAAGGCGGAGAATCTGCTTACCAAAATTTAAAAAAAATAACGTGGACACAAAGTACTTAATTGGTTTCCTGTATATTCCGTGCAATCATCCGTCATCTATTCTATTAAATGGTTTAGACAAAATTTTACAAATAACCACTGGCTTTGATGGCTTTATTCCATTTAGTAGGTGACCTAAACGCCAAAAATTCTGTTTAGGGAGATCAACACGAGAATTTTAAGGGCAAATACATCTGTAAATGGCTTCTCGATTATTCATTGGAAATAACACGTATGTGTGACAAAAACCCTTCGTATCCTAATCTGCCTTCTTCTCTAGATTATTTTCTGCTTAGTGCTCAACTCGTTAACATCAATTTTGCAAATTTTAAGGTTTCTTCTTTGCCTACATTTTCAGATCATTTTCCAGTAAAACTAGAACTTCAAATGGATTTTAATGAGATAATTCTTCGTAGTCCAATAAAAACACAGCTCCTATAAAAACACCAACTGGAATCACTTTAAGCGAGACATGGAAATTGCGTCTATTGGTTTAATGCTCCTGAAAACAGAAACTAATAAAACAACGAAATTTGATTTATTATCCAGTAAGTTTAACAACTGTCTTTTTTTAATCCACAACTCACATACTGATAATATTGAACTGAAAAATAACAAAAAGGCTTTGTCTGAAAAGATTAAAAAATTCTATAGGATAAAATACAGATGGTAAAGTGAATTGAAAAAAAATTTTCACCGCCCAAGAAATAGATCCAGTTTGGAGTATAACTTACTATTTAAACAAATCCAACTTATAAAAACAATTATAAAGGAATTCGAAAATAAAGAACAGGCGGAAATTTTTTACCATACATTAGAAAAAATTAAATCTGGCCGATTAGCCTTCAAACAAGTTTACCAAATTCTTGTTAAACGAAAGTCACCATTTTGACAAAATGGTATTGTCAATAACACAACAGTAGCCAATGAGTATGAAATTTTTAAACATTTTAAAAATTGTTACTCACAACTCTACAGCGAAACTGTGTCTGAATTGCCTATTGAGAATGTTGATTCTTGCATATCTTCTTATATAAACGCTGTCCCTGTCACTTTTAGATCAGACTTTGTATGTTTGAAAAACACTGACAAATATTTTAACTATAAAGGCAGTTATTGAAAAAATCAGCAACAAAAAGTCGTATGGCAATGATAAAATTTCCAACTTCTTAATTAAAATGCTGCCTGACATTTCGTTAAAGCTACTTAATATAGTATTTAACAACTGAAGCAGAGCCGCGAATAACGTTGTAAGCGACAAAATTGAAATTGTTGAGAAATCGAAAAAAACGTTTTAGAACTTGTGGGTGTATCCCACTGACTGACTTCTTTAGATTGCATTTTAATAACGAAATCCTGCATAATTTTGCCTAATTTAATTTTTAAGTCATAAAAAAGAGGTAATCTGGAAAAAAACAGGTTTTCTAAAAATTGTCGCTTAAAACGTTATTCGCGACTCCGCTTCAACTGTCTAAACAACCATTACTTTCCCACTATTTGAAAATCTGCTAAGATCATCCCCATAAAAAAGAAGGAGAATAGTAATCAATTAAAAGAATTCTATCAAATTGCTCTATTATCCAATTTGGGAAAAATATTTGAGTACATATTGAAAAAAAAAATTGGAAAACAGTTTTTTAATAAGTCCTATTCCATCATTTCAGTTTGGATGCAAACGATGTCACTCGACACAGCATTCGCTCCTAAAACTACACTCAGATATTGAAAAGGTCTTTGATTCAGCTTGGCATAACTGTATCTTATATAAGCTGGTCAATCTTGAAGTTGATACTTTCCTAGTGAAAATGCTTTAAATTCAATTCTCTGGTAGAAAATTTCAAGTACAAATTAACGATGTATTGTCACTCTCAGATCATGTGAAAAGTGCCGTACCACAGCAAAGCGTGCTAGCACCATTTTTGTTTAATTTACTCCTTTACGATTTCTCTCATATGGTCGAAAATTCTAAGGCAGTAGTCATTTATGATGATGATTGTATGACATACTCTAACGACAACTCACCAACACAGGCACTGGCGAATGCAGCTTTTCATCCGAACGTTATTAATGCCTACTACAGGTTGGTTGAAAAGTTCCTGCGCTCACCAATAGATGGCACTGCTAGCTCGAAACTTTTTTTTCTCAAGTTGGTATAACTGTCCTGAGAACACATGCAAGGTTGCAAGTCATTCTGCCAATTCTTTCTTTGTTTAAAAGCCATTTGAAGTTGACGTGTCATTGATTTTTTTTAATATGGAAAAAATTGAATATCGTGCAGTCATTAGATTCTTTGTTTTGAAGGGTTTAAAAGCAAAGGAAATTTATGAACAATTGTTAGAAGTGAATTTTGGGCTGGTTAATTTAAACGTGGTCGTACCAGCCTTAAAGACGATCCACGCGAAGGACGACCAAAAACTGCAACCAGAGCAGAAATCATTGAGCAGGTACATAATATGGTTAATGAAGATCCAAGTTTGACTAAGCGTGAAATTGCTAATGCCATAGGCATCTCAGACGAACGAGTACTCCATATTTTACATGAAGAATTACGTATGAAAAAACTATTTGGAAAGTTAGTGCCGCACACATTAACAATTCAACAAAAACTGGATCGAAAACAAATTTCTCAGCGAAATTTGGAGCGTTTAAGCCGAATAAAACCGACTTCTTGCGTCGTTTTATAACTATGGATGAGACTTGGATCTACCACCATGATCCTAAATTGAAACAAGAACGTTTACAGTGGACTGAAGCTAGTTGTTCAGCTCCAAAGCAGGTGAAGTCACAACGATCAGCAAAGAAGGTTATGGCATCAGTTACAAAATTATTTCAATTCAAATTACAAAAACTTCATAAACACACATACATACACAAGCACATTCACACAAAAAGTGTCTATAGCTATGCATATAAATAAACATTATGTATTATACAAAAAAAAAAAAAAAAAAAAATACAAAAAGAGAAACAATTTCAAGAAGAACGCAATTTTTACATCTGGCAACATTCGCAGTGTCATTGTTTGACATTTGAACAATTGTTATTGTTTGGTAGTAGAAGGTACGAGGTTAGTAAAAACGGAGCGCTACACGAATGAACAACGCATTCTCATTGTGAAATTGTTTTAACAAAATGGTGAAAGTTTTGCGGCTACAGTTCGCAAATTGCGATCAATTTGGGGTCACAATAATGCTCCAAAAGAGTCAACTGTAAAGAGATTAATGGATAAATTTGCCGAAACTGGGTCTGTTAGTGATGTAAAGACAAGAACGCGCCATCGACCAGGTCGATCGACCGAAAATGTCGCAGCTGTACGTGATGATGTCGCTCAAACTCCATCCACCTCAATTCGACACCGAGCTCAGCAAATTGGTATCTCCAAATCCACTTTGCAGCGAATTTTGACGAAAGATTTGCATCTTCATGCATACAAAGTTCTATTGACTCAGGAACTGAAGCCAGCTGACCATGGACAGCGAAGGGAGTTCGTTAATTGGGTATTGGAGAGACAACATGAAAATGCTGATTTTGCCGATAAAATCATCTTCAGTGACGAGGCCCATTTTCATCTTGATGACTTCGTCAATAGGCAGAATTGTCGCATTTGGGGTGAGGAAAATCCTCGAGTGATTCACGAGAAGCAAATGCATCCTCAACGTGTCACTGTGTGGTGTGGTTTTTGGGCTGGAGGAATCATTGGACCTTTTTTTATGAAAATGAGGCAGGTCAAGCGCAAACAGTCAATGGTGTTCGGTATCGTGAAATGATAACCAGTTTTTTCTTGCCTAGAATTGAAGAAATGAATGTGGAGGGCATGTGGTTCCAACAAGACGGCGCCACATGTCATACAGCCAGAGAAACAATTCAATTGCTGCATCAGTCATTTCCCGGTCGTGTTATTTCGCGTTTTGGAGATCAGAATTGGCCGCCTAGATCGTGCGATGTAACACCATTAGATTTTTTTCTTTGGGGTTTTTTGAAGTCTATGGTTTACGCGAATAAGCCGACGACGACTCAAGCCTTAAAAGAGGAAATTGGACGCTGCATTAATGAAATACCGCAGCATTCATGCAAAACGGTCATTGAAAATTTCATTAAAAGATCGCGTGCATGCCAGCAAAGCCGCGGCGGCCATCTGCACGATATATTGTTCCATACATAACCTCATTCTGTCTACTTTACGATATAATAAAGTTTCACGATTTTTTTTTTAAATATCTGTGTTTTATTTAAAATTTAAAAATTGCGTTCTTCTTGGGACACCCTTTACAACCAATTTAAATAAAAAAACAAATTGAAATTTTTTGAATAATTTTTTCCTTTTTGAAACAGACAGCAAACAAAATTTAAATTTGTAATAACTGTTACGGACACAAATTAAATTTCAAACAAATGAAAAAAAAATAAATGAAACTGAAAAAAATCGTCAAATGATAGTAAATCATTTCGAATAAATGTATAAAAAAGTTAATATAGAAATTTCTTCGAAAAATAAATGTATGTTCCTTTATTTTTAAATGGAACGGTAAACTTTTTTATTAAAATACAAAAAGTTAACTACATAATATTTTGAGTGTACAAGAAAAAATCGTTGAATTCAAATATAATATATTTACTTATTTTAATTCAATTAGTTTCAACTAATGGCAATGAAAAGTTATATACAATAGTGTTGGATAACTCAATTTTAAATAATTATCCCAAATACAAAACATATTTCTCGCTAGTTAAAAAGTTCCAAAAGTTAATTATAGATTTGAAATATTAAACATTTACAAATCACTTGAGCTAAAACTCTATATGACTATTAACTTTTCATATGTATCCACCCAGAAAACATCAAATTTCCAAGAGAACATAATCATTGCGACTTGACTCAAAAATTAAAACGACTTAAACTTATTTACCTTAACCTTAACAAACACAAGTTTCTTTAAACATACAAAATGTATTACACATAACAACTAACATTTTAACTTAAGTTCATGCACGCACTAATATAAAACGGAAAATAGCAATGATTTTACCTCCCTTAAAAAAGTAAAAAAACAAGACGAAATTTTCACTAAACATCTAATGACATTTGTGTGTTTATCCAGCATTAAATGAAACTACTCGTATTTTAGTACGAATATTATCATGTGACTTAAAAATGCTTGCATGTTGGTAGTCATTTTCATACTACGTTAGTAAAATGAAACTAAAATGTTTTCCTACAACGATTTCCTGTTTAAGTGTTTACGTTGTTCATACTCATACTTAACTGCTGCTTCAATAAGTAAATGACTAGATATTTACCATTTATGCCAACACACATATGCGAGGGCTGTTTGACAGTTGTTGACATGGCACATTAAAGCTTGGCGTATTTAGAAATGCAATATGAGGTATTTAATCCTTTATTAAGAATAGCCAGTAGTTCAGCACTAATGTCTAGTTATTTTAATAAATAATTTATCAACCCAACACTTGAACAAATTTTTAATTTTAAAGCCCAATTTATACTTCAAATAAAAAATATTCAGTATTTGATTTTAAATTTGTATGGAATTTGTTAAGTAAATGCAAGTAGTTTCCAAAAGCTACTAAGCTCATCAAAAAAATTCTGTAATCGTAACTGAAAATTTTGCTGTTATTACTGAAAATTTTCCTAATTTGCAACACATGTCTGCTAACGTGTAGTACAATGAATTTTGTAGAAAAATTAGCTGCCGCTACTAAATTTTAGTAAACTTTTTGTAAAGTGGAATTTTAAATCTGTTTGCTAAAATCAGCAAAAAAAAAATACTAAACATTATGATTACACTGTCCAACAGCATTTTTGGAACAGAATAGCGACCCTATAATTCTGAAAGGGTATGTTGAGTAGATAATTTTTGTACAACAAACTTATGGTCCAGCACGTCTGAGTATTTTTTTACAGTGGGTCAAAGTTTTCATTTTTCGGTCGAAAAGAGCATTATACTATATGAAAAAAATGCTGTAAGTTAATGTCTGAGAGAATTATTATGGTCAGAGTTGTATTGTAAAATTGTATGAGGATTATTTTTGTGAAAGATCTTAACCCTCTAACTGGTCTTTTTAAGGGTCAATTTGACCATTTTTTTCGAGAAAATCAAAAAATATCCTTTAAAAAAGGACATTTAAGGATTAAAATAGTCTACGAAAATGTTTGCCGGAAAATTTCAGCGGGGGTCACCAAAGACACCATTGTTGTAATTTAAGCTCTTTACGATTAATTGGCAAAATTACACGCCAACTTCTATAAAAAAATTATAATTTTGTTTTAATAGTGGTTTATTATAGAATGGTCATATTTATTTTTTTGCTTCAAATTTTCGAGTAAAAGGGAATTGGGAAATAGCAGTAGTATGACAATGGATTAAAGATTAAACTTAATATGCTTTCCTGTATTTAGCTTGACGCGAATGTTCCGATGGGTCAAGATTTCTGTACAAGCCCCATACGTATTCAGCAAGCATTACACTTTGGGATTTTCCTTTGAATCTTTATTCCAATACCTTTATATCCTGATGAAACCTTTCACCGTGTTCATCTGAAACCGCTCCAAGGTTTTCTTTAAAAAAATTGAGATGAGAGTGCAGAAAATGCAGCTTTAGTGACATCTTAACGCCAATATTGTCAAAACCGATTAGCATGCTTTCAATATTTTCTGCATAGTTTTGTGCTTTTGAGTTTTCAAGGAATTCTGATATAACCAGCTGCATAAAGTCAAATGCTGTCTTTTGCATATCCGACAGATGACCATAAAATTCTTCATCTTGTAATAATTTTCTTATATCGGGTCCAACGAGCATTCCTAGAAAAGGTAATTTACATTAAATGAAATAAATTATTTCTTAAAACCGTATTTTACCTTCTTTTAATTTTGCTGCAGATAATCTGGGGAAAATTGTTTGAATGCGTTTGAAGGCATTTCCTTGTGTATTTAAGCTTTTAATAAAAATTTTCACCACGCCCAACTTAATATGCAGCGGTGTAAGTATGACCTTATCTTTTGGGACAAGGGATTCATGGATTACATTTAAGTCACCAATAATATTTTCTTTACGTTCTTCGAAATATTTAATATGATAATGGCTGCTGGTAGCACGTAAATCCCATTTACAAAGAAAGCACATATATTTTGTTTATCCTATTTGCATTCCAGTCAATATTGCAATCATTTTGAAGTCTGCACATACTTCCCATTTATATTTATAGTATTCAATTTTATTTAAGAGATTTGAAATATTTGCGTATGTTTCCTCCTTTTTTGTGGAATACGCAACCGGTATTGCTGGATGCTGATTTCCATTGTGCAGTAAAACTGCTTTTAAGCTGTGTTTTGAACTATCTATAAATAGTCGCCAAGCGGAAGAGTCCAGTAGAAGCTTTAGATATTTTAAAACCTCTTCAATACTGCAACAGTATACAAGTTCTTCTGATTTTTTAAAATAACTTTCCAGATCGGCGTGTCTTTTTCTTGGAAATGTAACTTTTACATCGTAAAATGTCCACAAATAAAACAAAACCAATCTCTTAATTTGCAAACAGAATCCGCCATGCTTATTTAAGCTTTAATTTTTCTTTTTTTATATTAATTTTAGTAAAAATCACACCCGATATGTACTGCTTAGTAGCTTAATTATGCTTGAATTTTTTCTTTTATTTTTTATTATTAATTTTATTTAATATCACACCCGATTTGTAAGTCACAGCTGACTAGACGCGAGAACTCAGTGTTTGGCCCGGCCGAACTTGACGCCGTTTTTACCTGTTTTGTATATGTTGGTGTATAATTTTACTAATTAAGCGTAAAGAGTTTTATTTACAACGTTGGTCTCTTTGGTGGCCCCCACTGAAATTTTCCGGCAAACATTTTCGTAGAATATTTTAATCCTCAAATGTCCTTTTTTAAAGGATATTTTTTGATTTTCTCGAAAAAGGGTCAAATTGACCCATAAAGAGACCAGTTAGAGAGTTAAGATCTTCCACAAAAATAATCCTCATACAATTCTACAATACAATTCTTACCATAAGAATTCTCTCAGACATTAACTTACAGCATTTTTTTCATATAGTATAATGCTCTTTTCGACCAAAAACTGAAAACTTTGACCCACTGTAAAAAAAAATTCAGACGTGCTGGACCATAAGTTTGTTCTACAAAAATGATCTACTCAACATACCCTTTCAGAATTCGCTATTCTGTTCCATTCAAAAAGTCTTAATTTGTTGGACAGTGTTATTAGTACAAAATTTCAAATTTATTTTTTTATCGAGCATTAATTTTTTTTTTTTATTTTTTTCAAAAAATATTTTAGACAAAATAAAAAAAAAAAAATCAAAGGCTTTAAAAATTGTAAAAACATAAACGAATTTATCATTTTGTTTTAATTTGGTAATTTCTGTTTTGAAAAATGTAGTCAATTTTTTTTTTTTACTTTTAAGGTCAAATTTTAATTGTTTTTAGCGCTGATTTTTAGAACTAACAAAACTTTTTAGTGCTATTTTATTTGGATGTCCTATTTTTGACACGAGTCGGTATATTCTCTTCCGATCCATTTTTAAATCTATGTAACATTTTAGCGCAATTCAAGTTTTAGGTGTAAGTCTTAATTCGAAATAACATATCCTTCAATATCCACTTTTTTTAAATTAGTTTTTTTTTTTTTTTTTGCAAATCAGTTTTCAAAAATTTGTAAAACAATTTCTGGAATTAGCAACAAAAATTTGTAAATATTCTGTAAAAATTCGGTAATTTGTAAAATGTAAATAGCAAAAAGATTTGCTAAGTAATATTTTTTTTACTAAAAACCAGTACAAAAATAGTAAAGTGGGATTGAAAACTGCTTACAAATTTTTCTACCAACTTTTTTTCTGAGTGTAATAGCTTTTGTTTAAGTGTACAATAAGATTGCAATATTTATCAAACAACCTAGTTGAACATTTATATAAGTATATGAACAATAAAGTTGAGTTTAGCTTTTATACTGTTGTCGTTGTTGCTACTTTTATTACAGATTCCTGTTGTTTCTTGTGTGTTTTTTTTTTTTTTTGTTTAGTTAAATGATACAAAAATTGTTGTTTGCCTTAAATAGAAATTATAGTAAAACTACAAGTAGTTTACCATTATTATAGCTTAGCTGTGTACATATCTAAAAGATACAACCCATATATACATACTTACACAACTATTGTTAAGGGAAGACACACAGAATCACGCGGCTTTTTTTAATGACATGAAATCAACATCAAAGTAACAACAACAAGAATAATAGTAAAACTAACAACAACTGGAAAATAGCAATTTATTATTAGGGCAATAAATGCTTTATAAGCGTGTTATATCCTAATAATATGCAGAGGATGTTAATGTTTGACGATTATGTCTCGTCGCATCTGCTAAAGTTGATGTTAATGATGATGATGAGAACGATGATTGCAAAGCTGTTAATTAATTTTTATTTAAAACTAATTATCATAGTTAAATATCAGATATTGAAAAATATAGTTGAGTTTGTTAGTTTGTTAACGAAGGTGAAAATTTAAAAAACTTATTTAATTTAATTATGAAAATGTTAAATATATGTAAATGCAGTAAAATTATTAATCTTTTTTCACAAATTTATATACAGGGTGGCGCAAAAATAACCTTCCGATGTTTTTTGGCTGTAATTTAAAAAAAAATATGAAAAATTTTGATTCTTCTTGTGGATTATTTTTATTTGGTCTTTTAATTTTTTTACATCAAGTCGAGAATATGATGTCATGTAAATGGCCGCCGCCACAGTTGATTGTCATTTGAGCCCTTTTTATGGCATTTTCCATCACTTTGGCCAAAACTTCCGGCGATAGGTCCTCATATTCTTGACGGATATTATCTTTAAGAGCTGCAAGAGTCTGAGGCTTGTTGACATAAACCCGCGACTTCAAAAAGCCCCACAAAAAGAAGTCTGGAGCGGTCAAATCAGGCGATCTTGCTGGCCAGTGCAAATCGCCAAAACGGGAGATTAGGCGCCCGGGAAATGCATCCTTCAGCATATCGGTTGTGGCACGTGCAGTGTGTGGCGTTGCACCGTCCTGTTGGAACCACATGATTTCCAATCCCAATTCATCAAGTTGCGGCAAAAAGAACTCGTTGATCATTGCTCTGTAGCGCTCATCATTCACAGTAACCGTTTGACCCGCAACGTCTTCGAAGAAAAAAGGTCCGATGACTCCTCCAGCGAAAACAGCACACCATACAGTAACTTTGAGCGGGTGTAATGGCTCTTCGTGGGTTACACGCGGATTTTCAGTGCCCCAGAAGCGTAAATTTTGCTTATTTACGTACCCGCTAAGATGGAAATGGGCCTCATCACTCATGATTAGTTTTGATGAAAAATCATCTTCATTATTACTCAAATAAATAGTCACCAATATTCCGCGTTCTGGAGCAGTGTAGCGTAACTATGTTTATTAACGTGTATTTCGCATGTGTTTACTACACAAATGTCAAAACAGAACTGACATTAGGGGCCAATCGCAAAATTTATAACATTTTCTGATAGGAGGATTACTTTTGCGCCACCTTGTATGAATGATTTTTTGATAAGACAATCATTACGTACGTATGAGTGATATTAATGCAAGTTTTTTAAAATTACTTATACGTCACAGTGTTTTATACATCTTTTCTAGAGTATTTAAAAAACCGGCCTTTTGGAAAAACCGGTTTCGGTTTTCTTCGAAAAATCGAATTTTAAAAAAACCGGTTTCGGTTTTTGCAGAAAAAACCGGTCAACCGGTTTTTTCCTTTTTTTTTAACATGAATAAAAAGTTTATATAATTGGTTAATTCTTTTAATTACAAACAAAAAAAATAGAAATTTAATATATAAAGTAACAAGAATAAAAAAATACATGCTTTGAAAAAAAAAATATTTTAAAACATTTTATTTATTGGTTTTAATATTTTTTAATATAATATCTTAAAAATAAATATTATAAAACTATATTCATATCAAATGAATAGAGATCATTAAGTTTGTAAATTGGTAAAATTAGGTACGTAAGTAATTTGAACGTTTAAAACGTTTGGCATTAAATAAGTTTTTTAAAATTACATTTTAAATATGTAAAAAGAAAATCTATTTTTCAGTTCTAAAATAATATTTTAGATATAATATGCAATTTAAATGTTTCGTTTTATGACGAATTTTTTGTTTGCTTTTGATAAAGCTAGAAGTGGAAAATACTCTTTCACTAATAGTAGATGTTGGACAAATAGCCAAAAGACAATTATATAAATTTTCCAACTTTTCAGTTCTTTTGTCGCATTTATCAAGATATATGAAATCATCATATAATGATGAATGATTTTGTACAGTATTTTTTTAGGATTTTGAATACTGTTTATTGTGTTATTTAGATCAGAAATTAAACTATTTGAATTTGGAATATCCAAAGTGAAGTCTTCATCAGAATCTATCAGACTTACATCTAAATCTTCATAACCAAACGATTATAAGAGTGTTCGGAAAAAATAAAAGAGACCAAGTAACCCAGTTAGTGCTGTAATTAAAAACCGGTTAACCGAACGAAAAAGACCGGTTTTCGGTTTTCTTCGAATTTACAAAATATTCAAAACCGATCGGTTTTTTTAAAAAAAGAAACCGGTCGAAAGTTTTCCGGTTTCGGTTTTTGAATACTCTAATCTTTTCACTACACTAAGTGCATATAAATATGTTATATATATTACAACAATATTAATGACAATCACGTTAAATTAAACAAATAGTTAAATTTTAATTTTTTGAGGAAAACAACAATAAATATATCAGCTAACTGTAGCAAATATGTTAGTTAATAGCGAAAATTATAAAGAAATAGCGTCACTGACTTTCTGACTACCTTACTGACTCCTAGCGCTGGAGCTAGAAACTTCCCATCCGGCATACACATCCGCTAAGACCGAATTTTTAGAAATTCCTAAGGAGAAAGGCAAAAAGGGGAAGTCTCCCCGTTAACGTCCTACCAAACGCATTTTTCCTTAAATTTAAAAAACTTGTATGCGCTAATTTTTCAGAAACGGGGTAAAAATGGAGATTTAAAAAGAAAAATCTTCCTATTACGGCCTGCTCAAACAGTTTTGGCTACACATTTGAAACTTAAAATATGTGTCCCTTCCAGTACGCGAAACTTCATTGATAAATAACGTTTTTAACAGCAACGTAGAAAAACTAAGGGTCCAAAGGGGGAAAAGGACTACCCCTTAACGGCCTACCTTAACCGCTCTGGCTAAAAACATGAAATTTGAACAACGTGTGGAATTGAAACAGCAGAATTGGAGAATGAAAAAAAAGGGGGAGCGAGTGGAGTTGAAACGCCAGTTAAGAGAAAAAAAATTAATGGAACGAAACACATGGAACGACTTGGAACGGAACGCGAACAAGTTGAATTGAAACAGTAGGTAGTAGGAACAAAATACAATTAAACGAGGAATATGTGGAATTTGATCACTCGACAAAGGGAACTGAAACATTATACAAAGGGTACGAAATGGAAAGCAAGTGGAATTAAAGCACCACAGAAGCGGGAGCAAAATCGAATGGATCGGAGAACGTGTGGAATTAAAACAACAGACAAGGAAACCAAAGCGGAATGAAACAAGGAACAAGTGGAATTAAAACACTAGAAAACGTGAACAAACTAGAATTAAATAGGGAACGAATGAAATTGATCGATCGATAAAGAATTTTAATAATAAAGGTTGGTTAAATGTTAAGTGCCGATGTTGAATGTGAACCACATCTTAACGTCAAGTTTTTTTCTGCATTTCATTTGACATTTCTCAATTTCATACTAACTCAATTTGAACAATGGAAAGATAAACAATTGAGCAACGCGTTAAAGTTATTCAGGCTTATTATGAAAATGGGCGTTCAAATCAAAATGCATTTCGTGCACTTCGTGATTTTTTTTGGTCAGCATAATCGACCAAATGTGTCCACAATCGGGAGAATTGTGGGCAAATTTCAGCAAACTGGGTCTGTAAAAGCACCTGTGTATGCTCGCCCATTTCTGTTGTTCGCGATAGTGTGTCCTGAGATCGGCCAAGCATTTACCGTGAATGGTGTTCACAATTGCTAGATGATAACGAACTTATTGTGGCCAGGAATTGAGGATATGACCCTGGACGATATGTGGTTTCAACAGGACGTCTCACGTGGTGGCGATGTCAACTGGCTGCCAAATCATGTGATTTGACACCGTTGGACTTCTTTTTTTGGGGTTCTTTGAAAGAAAAGGTGTACGTTGATAAGCCAGCACCAATTCAAGAGCTAAAGGATAAGATAATTCGGCACATTAACGGCAAAGAACCTCAATTATGCTTCAGCGTCATTGAAAATTTTGACCATCACATAGAGGTGTGATTTAGCCGATATTTTGTTCCATACGTAATTGAACCATACTATTATATTATGATAATAAAAAGAAATGACAATAATTTCTTAAATAATTTGTGCTTTATTCAAAATCAACATCGGCCCTTAAAATTTAACCACCCTTTACATATTTATCTATTTTAACGTACTTTGTTATTAATAAATAAACGATTTTTCTCCATCTTTATGTGTTTTGAAAAATTTTAGCTAAATAAATTTGAAAGAAATTACCATTAACCAATGAAATCAAATCATGCAATCACTATCAATAATTTAAAATTGCTAATGAAAAAAAAAATAATTTCGATTCAAATGAATGCAATGGTAATGAAATCAATAATTATTTTCTCCGCTCAATTCATTAGAACCATGTATGGTAGACATTTACTAATAGCGAATTTTCATTTAGCTCGAAAAAAACTAGAAAGCAGATTTCGATATATTTCGATGGGAATCTAATAAAAATTTAGGATTTCAAACAGATTTCCCATAAAATATCACTGCAAAATCGACTTTGTCTAACAAAATTAAAATTTTCGTTTTTTTTATATACCGCCAATGTAAACAAAATCTTGCTTTGATGTTTTTTCCCAAACGATAAAAGGAAGATATTGCTTTTTTATTCTCATTGGAAGATATTTTCCAAATATTTGCAGAGACTATGTTAATACCTTTTTTGTGTATAACACATTAAACTGATGTTTGAGACTTTTTCTCTATAACAAAATTTATTTTTTAAAACCGGAAAATCCTTTTTGATTTTAGTTTTCACATTATTGTTTTGTATATTCATATTTTTTTTTTGTAAACCTAATCAGCTATTTTTTCTATTGCTAAATCGAAATCCTGAAAAATATAACGAAGCGATGTAGATTTCTATATAGATTTCCACATGAAATCTACAAAAAAATGTGCTAATGTGAATTCGCTTTGAAAATATTTCAAAGGTAGTGTCTTTGGTTGTGTCTTTATAAATTATGTATTTTTTTATAAATGCTTCTAATCAACATTTTCATCGTTGGAAGGGTGCCATTTTGGACATCTTAGTGGGCACCTTATTTATGATCCAGTATCGTTTATGGACCCCAGGCAATACTGGGCTTTAGCACGGAAAAAACTATGTCTTATCTACGCTAAAATTACCATAATCATAAAGCTTTTATACACCCTAGATGGTCAATTTTGACACTATAAAAATAATATTTTAAAACTTAGATCTTCTTCAACTCTAAATAATTTAAATAATAAATTATATTTTAAAGCACATTTTGTAAAGAAATCAAAGCCATTCCTTGTTACAAACTAAATGATCTATGGATATGTTACTTAATACTCACTTCCTCGGATGCACTGATGAGACCATTTTGGGAAATCGGCGGCACTGCCTCCCGCTTGTGACCTACAATGAGGTTGGAAATAAAATAATTAAGCATTTGGAAGTATCTGTTCATACAAATCGCCCGGTCAGGATCGCATTATTCCCACAATGTTACAGAGTGCTCAGAATTCGATCACTCTCTCTATCCTCGTGATAGATAACTTTTGTCTCTCTGTCTTAACTACGAACCTATCAGATGTAGAAAGGCTATTCCAAAGTTTTTCGAAAGAGGGCATAAAGCTACTTAAGGCACTAGAAAGACTCATCGATGCACACATAAGACTACAACTTAAGTTATCGCCACGGTAACTGCACTTCACGAGGTTGTGTGAGTAGTGGAGAGATCTCTGGCCGTTTTATTTATAATAGAAAAAGATTTCAACAATGTGGCAACTGTTAAAATAAATAACTCCCTTTTGGACCTAGGTGTTAAGACTTTTTTCAGTGACTGGATGCTAAACTCTGGAATTGTCAACGCTCCAGAGGTTAAAAAAAGTTAGGAGGCTTCTGCTTATTAACTCACTTCTCGTAAAGGTGGAAAATTAGGGTGTTAAAGTACTAGTATCATGGATTTTTCTGGATGTGATAGGTACCATAATAACCAGCACTGGCTGCTGTCAGCAACTGGTCCACTGCTTCGGCAGTATACCGCAGGCGTGACTGTGGTCTCGGAGCGAATCCTAGTAAAACAAAACTGGTGCTTTCCACTACTAGGGCCAAATAGAACTTCAGACATATACTTTGTGAACATGCTAAATATCTTGGCATTGTCATAGACTCGAAACTATCGTCGAATCTTAACACCGAGCACAGGGTTAGAAATGCGATGATTGCCTTTTACTCCTGCGGGAAGATGTTCTTTTTAGGATAAAATTTAAATACAAAAATTGTGATGTGGAAAAACACAGTCATCATACGCCCAATACTCACCCTACGGGAAAAAGACCTATCCCAAGGCACTTCAGGTGACCGATTCATTCTGATATGTACCGATCACGGGACCGGTTTTTATATATGAAAAGACCGGTGACTTTAACATAGTCTTGCTCTAGGGGCGGGGGGGGGGAGGTCGATTGCCTAGGCCTGATTTAAAAGAACATGTCACACAATTAACCATAAAGATCATATCACAGAACCAATGCAAAAGATCATGTCATGACTCTTAAACCGGTCACGTGCAAGAATTAAAGGAAACGGTAGTAAAAGAACATGTCACACAATTAACCTCAAAGATCATATCACAGAACCAATGCAAAAGATCATATCATGACTCTTTAACCGGTCACGTGCAAGAATTATAGGAAACGGTCGTTTTTTTCAACTATCATGGGACACGTCCCAATTCCCAACTAACCCCTTTTTTTCCCGCAGAGTTTTTATGTGACGCCAGCTTCTGCTAACCGTGCGGTACGATTTGCAACTATGGATTCTAAGTAGCTTAGACTATAATCTGACTACTCTAGTCCTAGGATTGACTTCGATAGATCTTTTCGAGCCAGCTTTCCTTCTATGGTGGAACGAGGCAGGAGGAATTCCACAGCTGAATTTAACATCAGAGTATACATGGTCGCAACGGTTTATATATGAGTTGTGTGCTATGATCTGGAATCTTCTCTGAGGAAAGGCTACTCCTCTGTGATGGTCCGGCACTTCAGGGCATACGATACAGAAATTTGGGATATCCGACATAGATGTGTGATCTTCGTCGTAATTTAATCTTTCACTGGAGTCTAGTTACACTCTAATAAAATTTTATTGAAATTTACTATCATAATGGTAGTTAAATTATTGCCACAAAATTACTAAAAGTGTGTAATTTTATATGTATTGGAAATTTTTTTTCAACAAACTACATGTGTGTAAATTTCGAATATATGTGCTCAACAAAATACTTTTAAATACTGTTTTTGGTTAAAACTGCGTATTAAATAAGAAAACACCAAGAAATTTGTTGGACATTTTATTTTTACTAAACTAAGTTATAATATACAATTGATAATTAATTAAATTTTATCACCAAAAACCACCCAATCAGCTATACATTTAAATATTGGCCCCATCTTATTGAAAACTACACTCTAAAAATGCTTGTAAATTTACTACTATAAAATGGGTAAAGTTTTATGTAATATTACGATAATTTGGTTAATATAAACACTAAATGTGTAAAACTTTTTTGCGCACACTTTCATTTACAATAATACACACACGAAGTATTTTTAGACACTATGTGCCTAAAATAAGTATTATTTTGTTAAATAAAAATTTTACGATCAAAGTTTGAAAAAATATACTAACTTATAATGGTAAACAAATTATGACATATTGAAATTGAAAAAAAAAAATTAAAAAATATTCAAAATTTAAGAAGAAAACTTTATAAGTTTCTTAAATTTATTAATTATTTGCAATTACTAAACAAAAAAATTATTGTTTTTATTCTTTTTGTGAGTTTCTAAACAATAAATTTATTGATTTTATTTTTATTGTGAATTACTAAACAATAAATTTATTGTTTTTATTACGAAACAAATATCGTAGTAGAAAATATGCGCATTTTTTAGAATTTTTACGAATTATATGTGTACATTTACAGGAAAATCGTATTTCTTTACGCAAAAATTGGGTAAATTTACTCTTCAATTTTAAAATTTGATTTAAATTTTAGGCACTTTTAATGTAATTTTACCTATTTTGTGATCAAATCGTGTTTCTTTACGCACAAATTTGGTAAATTTACTCTTCAATTTAAAAATTAGATTTAAATTTTAGGCACTTTTAATGTAATTTTACCTATTTTGTGTTCAAATCGTGTTTCTTTACGCACAAATTGGGTAAATTTACTCTTCAATTTTAAAATTTGATTTAAATTTTAGGCACTTTCAATGTAATTTTACCTATTTTGTGTTCATCAATTTACGCATAATGTTTTTACTTTTTTTCATTTACGCATACAGAGTAAATTTACCCAACTTATAGAAGGAGTACAGTTTCCTACTATAAGTTGGGTAAATTTCAACAGAAATTAATTAGAGTGTAGTCAACGTGTTGAGGATTAGCCCTGAAGCAAATTGATGAATGGTAGAGGATTTTGTTGTTTTTGTCACCTTTTATAAACGGTTTAGCATCTCTGCATGGAAAGGCGAAAAAACAATTTTGAAACCTTATTATTGTTTGTTAAAACAACGTTAATTATACTTACAACAAAACGCCAAATTTATAGATTCACGCTTGATGTAAAAATATCGTTGCATCCAATAATATTACCGAAAAAGGGCTTTACTGGTCAGACCTTTTATCGACATTTGTGCCGGTATATATTTCCTCAATAAAAAATAATTTGTTGACAAATTTTATTCAAACATAAATTATTTTGGAATTAGGCACAAATGTGTAAAATTTAAATGTAATACTAATTTCCACTAAATTATTCGTATTTTACTATAAAATTTATTTATAAATAATAAAAAATACGTTAAATACTTTTTTTAGGCATATTGTGCTTAAAATAAAGCATTATGTGTGGTTTTAAATAAAAAATTACACACAATATCGTCGTAAATTTAAATTCAATTTTTAGAGTATATCAGATATCCGAATATCTGCTGCCTAATGGTGGTGTGGTATTTTCAAATGAAATCGCTTTTAAATCTACTTCATGTTTACGATTTTGTGAACTGTAACTTACACCAAATAACAAACACAATGGATATTTTATAAATTTTCCATAATGTTCCCAGCACTACGAAACATTTGAGCCTTATTTTGTATTGAAATTCAAGAATAAAAAATCAAAAAGTACATCACGAAGGCCAGTTTCAAATAGCAAACTATAAAAACCATAGGAAAATTTTTTAATAATCTTCCCATAATATAAAAATATTAACTAATAGGACTTAAGACAAATTTCTTGGCTTTTGTCTGGCTTTCACAAGGAATAGAAACCCAAAACACGCATATGAGTCTTTCCATGTCAAAACAACCAATGGGTGTAACCCACCTCCTCCGAATTTGAGGATTTTTTGTAGAAATACAGTATATAATAACACTAAAACAAATGCAAAGCTTTAGGGCACTGACATAACTGGATCCGGAAATATGAGGTCTTGAAAATCGGAAAAATATAAAATTTAATTGTCATTTTCTTGAAAAGTCCCTACGGGAAAAGGACCTATTCCGGGACACGTCACGTGACCGGTTCATTGTGATAGGGACCGGTCACTTTAACATGGGCTTGTCCTAGGAGAGGGTCAATTGCCCTCTGTGACATGTCACAGGATTGGTCTAAAAAAACATTTCATGACTTTTAAACCAGTCACGTGGCAGGTACTTTAAGAACCGGTCCTCTTTTCACCTATCTCGTGACATGTATTTTACGAACCGGTCCAGTTTTCACCTATCACGGGACAGGTCCCAATTCCCAACTGTCCCCATTTTTCCTGCAGGGGTATTAAAGGTACGCGGGTCATAAGCATCGCTTTTAAAAGGGTATTAAATTACCTTTAACTTGATATGATTGATTTTTTTGAAAAGGTTAAAGGTCACTTTTATTAACCAATAACTCGGGAGCCTATATTTCCGAAAGCGATCTTTTTAAAAATTAAAAAAATAAAAATTGTGTTAAAGATGGTTTTCTTCTCTACAGCTTTGACAAATTTCTAAGTGGAGGTGTTTTCGGATCAAGAAATAAAAATCAAATTGTAAACGAAGATATTTTACAAGGAAATTAAATATTTTTCATTTTGTATTCTTAATAATTATTTTATTAATTTCTTTTTTGACATAAAATGATAAATGATGATTTGCTAGGAATTAGAAGTTTGTTCTAATTTCTTTGTAGAATATCCTTGTAAAATATCCCAGCCTTTTAGATTATTTTTAATTTTCAGTTATTTTGTATGGCAGCCCCCTTATGGAGTGCAGGTAGAGGGTAGGTTTCTCGGAAAAAATGTCGGGTGTAAAATATTAGTGAAGGTCGGTCTGACATTTTACCAGCCCCCCCCCCCCCCCCCAAACACCGCCCCTAAGGGTCACTCGAGGGAAGTTGTGGAACTTCTTTATGGATTTTTACTCTTTCAAACCAACTTTTCACTTTCAATGAGGAGTCATTTGCCCCCATCCCAAATTCCCTATTTTTTTGGCTCATGTATATTTTTGTTGATTGTCATAAAATAAGGGGTTCTAGCGTATCGAAATCGAAATATCGTACACTATCCCACCTCTATCAGAACAGATTTATTTTCCTTGTGAAATATTTTCGTTTACAATTTGATTTTTATTTGTTATGAGCCACGTACATTACACTATGCCACTAGTCCCGAACAACCACCATCGAAAAAGTCTAGGCAATATTTATTAAAATAAATAAAAATAAATAAATAAAATAAAAATAAAAAATTATAAAAATGTTTACTTAATTTTTTTAGTAGTTTATGGCCAGAAGTCTGGAGTTATTGGGGAAAATTTATAAAAAAGGCCATAAATGACACTTTTTTGAATAAAAACAAATAACAATATTCTTGTCAAAATGTGATACCTTCACTTAATTGTAAATAAAAGCAGAACGCGTTAATCGATTTCTATGATCTATGTCGCATTTTGTTTATAGGTTATGTGACTTTACATGAAATTAATAACACTTGATCTTTTTTCCGTTTTGGATTTTTTATGAATTTAAAAAAAAAAATTTTTAATTTTTAGGCAAAAAAATATTTTTTTTTTCTCCACAAATTTATTTTTACCGGCAAAATTGTTGATTATAAAGAAAAACGTTATATGAACGGATTAAAGAAATTGTAATTCTAAATTTTTTTAAGTTTGGTTAAGCAAATTCAGACAAGTGGTTCTCGAGTTATGTTAAACTACGTTTTTGCCAAAAACTAAGCGAAAAAACATCAAGATAAGGAAAAAATTTAAAAGGTCATAAAAAAAACTGACACATACGAACGCCAAACCCTTTGAGAGTTTTACTATACTGACCTAGTACCATCACCCTGACTTGGAATTTCTCACCCCCCAGATTGGCTGTTGTACTGTGTTATGGGCCGCGTACCTTTGATACTTTTCAAAAAATGTCAATTAAGTAAACACAACTTTGTACATTTTTGTATTTTTCCGATTTTCAAGACCTCATATTTCCGGATCCAGGTGTGTCAGTGCCCTCAAACTTTGTATTTGTCTTAGTTTATACTTTATTCATACCAAAAATAAGCACATTCGGAAACAGTCATGTCAAAAACGGCATATTTTAAGTTGAATTGAGGTGGTTCAATCCATATACACAATTCAATAATACTTTACTCATTCTCTATAATAAATATTAAAAAGAACACAAGATGTTTACAGTACCATTTTCTTAAAAAATATTTTTAATCAAATTTTCTTAATCTTAAATAATCCGATATAAAACAATTTATTGCTTGTTCCTTTAAACCAATAAAATATTCTTATTGCTTTTAATATATTTTTTCCCACAATATTTTATTTAAATAAGAATCTTATCATACACAATTATAATAATACATTTTTTTTAACAAAAAATAAATGTACAAGTAAAAGGCTTAAAGCAACAAATAGAAAATAAAATGTTTAACTCCTTCTTTGGTAACTTTTAAATAAATTTACATAAACATTAAGGTGGCTACCATCTAAAGGGTATATTTAAATTGTAATATAAAAAGAAAGTTAAAAGAAAAATAATATTTTAGTACACTCACCAAAAAAAGTCTGTAATGGAAACTGAAAATTTTGCTGTTATTACGTTAAATTCTGCTAATTTGAGCCCAGCGGTATTTTTTGCTAATCTTAGCAACACATGTCTGCTGACGTGTAGTACAATGAAATTAGTAGAAAAATTAGTAGCCGCTACTAAATTTTAGTAGACTTTTTGTAAAGTGGAATTTAAAATATGTTTGCTAAAATCAGCAAAAAAAATTACTAAATACTATTTATATTGGTACAAAGTTTTAGATTTATTTTTTTTATCGAGCATCAAAAATTTTGATTATATTTTTTAAAAGATGTTTTATACAAAATTGAAAAAAATCAAATGCTTAAAAATCTTAAAAATTGTTAAAACATAAACGAATTTATCATTTTGTTTTAATTTGGTAATTTCTGTTTTGAATAATATTTTAGTCAATTTTTTTTTTACTTTTAAGGTTAAATTTAATTGTTTTTAGGGCTGATTTTTAGAACTAAAAACCCCTTTTTAGTGCTATTTAAAGTGGATGTCGTCTTTTTAGACATGAGTCGGTATCTTCACTTCCGATCACTTTTTTAATCCTATGTAACATTTTAGGGCAATTTAAGTTTGTATGTATAAGTTTAAATTATTAGAAATTACATTTCCTTCAATCTCGACTTTTTTAAAATTAGTATTTTTTTTTTTTGCTAATTTTAGCAAATCGGTTTTCAAAAATTTGTAAAATGATTTCTGAAATTAGCAACAAAAATTTGTAGATATTCTGTAAAAATTCTGTAATTTGTAATATGTAAATAGCAAAAAGATTTGCTAAATAATATTTTTTTTACTAAAAATCAGTACAAAAATAGTAAAGTGGGATTGAAAACCGTTTACAAATTTTTCTACTAACATTTTTTTCTGAGTGTATAATACCTCGTTATTTTAAAGTAACTTTATAAAAATTAAAAAAACAAATTTTATATTTTTTTTATAGCAAACTCCAAATGTGATAACTTTAAAACTATTACCCTACTAAGTTTTGTACGTAATGTCTATCTTTATTTTAACTACATATTTATGTGACTTAAGATAATTGTAGCCAAACATATTTTAAGTTAGAGGGGGATAATTTAAATACACATGAATACAAATATTATGTTATATGAAAAGAAAAAATTAAGCACACACACAAATTACGAAAACAGTAAATAAATCCTTAAAGGTATAGACACGTTTAATTTAAAAATAAAACGATTTTTCTTTATAAGGAAAGAATGAAGTATAATGGAGAATAACAAATTTTTACAATAGACAAACTATAACTAATTTTGTGTTTAAAGTTTTAGTTTTGAAAAAAATACATGTTCAGTTTAACACATTTACAACCATAATAATTTTGTGGATTTTTTTGTTAGTTTCTGTATTACTTTTAATTTCTAATTGCATTTAAAATTGACCTTAATACACATAATATCAGAGCTAAACCAATATTATAGTTGGCAAGCAATACCGCCAAAATACCGTTATCGATTCAATACCCTTTCAACTGACTATCTTTAACCCTAAAATACCGTTACCGAAATAACTGAAAAAATCGTTATCCCTAAAATACGGTTACCGAAATAATACAAAATAGCGTTATGGTTCAACCGAATCAACCGAAATATCGTTCATATACCGATACCGAAATATTTAAAATATCGTATCCCTTAAAATAACGTCATCGATATAATAAAGAATAGCGTTATCCTTACCGATAACCGTATACGTTTCGGTTACCATCCATGATTTAAGGGTTTCTCTTATTTTTAAACTTTAAAAAATCTTTGTAGAATTTAAAAGAATTTAAAAAAACTTAAATTCAATGTCCTCTCAATTCTTAACCCAACTTCTTTTTAAATGAAAACAAGGTGCTTTGAAATCCTATACATACTTACTTTTTTCCAAATAATTGTGTGTAATGGTAACGGGATATTTTGCTAATTTGGGCCCAGCGGTATTAGCAACACATGTCTGCTGACGTGTAGTACAATGAAATTTGTAGAAAAATTAGCTGCCGCTACTAAATTTTAGTAAACTTTTTGTAAAGTGGAATTTAAAATCTGTTTGCTAAAATCAGCAAAATAATTTAAAAGATATTATTAGTACAAGTACAAATTTATGTTTGTTTGTTTGTTTTATTTAAGTTACTCTACCAACACCAAAACTGGTGGAGATTTATTTGGCCCTTGAAAACGCCATGACCAATTATGTCCCATTTAGGACCCAAATTCAATAATAATTCAATACCAAAATAGAGCGTTTAAGTTATAGGCAAGCCCCAGTAGACTTTATGAAATGGACCAGTATGCCAATTTGATCTATACCTTCGCCCTCTATGAATTCAACAATATCATCATAAGCAATTATGGTGGGGTGGTTAGCCCTTAGTCCGGCAAATCTGTCACACTTAAAGATCACATGTAACGCATCTTCGATAACACCACAGAAATCTCAAAAGTCCGACTGAACAACCGCCATCTTCGATAGGGTTGCATTACAAAAGGCATGACCAGAAAGAATTCTATTCGCAAGCTTAATCTCAGCAGCACTCATAGGGACCGATCTGAGACCGACATTCTGCTGTACATAGCACCTTTTGTTTCAGAAACCACCGTGTATTCCAATTTCCATTCCTCATTGAGGAGAGAATAAATTCTGTTGATTGCAGCATGTGTAGTCCATTTAACTTCAAAACGAGAGCCACCTCTGTGGGCAGACCTGGCGGCCGCATCAGCCGTAATGTTGCCAAAAATATTAGAATGTCCAGGAACATGATGAACCTCCACCCTTTCCATGTTTGAATCACGCACCTTGGAAATAATATCCAGCACAATGAAACTATCGTGAAACCTTTGCTTGAGTAAGACAACACCTGCTTTCGAATCCGTTAGAATGGCGACAGAGTTAAAGCCGTTTTCGATAGCAAAGTCAATCGCCCTGTTCATAGCCAGTAGTTCAGCCGAAGCTGAAGATAATACCTTGCCAGTTGAAAATGATGAAATTGTACCAGTTCGGGGGTGGAAAAACGCGATGGCAGTTGAGGCGTCCATGACAGACACATCCGTAAATAATATTTTAAACCCCTTCTCCTTCAGCCAATGCACCTTCTCGAAGTAAAGTTTCATTATCAAATCACCATCGGCCATTTTCTTGCCACTTGCTGCCCCCTTGAAAAAATCTGGATCAGTGGACAATTTTGATGTGAAAGGCATAATATCGGGAACTGACTCTATTTCTCTAAAGATGAGTTCGAATTCACGGAATATTTTGAAAACACTGCTGTTAATGCTGAAGTTCGATTCCAATAACAATTCTTGAATGGGTAGGTTGTGTGTGATCGATTTAGCAATTTCTTTAGCAGTGGCTAATTTATAACGGAAAGTAGGAGGTAATTCAGCTGCCATGTGAAAAATAATATTAATCGGTGTAGATCGAATTAGTCCCATACCACGCCTCAAATTGTCATTTATATAGGAGTTCATTTTAGCGAGGGCTTTTTTGGACATGTTCGCGAAAGTGGAAACAGCATATTCAATCTTAGGTCGGGCAAAAGCCCTATAAATTTGCATTGATCTAGCCGGATCGATACCGTCATAGCAATTACTAAGAATCCTCAGAAAGCTGCAGGATTTTCTAACATTATCGATAATCTTGTATGCATGATCAATCGTAGAATTATTTGTGGCCACCAATCTTCCCAAATATTTGATTGACCGCACTTCAGGGATCAAAGTCGAATCAATAACAATGTCCAACTTTCTAGGACGTCGACTAAAATGAATTGCACTTGTCAAGTACAAATTTAAAAAAATTTGTTTTTATCGAACATCAAAATTTTATTATTTTATTAATTTTTTTTAAAAAAATATTTTTGACAAAATTAAAAAAACAAAGGCTTTAAAAATAAACGAATTTATCATTTTGTTTGAATTTCTGTTTTGAAAAATATTTTAGTAATTTTTTTTTTTTTTACTTTTAATGTCAAATTTTAATTGTTTTTTGGGCTGAGTTTAAGATCAAAAAAACATTTTAGTGCGATTTTAAGTGGATGTCCTATTTTCAGACATGAGTCGGTATATTCACTTTCGATCCATTTTTTAATCTATGTAACATATTAAGGCAATTTAAGTTTATAGGTGTAAGTTATAATAAGAAATAACATTTCCTTTAATATATAGTTTTTTAAAATTACTATTTTTTTTTTTGCTAATTTTAGCAAATCGGTTTTCAAAAATTTGTAAAATAATTTCTGAAATTAGCAACAAAAATTTGTAAAGATTCTGTAAAAAGTCTGTAATTTGTAAAATGTAAATAACAAAAAGATTTGCTAAATAATAATTTTTGTACTAAAAATCAGTACAAAAATAGAAAAGTAGGATTGAAAACGGTTTACAAATTTTTCTACTAACTTTTTTTTCTCAGTCTACTCTCTCCAACAAATTGGCCGGTATCTCACGAATAAGTTCTTCAATATTGGCTTCCAGGGCGTCAAAGGCGTTAAATCGCACGATCTAGGCGGCCATTTGACCGGTCCAAAACGTCAAATAAACTGTTCACCAAACTCGCCTCTAAAATGGGAAATTATTTCGCGTACTGTGTGGCATGTGGCACCGTCTTGTTGAAACCACATCTCAGGCAAGTCCAGCACTTCCATTTTGGGCAAAGAAAAGTTTGTAATCATCGCACGGTAGGGCTCGCCATTCACAGTAACGTTTCTTCCTTCGTCGTCTTTGAAAAAGTACGGTCCAATGATGCCATCGGCCCATAAAATCCTACTAAATATCATCCATTTTCCAAAATAACAGATCAACAATACATACAAATTTATTTAGCTCAAACACAAGGATACAGTGGAAAGTATAATTCAAATATATTTCCTAATCATTAACTATCAACATAGATTATGTTGTAGATTTAAAATTGATTAGAACAAACATTTGAAATTAATGGTTTCATAAGCTTTGTTGATTGATACATTTAGAATTAAAGTTCATAACAAAAACTGTCAAAAATGGAGGATAAATATAAATTGTTAAATTTCGTTGATGTTAGTCGAATTATGTGTTGTTTTCGGGTTTGTTAATTTGTTTCCAAACACTCAATATAAAATCTACAATCATCAAGAAGCAATGACCCAAGAGGAGAGCGTGGATACTGTGGAGGGTTGTGTAACGACAACCGAAAATACTAAATATTCTATCCTGCTGGCTTTTATGGAATTTTTTCAATTTTCCTTCACCGCGGTTATTATAATTTTTATAAACAAAATTATTATATTAATAAAAATTTCAGATTTTATAACTCGAGTTAACTATTAATCAAAAGAAAATATCAAAAGGTTGCTAATAAAACCACAGTTTTTTTGGGTTGACTAATAGAGTTATAGAGGGTTGACTAATAGAGTATACTTTTCTTAAGATTTCAGCTCCGAGTTTAAATAAACCCCGTTTTTCGCCATATAATTACAAATTATATCCTAATACCCTAACCGAATACTAGCAACAAAGGCCATCGACTCGTTGTAGCGAAAACAGACCAGAGCCTCTGGTGGAAATTGAACCCACGACCTCAGTACTGATAAGCTAGTACGCTACCAAATAGCCTACCGGGACGCTCATATAGTTAATACGTTATAACAGCTCGAATTCACCTATATATTTATAAAATTTTTTATGTCGTCGGAAAGTCCTATCAGCTCCTTTCAAAATAAAGGTTTCTTCTTTAAAATATCTCAACCTAAAATTTAAAACAACGCGGTTAATTGCTATGAATGCAAAAAATACTTTTTCTTATGAAAATGCTGATATATCGTCCTTTGAAATTTATTAATACGTATAATGTGTTTGATGATTTCATACTACCACTCTCAGCCAATCCAGAGGTACGAAACGAGGATATTTTGGGCTTTTTTGTATATATTTTATCCTTTTTATTTTAGAATTTATTAAAGACTTTTCTATAGAATTAAATTACTATCTTGCTTAGAACTGAAATGTTTTTTTTAGATATTTTTTTAACTGGAAAAGAACTTTAAACAGAAATGTACTTGATTTGCTAAATTAATGTAAATATAAATGAAGTAAATTTTTTGTCATAATCCTGTATTCGTCAGAGACGATATCTCAGAGAAAGAGTTATCTAAACAATTCAAAAAGTATTTTTATGGGAAAAAGTATGAGAACAATATTCTTATTCGCTGCAAAATAAAGGTTAAATCCATCGAAAAATAAAATTTTCTGCATTCACAGCGGAATGAATATAGCGAATGTCCTTTTAAAATTTAAGGTAGGTATGCCAAAGCAGGAATAATATATAACAGAGAAAAAAACTTTATTTTGAAGGCAATTGAAGGGATTTTCAGATGACATAACAAATTTTATAAAAAAAAAAAACTTAATTCGCACTGTGATAATGTCCCAAATATCGCGCAAAACGGGGTTTCTTCAAACTTAATGTTTCTCAAAAACCTGATTTGATAAAGAAATTTTAAAGGTCAGATTCGGATTCAGCACAACTTAAACCATTCAAACAGTATACTTTAGTCCCAGGTTTCGATTATTTTCAAATTTTGTCGGCCTGTGTAATTAACTCACCCTGAAACTCAGAGTAAAAACTTGTAAAATATTTATTTTTCATCAAAATTTTACTTTGCTTACACCATTTTTATATAGAATGCTATGCAAGACCTGGCTTAAAAGATATTCATTTTAAACGTAATCGTGGTGCCCGTCGGCCCTTCATAGGCCCTGAACCTTTTTGCAGAGTGCCCATGGGCTATATTAGGGAGAGGCTCAGGATGAGGAGCGAGGAGGCCAACGACAGGCCATGAGATTTATATCTTTGCCCAAGGACCCTGAATGGATACTTTACTGGACATTGCGACCTTAAGTACCATACGCACAGAAGGGTCAATCAAACACTGAGTTGTGCAGGTTTTAGGGGTTGAAATCGGAGACGTCAGAGTACGTCCTTTACTATTGTCCTGGGCTTTGTGTGAGGAGAATCAAGTTTTTGGGTGACCGTTTCTTGTCGCATTCCGAAATTTGGAACACTTCCCCTGGTAAGGTTCTTGGCTTCATCAATAGCTTGAGCCTTTAGGGTGGTTCTGAGCTGCACAAAAGAACTATTGTGGCCGCAGTGCACAGTGCCATTTGAATAATAATAATAATAACGTAATCGTGCGGTTAATCGCTGCTACGGTTACAATTAAGATCGAAATGTAAACCCGAGTTAAAGACAAGTTTTACAAAAACAAAATTAAAATATTGTTAGTTTAAAGCAAAGGCTGGATATACCTCTGGCATTTACCTAGGCAAAACTAAACACACACGCTTGCGCCTTCGCACCGTGACCACCATTTAAACAGACAGACAGAAGATTATTAAAAAAACAACAACAAATAATTTATTATACAATTATTTGAAATTGTAAAATGTGAAAAAAGATCTTGTCTACCTGGCAATAATACTTGCGTAAGCCAAAGCATATTTTGTGCACATTCATTTATACTTGCATATCTAAGCATCACGATACAATTTTCATTTAATCCCTTTATACAGGGTGGCGAAGAATGAGCTTTATGGTTTAAATTCTTTATAACTTTCTTAATTATTGTTCGATCATTACACGGTCGAACAACGTAGCAGCAACGGCTTGAATATGCCATTAGTTTCCGTGAAAAAGCGGAGGAAAATCCAAACTTTATTTACAATTTGGTAATGAGCGATGAAGCCCATTTCCATTTCCAAGATGGGTATGTCAACAACCAAAAAATCCAAGAGCATTTCATCAGCGACAATTACACCCACTTAAGTATACTGTTTGATGCGGTGTATCCTCCGAAAGGATAATTGGCCCATATTTTTCTCTGTCAGCGGTGGTGCATATCGGACGATGTTGGAAAATTTTGTTAGGCCAGCTGTGGAAAACCGTCCAAACTTGTAGTTTCAACAAGATGGAGCCAGACGGCCTTGATTTCGCTTGATTTACAAGAATTTTTAATGCTCGTCAAGAAACAAGATAAAATTAGTTGTGTCTAAATTTTTTAAGGCTCAACCAAAAAACACTTTAAAAAATATTTTTTTAATTTTTTCAAAGTTTTGTAAAGAGTAAATGAATATTTCATTAACATATTATTTCTTTTAATGTATTTGTTTGAAAATCTATCAACTCTTATACTTTCGCCCTATATTAAACACTTAAAGTTTGACAATATTGAACAACTGATTTGAAACAGAAACGCTAGTTAATACAGATTTCGCTCCTGTACACAACACTGACGATAAAAGACATTAAACAGCTGATTTAGAACAAAAACGAACAAACATTTTTTGGTGCAAATAGTGAGTTCATTTGTTATTCTTATAAAAAATTATTTTAAGACGCTTAATTCGTAAAAATATATGGAAGATAACGAAGATTTTGGACCATCAAAAAAGGCAAGATATGCAGTTTACTTAGAAAGGTGGAATGAGGCATCGGATTATTCCAACTGGATTAAAAAAAGAACTGCATGGTGTAAGTTGTGCTACACCGAAGTTTTAGTCAAATATGAAGGAAGTTCAGCATTAAATAAACATATGAAATCAAAAAAATACATCAAAATTATATTGTCGCAAAAGATGTCCCGAAGTATATTAAATTTCACAGATGCAGCAGAAAATAAAATAGAAACACAAGTTGCAAGGGCAGAGCTATTATATTTCATAACGTATTGCACGGCCTAAGTTATAGCAGCTTAGATTGTCGAATAAAAATTAGTTCTAAAGGGTGTCCCAAGAAGAACGCAATTTTTAAATTTTAAATAAAACACAGATATTTAAAAAAAAATCATGAAACTTTATTATATCGTAAAGTAGACAGAATGAGGTTATGTATGGAACAATATATCGTGCAGATGGCCGCCGCGGCTTTGCTGGCATGCACGCGATCTTTTAATGAAATTTTCAATGACCGTTTTGCATGAATGCTGCGGTATTTCATTAATGCAGCGTCCAATTTCCTCTTTTAAGGCTTGAGTCGTCGTCGGCTTATTCGCGTAAACCATCGACTTCAAAAAACCCCAAAGAAAAAAATGGTGTTAAATCGCACGATCTAGGCGGTCAATTCTGATCTCCAAAACGCGAAATAACACGACCGGGAAATGACTGATGCAGCAATTGAATTGTTTCTCTGGCTGTATGACATGTGGCGCCGTCTTGTTGGAACCACATGCCCTCCACATTCATTTCTTTAATTCTAGGCAAGAAAAAACTAGTTATCATTTCACGATACCGAACACCATTGACTGTTTGCGCTTGACCTGCCTCATTTTCATAAAAAAAAGGTCCAATGATTCCTCCAGCCCAAAAACCACACCACACAGTGACACGTTGAGGATGCATTTGCTTCTCGTGAATCACTCGAGGATTTTCCTCACCCAAAATGCGACAATTCTGCCTATTGACGAAGCCATCAAGATGAAAATGGGCCTCGTCACTGAAGATGATTTTATCGGCAAAATCAGCATTTTCATGTTGTCTCTCCAATACCCAATTAACGAACTCCCTTCGCTGTCCATGGTCAGCTGGCTTCAGTTCCTGAGTCAATTGAACTTTGTATGCATGAAGATGCAAATCTTTCGTCAAAATTCGCTGCAAAGTGGATTTGGAGACACCAATTTGCTGAGCTCGGTGTCGAATTGAGGTGGATGGAGTTTGAGCGACATCATCACGTACAGCTGCGACATTTTCGGTCGATCGACCTGGTCGATGGCGCGTTGTTGTCTTTACATCACTAACAGACCCAGTTTCGGCAAATTTATCCATTAATCTCTTTACAGTTGACTCTTTTGGAGAATTATTGTGACCCCAAATTGATCGCAATTTGCGAACTGTAGCCGCAAAACTTTCACCATTTTGGTAAAACAATTTCACAATGAGAATGCGTTGTTCATTCGTGTAGCGCTCCATTTTTACTAACCTCGTACCTTCTACTAGCAAACAATAACAATTGTTCAAATGTCAAACAATGGCACTTCGAATGTTGCCAGATTTAAAAATTGCGTTCTTCTTGGGACACCCTTTACTATATACTGTGACAGTAGAATTTCCAACAAAATAACTTGTGGCCATACAAAATATGGGGCTATAAGAAGAAATGTATTGGGTCCGTATTCGGAAGAAAAGTAGCTAAAGCATTACAGAAATGTTGGTTTTTTTTTCTGTAGTTAATAAAGCATCAAATGTTGGTAGCGTCAAAACACAGCAACTGGGATACAAAAATAAATTTTATATTTTTATGAAGCATTAAAAGATATATATCCCGATCAAAAAAATTGATATGGGACTATATATAATTATATATAATTTTATATGACACCATATTACACTATTTGGAAATAATCAATAACAGATATAAGTATATATAATTATATATAACTATATATAATTATATAAACACTTTTTTACTTGGGATGCTAATAAATTCAGAATTACAAATAAAAGTATATTAAAAGTCAAACAAATCACGTCATATAGTGCTGATAACGCTAATATAAATTATGGAGTTCATAATTCTGTTTTTCAAAAGCTTAAAAATCAGAACAGTCGAATTTTAAAAGCAAGTTGCAATTGCCACATAATTAATAACTGCATTAAAAATGATCTTAATGCTTTATCTGTTGACGTGGAAAATATTGTTGGAACAACAAAAAAATTGAAACAATGTTTTGAAATTGCAAATATAAACTCAGAATATTATGTAGTTAACTGTTTGTAGTTTAATAAAAAAGTTTTCCGTTCCATTTAAAAATAAAGGAAGATACATTTATTTTTCAACGAAACATCTATATTAACTTTTTTTATACATTTATTCGAAATAATTTACTATCATTTACCATTTTTTTTTCAGTTTCATTTATTTTTTTCATTTGTTTGAAATTTAATAAAAATTTACCCACAAAACGAGAACTTGTGGTTTATTTGTGTCCGTAACAGTTATTACAAATTTAAATTTTGTTTGCTCTCTGTTTCAAAAAAATATATTCAAAAAATTTCAATTTACTTTCAAATTAATGCTACACTTAAAAAAGTTTGTAAGTTAAAATAACTGAAAATATCATTTAAAAGAAATGATATTTCATTTTAAAACAGGTCTACTTAATTTTCATTTAAATTAAATGTCATTTGTTATTTATTTTTAAATGTTGATTAATCAACTGACACATCCGTAAGAAACAAATGTTATAATCAGTTAAAATAAATGTCAAAATTTTACCTACCAATCCTTAAAAAATAAATGTTTTTTCATTTATTTGAAATTATTTCCGTTTTTGTATTTTTTGTTTTTTTTTTTAATATACTCGTACAATACAAAATGTATGTATGCATATGAAGCTATAAACACATTTTGTGTGAATGTATTTGTTTATGTATGTGTGTTTAAGAAGTTATTGTAATTTGTATTGAAAAATTTTGTATATATACAACCAATTTAAATAAAAAAACAAATTGAAATTTTTTGAATATGTTTTTTGAAACAGACAGCAAACAAAATTTTAGTTTGTAATAACTGTTACGGACACAAATAAACCACAAGTTTCCGTTTTGTGGGTAAATTATTATTAAATTTCAAACAAATGAAAAAAATAAATGAAACTGAAAAAAATCGGTAAATGATAGTAAATTATTTCGAATAAATGTATAAAAAAGTTAATATAGATATTTCTTTGAAAAATAAATGTATGTTCCTTTACTTTTAAATGGAACGGAAAACTTTTTTATTAAACTACAAACAGTTAACTACATAATATTCTGAGTGTATTTATATGAAACTGAGAAAACTCTAAACAAATTTGAAAATTGAAACGTTGTTAGAGGAATGATCAAAAAACGTAAAAAAAATTTAAATGTAACACTCAGAATATCACATCTATAGGGTGGGCCATTTAAAATTTTAATCGGCTATAAAAAAAGGACTGATTTCTTGTTTTATTGGAATGATTGAACTTTGTCATTTGAAGAATGGAACATTGTATCATTCATATGACTACTACGACTGGTCCATTTTTCTTCAAAAAACATTTTCGTGCCATGTTCAACGAATTTTTATTTCCAAAAACTCATAAGAATGACATGGACGACATTTAGTTTCAACAAGACGGGGCCACATATCACACAGCCAATGCAACCATCGATATTTTACACACTGTTTTTAAAAATTTAATAATCAGCTGAAATTGTGATGTGAATTGGCCGCCTCGGAGCTGTTATTTTAGCCTTTTGGACTATTTTCTGTGGGGAGCCAGTAAGAATAAATGTTACGCAAACCATCCAGAGACAATTGAAGCGTTGAAACATGGACTCGAAGTTGCCATTGAAGAGATTCGAGCTGAAACAATCGAAAATGTACTGAAAAATTGGGTTTATCGGATGAGGTACTGCCGAGCTAGTCGTGGTAGTCATCTGAATGATATTGTGTTCCATTCTTAAATGACAAAGTTCAACATTTCCAATAAAACCAGAAATTTGAAAAATAATCAGTACTTTTTTTAAAGCCGATTCAAATTTTAAATGGCCCACCCTGTATATACTGATTTTTTATTTAGAGTGCAGATTTCAGTTTAATCTTAAGTAATTCTTCCGTAATTGAAAAATAGTTTCTCCTAAATAAATAAATAAATAAATAAATTATTAAGCACTAAACCTTTTTCAAACTTAATATCTCTTTTATATTTCAAAAATATTTCAGATTAGCTTCCCAAAAAATAACACAAGATGCAACCTAATGCTTGTTCTTTTTTTTGGGCAGCTGTTTTCCAATTAATTCAATAGTCATGTACAATGTTGCCAGCAACAATCAATTTAGAATAGAACTGTCTGTGTGCATTTTTATGTTCAATATATGTTATGATGTAAATTTCCATCATCATGCAAATAAGGGTTAAGGTTTTGCAGAATTAACACAAAAAAAAAACATTTTAAAATAACTTATATAACCTCAAATGATTTTAGTATCAATGAAAAAGATTTTCCATAATAGATAAAATTTTTAATTGCTGTTTATATCTCAGGTAGTATACTTCCACCCACATTCGAATCTAAAATTACAAATGCATGTATGTGGTTTATTTAAGGGGATTACCTGAATAAGAACCTTTAATATGTTGATATTTTTTTTGAAGATTTCTTTAGTTTACCTAGAAGAGAATTTTTTGTAGAGTAATTTACTTTTTTTTATTATTTTGAGGCACTTAATCGTGCAGGCAGTAGATCAACTTTTTGGAAAAAATTTTAATTCAATTAAAGTTTTAAAAAATACATACAATGTGACTAAAGTTTTGAAATTTAATTCGTTCTGAAAATTGTGTATGAAACTCTTTTTTATAAGAAAAAAAAAATAATCAAAATATTACAGTTTCTAATTCAGGTGGTTCCCTTAACAAGAAAATTTGTAGCGTAAATAATATTTATCATTTAATCAAATGTGTTGAGCATATACTTTTAATATAATGTGGTGCTCATTCAAATGTCGTTAGCGTTCATATTTTCAATTGCGCTCTGTGTTGCCATTTATTTTTTTTATTTCCATATTTTCACTTCAGTTCAAAACAACATTATTTAGAAAATATACATTTGCATGAATATTTATAGCAGTGATAGACAAACTTTTTGTTGTAAATTGTAGCTATTTATTTGAACCAGGAATGGTCACAATTCCGTCAAATATTCTAATTTAAGTTTATACATGTACTAACAAAAGAAATTTTTGACTTTTTAGTTTCTCATGAACCAGTTATGAGTTATTCTGAGAGGTTAAGGGAAATGATATCCCAATAGCTGAACTTTCAAAATTTTTAAATAAAAATTTCACAAAGTATATATCTTTGATGCGCTAAATAGTTTGAATAAAATATTTCATTTAAAAAACTTAAAAGAAAAATCAGTTAAAAAAGTTTTTTTGAGTATTCGAAACCCAATTAAATCCTTCAGCATTTTAATATCCGGGCACTGCAAGTTAAATATTCTTGAACACCTTCCAATATGATTACACTTAACCCTCATCCTGTAAAGAAAATAAGTAACGAATCTTGTATTTTGGGCAAATTTTGTCCAATACAATTTTATTAGGCTTATTAATTGTTATTGCAAGAATTGCACAGAATTTCTACACGGGAATGATTTTTACATACAAATAAGTTACAATTCATACATTTTGTATTATATTTAGTACTGTTAGACTTATTTTCACAGAAGTGGCAACGACCTCTCTTTATATTTTTCTCTTCTTGCGGGTGATGTAGCTTCCTGGCGACAGAACCATATGGCTGAGTTTTACGCTGCTGCTTTTCTTCTTCCAAAAGTTCAAATCCTAGTTCTTCCAAAAAGAGTCTACGACGAAAATGCTTTGATTTCTTCCACTCGGGATTTATTGCTGTCCATATCACGAAAGCGTTGCATGCAGATACATCAAGCATGTTTGCAAATAGAGCTACAGGCCACCTATTGGTCTTCCGCTTACAAGTATAGGTGGCAACAAGTTGGTCGAGTGTATCAACCCCTGCCTTTGTATTGTTATAATATTCTATTATTTCTGGTTTCTGTAACTGGTTATCCCTTATTGTTGCGTCTTGGTGCAATGTGCTTATCAGATATACGCACCGATATTTTTTTGGAACATACGCTACTAACGTTACCTTATTTTTATGATCAAATAGGAACTCTGAATACAACGCAGGTTTCATTCTCATGTCCAAAATATGTGGGGGTAGAAACACCTTATTTTTTCGGACAGTCCCAACTATAGTCATTTTCTTTTTCAGAAGTTCAACAGCAAGATCGTGTGAGGTAAAAAAGTTATCGCAAGTTATGTTTCGCCCTTTAAGTCCTTCTGACAGTTCCAGTACCACTCGCATGCCTTGATTCTTTTCAGGAGCGCAATTACGATTTCGTCCAATATATACTTGCATTGACCAGGCATAGTTGGTGTTAGAGTCGCACAATGCCCAAATTTTAATTCCGTATTTCGCTGGCTTAGAAGGAATATATTGCCTAAATGGACATTTTCCACGATATGCAACTAGCTGCTCATCGACTGTCACGCAGTCGTTTGGATTATACATAATTTTCAAATTATAAGCCCATTTGTCCCATAAAACTCTGATAGGTGCCAGCTTATCGCGAGCCCGCCGATCCGCCCTATCTGATTTATCGTCGAATCGAAGAACTCTACTAATATTTTGAAATCTACGCAGCGACATTGTTGCTTTAAATATGGGCCTTCCTTTCACATCGTCCCATAAGCATTCCATTGCTTCACCACAAGAACGATAAACGCCAGCTAATAACAGTAATCCAAAATATGCCTTCAAGGATGCATGGTTAATTTCCTTCCAAGCTTCTCCAAACACTTTTACACCTATGAAAGTAGTAATGTACATATAAATTAGTTTGTTATGCGCTAGTTTTTCGAAAAAACGATGAAAATTACCTTCAATATTTGTCATCTTTATAATAATAGTTTGCATTTCATTGGTCATAAACAACTCAAATGTGGATTTGATATCACTTACACGTGCAATTGCATACTGAGTTGGTCCTGGAGTAGTAGTAATAATATTTTCATCCCTTTTCCTACCAACTAATGAGCTGTCACATTTGTCGTACCAAATTGTTTTTTTGTCCTTAGAAAGAAAACCAGAAGATGGGAAATCTTCTTGCGCTGGAGCACAAAATTGCTGTGCATCGGAGAAAACACTTTCTCCTTCAGATATGGCAATATATGTCCCTGATTCTTGATCTGATGAAATTTCGAAATCTTCAGAAGAGCTTTCATGGCCGAGTGTACGCTCTTCAGCCTCATTTTCTGATTCGCTCAGCAGCTCTTCTATTTGGCGCTGAGTTAGCACGGCCGACTAATTGAATTTGAAACATATAGATATGTTTTTTATGGAAAAAAAACCAAGATTTTTATAACCTATACATACCCTTTTGGACATGGTGTTTTTCCTTTTTTCTTCTTGTAAAAAAATTATTTATTTTGACTTTCACACTTCACAAACCTTGACTGCAATAGAAGCAACTACGCACGTATACAATCGAATGTGCACTAATGAATGTCGAATGTTTTTATCTAGTGTTTTTTGAGCAACAAAACAAGTGTACATAGGTTGGGATTCCCCAAATTGCCAAATACAAAACAAACAGTGCAGCCGTTATTGTCGCGAATGTTGTCACATCAACAAAAAAAAAATGTGTGGAGATCAGGGATTCCCGGAAAAACGAAAAATAAAACACACATTATAATTTCTGATTGCGGAAATAATGAAATTTCGTATTGGGCAAAATTTGCCCAAAATACAAGATTCGTTACTTTTGTTATGGGGGACCCTCTGGTGGAGCCACAGTATAAATTTTTAAAACGCTGCCAAATACACCTAAAAAAATAATTGTCAAGAAATTTCAGGCCAATATTATTAAAAACACGCTAGATGCGATGAGTTAAAATCGCTTTTGGGCAAAATTTGCCCAAAATACAGGATAAGGGTTAAATGAAAGCTAAATTATGAAGATTTATAAAGAATCTGTCTGATTTTATTGTTTGGCTTTGAAAACTTTGTCAAAAATTTGCCAAAAAAAAAATGGGACAGCGAAAACAAATTTTAAAACAGCGATTTGTCGAAAAGAGTCAATTGAAGTTTTTTTTTCATGCCAGATTGGAATTCATCATTGGAAATTATATAACTATTGCAAGAGGAAAATTTTCTGGGAAAACTTAAAATTTATAGAATATTAAATCAATCGGAATAAAACGTCTTTTATATTCAGAATATTATGTACACCCAGAAAACAGTATCAGTTGTGGCCACCGAATTTGTTGCCAATTGAAATCAGGCGGTTCGACAACTATCTTCATATTAAATTTTATTTTTTGTTGTGAAAGCCAATATTCAGTTGTCTTATTTAATATTTACATACATACCACATAAATATTATTACGTTCTACAAAATTTTATTTAAAAAAAAATATTTTTTTTTTCGGTATCAAACCTGGGCATTTAGATTCATAATTTACATCCTTGCTTACTGCACCACAATTTAATTTTATTTTCTGTGATATATTTGTTATTTAAAAATTTGTATATTTTATTTTAATTAAAATAAAAATTTGAAATGTTTGCCTTTACCGGGATTTGAACTTGGAAATTAGGAGTACTAGACTATCTCTCTACCCACTAGCCCAAAAACACTTATACATTTTAATGGCTAATTTTAATTTTAAATAGCCTTTTAGGAAAATAAATATAGCAGAAAATTCGTTTACAAATACCAATCTTTGGTGGCTTTTATAATCAATACAATCCACAATTCGGTTGGTTCAACTGAAATCCTAATATAATGATATACCAGATCAGGATAAACGTATTTGCAGTTATCACTTTCACAATTTGATAAATTGTTCAAATTTTCCAGTAAATTCACTAAATAAATGGTCATATTTTTGCTATAATAATGGATTATAGATTATTCCAAATAAAATAAAATTCTTACAAATAAATGTTAATGGTTTTGATCGAATTCCAACCAATCTTTTCTCTGGGTGTAGTTTACTGTTTGTAGTGTAATAAAAAGGTTGTCAGTTAAAAATAAAGGAACATACATTTATTTTTCAAATAAATATCTATATTAACTTTTTTATACATTTATTCGAAATGATTAACTGTCATTTACGGATTTTTTTAGTTTCGTTTATTTTATTCATTTGTTTGAATTTTAATTAAAATTTACACACAAATCGGAAATTTGTGATTTATTTGTATCCGTTACAGTTATTACAAATTTAAATTTTGTTTGCTGTCTGTTTCAAAATACTTAAAAGATATTCAAATAATTCCAAATTGGGTGTTATCAGTTATATTTTTGGAATTGGTAGGTAAAATTTAAATAAATAAAAAAAAAAAACCAAATAAATAAGGAAAACCAATTGATTTAAATGAAAAGTAAGTAGATCGGTTTTAAATGAAATAAAATTTCTTTTAAATGATATTTTTGATTATTTTAACTTACAAAACTATTTTAAGTGTATTTAAAAAAAAAATACTTTGTATTTCCGGCATTAAGTACATTTTTTTTTAAATTAAAAATATGTAAATCTACAAAAAAGAATTTTATTTACTAATTTCAAATTAAATTGTTTAGTGCATATAAAACAAAGACATCATTTACAAGATTTTAATCGGTTTGGGATATACTGTTTAACATATTTCAAATTTAACACAAGATATAGAGATGTTGCAGAAATATTTACTTGTGTGGTACAGCAAAAAACAAAAAATAATAATAAATGCTGATATGTCACCATTTAGTGTTGTTTATCTCTTTAAAAAGTTAATGCAAATGAATACCTGAATAAATATTTAAACTCATCGTAGTTAATCATTAAAGAAGGGTGAAATTTGTAAACCTTTAAAACTTTGATATCAATCTATGCAGGAAAGTTAAAGTAAAATAACAATAATATCGATTCAGTTTGGACACTTTTGCATCGCAATCGAAGTTTTGCAATTTCGGAAAATTTTCTCAATTTGATTCAACTAATTCATTAATGCCTTGTAATATATTTTTTTTTTATTATTTGTGTTTTATTATTTTTTTTTAGGTTTAAACCAGTTTTGTGAAACCTCTTAAATTTAAATTCTTTGTAATTTCAACACCAAAGCAAATCATCACGTTTATAGGGTGCAAAGATTCGTTGATAATCTGGATCACTGAATATAGTGTTCATTGACTCTTTTAGTTGGTTTTCCATTCTACCTTTAAAACCTTCTGGTTTCTTCCTCTTTTTTAATTATATTTAAAAACATTTAATTTTTCTTTGTTGATTACAAACACTAAAATATTTTCATATACAGGGTGTGCCACCTTTTATGTTCGTATGTGAATATTGTAAATTAAAAAAAAAACCGATTTCCTATATGCAATATTTTTTTTTTTTTTGGCAACTTTTTGAATAAAACAAATGACCGCCTCTATTGGCCACGTCAAAATGTGCCATTTTTTTCTGCATATTCCCTAACTTCTTCGAGCATCTCAGATGGTATAGCGATAATTTCTGCATGATTGTTTTCCTTGAGCATTGATCTGATACTTGTTGGTGTACACTTTGCTTTTCAAATAATCCTACAAAAATAAGCCCGAAGGAGTCTAATCTGTTGATCTAAGTGGCCAATAAATATCGACTTTATTGATATCACACGTTCAGGGAATTTTTGTTGAAGAAACTGCAATATTTGCTTTGCAGAAACCGACCAGACCTTTTTCATGCATTTTCGGGCAGACACAATAAGCCAACATCCATCGATATCGTGTCTCATCGACATCGTTTCTCATCAACCACTTCATTGGAAGGTCTTGGGCTTTGATGACTGCATGTGGACGATTTCATGCACGCAGGGAAGAAACATGTTTGGGGCAATCACATTCGAAGAGCATCATATATTTTTGGGATTATGATTGTACCAACCATAGTCGTAGTTATCATATTATAGTAATAAAATAACCATAACTTTTACCATAATATTGAAACTGTAAAAAAGTTCTTTTAATTTAAAAATATTTCTTTAAAAAATATTTTTCCTAAAGAAAAAATTTGATATTAAGGACTTTCTAAAAGAAAAATACTTAAAAATAATTTTTTAAATTCTAAGTACTTATTTAATAAAAGAACAAGAACAAGATTCTAAAAACTAGTAATAGTAGAAACATTCTTATATTCTATGGATTTTTTCTAATAGAAAAATTCTTAGATTCTAAGCACATCATAAAAAAAGTCCTTAGAATCTAAAAATATTTCTATTAGAAAAAGTTTTTAGAATTAAAGTATTTTTTATGATGAAAGTCCTCAGAATCACAGAATTTTTTAGAATCTAAGTTGTTTTTAGGAATATATGAATTTTTTTTCTAAGAAACAGTTTGCAGAATCTGAGAATTTTACTTTAAGAAAAAGGTTCATAGAATCTAAAAATGTTTCTATCAAAAAAATTTCTAAAAATCTTGTAATTTGTAAAAAACAACTCTGGGATTCTGCAGTCTTATGCTTATAAAAAATTATTTTATTAATATTCTGAGTACAGGAAAGTCGTTATTCTACAAGAAATGAATTAATAAATATATTGTTTTTAAAAAATGTGTATTGAAAATAAAAAAAAATATTAAAACTTGATATAAAATCTTTTTAACAATTATATTTTTTTGACATTTTTTAAATGTTATAAGGTATTTTCGAAAAAAAACCCTAGGTGGAAATGATTACATATTTTTAAATTTCACATGAACCACTGAAGTGATACAATGTTTGCTATAAAAACAAGATAGTCCCAGCAAAAATGAAGTTGCCAAAGAAGCAATAAAAGCATCACTACTATGGCAAAGGCATAACTTCTTTTCTAATGGTTTCATCGATGAATTTAACATTAGCGTATCATACGATGGAAGTATTTAAATGTAGCTAGTAGCATTACTCATACTCATACTTTCTAAGGAAGCATTGATAATGCAATGATTATATATTCTAAAGCATGAGTGGAAAATGTTCATATACTTTGTAATATTTAAGGTTTGATTAAAATGTAATTCATAAGAATGCAGAAAAATAAGTTTAAATAAGCGAAATGTATGTATTGATATTCAAATACTCTTTATTAAAACAAATAAATAATTCTGCATTAGCGAAAGAGTATTTTTGAAACATTTTTCAAAAATTTTAATGAACTTTTAGTCAAACTTTAAAATATTTTTGGATAGTTTCAAAACTGGTTGTACAATTTGAAAACATTTTTAGACAATTTTCAAATATTTTTGAACAATTTTAAATAATTTTTGCACAATTTTAAAACATTTTTGGGCAGTTTGAAATAATTTTTACACAATTTTAAAATTATTTTGATAAATTCAGAATTAAAACTGGAAATGGTGTAGTGTTAAAAAATATACATAATGCAAAAATGCACAGATTTGCTTCGTCATAAACATTTAAGGCTGAAAAAATGTAAATGATAGGCCAGCTAGTTTCAATTTAAGGTCAAAAAAATCAGTTTTTCTTGATTTTCAAAACTTTTATAAAAATTGCAAAACTGCATAAATTCTAACCCTGATGAAATTTTAAACTAATAGCCTTTTTCCACTGAACTACATCTTTCATCAATTTGCAAAGATGTAAACATCTTCCCATAAGAATTATACAGGCCAAAAATTCTACATCTTTCTACATCTACAAAAGATGATCCATTCTCATTTTGTTCCATCTTTCGTTATTTTAAGTGTCATCACTAAAAAAATTACAAAAAAATCGATTTTCTTTGTGTCATCACTAGCAAACTGACATTGCAGAAAAAAAAAATTATTCAACAAAGGAAAATGAGCGGCACATGTAAGAATTTCATTCTCATGTCTACCAAAAATTCTTGTTTATGATCATCTTCTTCCAGAATCACCTTTAATGTTTCAATGTACTGCATTAAAATTCAGGTTTGTTCTGCTAAGCAACAACTACTCCAATGATTAATATTTTCTCTAAATCCATTTTTTATTTTTAACAAAATATACGTCTTTTTCTTTAATTTTTTTGACAGCTGAATAAATGACAGATGAAAAATGTTTCACGTTTTCAACATCTTCCACGCGTTTGACAGAGATGTTGTTCAGTGTAAAAAGCCTATAAAATATAAAAAATGATTTAACAAAAAAATTTTAAAGTTTCATCAGAACTATTTTTTCAATTTGAATAAATGATTTAGATTCAAAAAATATACGATATACTATAACTTATGCTTTAGAAGTAATGAAGAGTGATATTTTAAGATATGCAACGGAATTATATCCAGATCACTGCATTTGTTATATGAACACATGAATTCTTTTGGAAGTACCTTAGAATTATCGAAAAACGTAAAAAAAGGTTTACATTTTTAAAGTTTTGTTTGTAAAATTGGCAGCCACATCAAATTCGACGTTGGATGTCTCAGACATGATACGAGATATCAAGAAACGGGTTTTGGAATCAGATCCTCCATCTGATTTACAATATATACGCAGCAAAAAAAAATGGTAGTCATTCTGTGACTATAACTTCTTTCATTTGCTTCCTAAACTTCAGTTGACATTCTTTTATGATTTTTTAGTGTTATTCTAAGGCACTTCCAAAAGAATTCATGTGTTCATATTTCAAATGCAGTGATCTGGATATAAACCCGATGCATATCTTAAAATATCACTCTTCATTACTTCTAAAGCATAAGTTATTGTATATGGTATATTTGTCTTTTTTTTTTTTTAAATCTTAAGCATTTATTCAAATTGATAAAATAGTTCTGATGAACTTTTTTAATTTTTTTATTAAATCATTTTTTTATATTTTAGTTTGAAATTTCATGAGGGTTAGAATTTATGAAGGTTTGCAATTTTTATAAAAGTTTTGACAAATCAAGAAAAACAGATTTTTTTTGACATTTAATTGAAACTAGCTGGCCTGTACTTTGCATTTTTCAGCCTCAAATATTTATGACGACGCAACCTGTGCATTTTTGCATTATGTTTATTATTTAATACTACATCATTTCCGGTTTAAATTCAGAATTTATCAAAATAATTTTAAAATTGTGTAAAAATTATTTCAAATTGCCCAAAAATGTTTTAAAATTGTGTAAAAATTATTTAAAATTGTTCAAAAATATTTTAAAATTGTCTAAAAATGTTTCAAAATTGTACAACCAGTTTTTACATTATCCAAAAGTATTTTAAAATTTGTCTAAAAATTCATTAAAATTTTTGAAAAATGTTTCAAAAATGCTTTTTCCATAATGCAGAATTATTTATTTGTTTTAATAAAGAGTATTTGTATATCAATGCATAAATGTCGCTTCTTTGAACTAATTTTTCTGCATCTTATGAATTACATTTTCATCAAAGCTATAATACTACAAAGTATATGAACATTTTCCACTCATGCATCAGAATACCTAATCATTGTATTTATTATCATTGCTTCCTTAGAGTAATGTATGAGTAATGTTAGTAGCTACATTTGAATACTTCCATCCTATGACACGCTAATGTTAAATTCATCGATGAAACCATTAGAAAAGATGTGATGCCTTTGCCATAGTAGTGATGCTTTTATTGCTTCTTTGGCAGCTTCATTTTTGCTGGGTATAATCCACTTCTTACTTAAGTTCTTCAAAAATTGTCAGTGAGTCAAACCTGACGAAATGCGAAAGTAACTAAATGTTATCATACCGACCTTAAGGATAGCACACCCTGTACAAATTTACATAATATGTGTCGGTGTGTGTACGTTTAATATTAAGTGTCATTTAAAATTTGCGTTGAAACATTATTAATTTTTATGGTTTCATTAATAGACTGTTATCGTTGAATAACAAAAAAAAAAAAACTTTTATTGATATTTTTTAATATTTTGTTTAAAAAAGTATTGAAATAAAAAATAAAGACTAAAGTGTTGTAATTACCATTTTATGTTGTTATGCCCTACACCATATTGTGGTACACAGTGTATTGAGTATGTGCTATTGTTTGTAAAAACAAGTAAAAAGGGCTAAATTCGGCTGTGCCGAATCTTTGAATACCCTCCACCATAGGGGCTGAAGATGATATACGTATATACTAAATTTTGCATGAACTGTAATATGAATATGTTTTGTCAATTTATGTAACGAACTTTTGTTATTTAGTTTTAGCAATGTTATTTATTTAGTTTTAGCAATGTTATTTACAGAGGTCTGCTCTGTTAGCGACTTTAACATTGTTGATTTTTACGTTAACTTAGTTATCAGAGTAACACACATATAGCTCTAAGAATGTTATTATTCTCATAGTATGTATGTAAGACAATAAATGTAATCGAACAAGAAGAAGACTTAATAACATTTTTACTTACTTAACAGAAAAAAAAAAAAAAAAAATAGATACAGAAAAATTGTACAAATTTGTATGGAAAATTTAGAGGTACCTTCACATTTTCACTCATAACTTTTGAACCGCTTAACCGATTTTGCTCATTTTAAATACCAAACTGCTCGGGAGGATGTTCAATAATCTGGGTAAAAATAGGCACCCCCGCTTGCGTCTTCGAGTCGTGATCGCCATTTCAACAGACAGACAGACAGACGGACATCGCTAAATCGACTTAAAATTGCATAAGGATTACGAATATATATACTTTATGGGGTCTTAAACCTATATCTCGACATGTTACAAATGGAATGACAAACTGATATATACCCTCACCATATATGGTGGAGGGTATAAAAAACAACGCAGCTATGGCCATTCGACAGGGTACCGATCAACGGAAATCGACTCAGAAAATAATTTGTGTCAATGTAACTACAGGTCGTAAATTATAAGATACTTAGATGAAATTTATTGAATGTTATTGAAATTGTACATCAGTACATGTTTAAACCTACATCTTATAAAAGAGTTCTATATAAATTTGGATAAAATTATATTTGCTTGTTAGTTTAATTAAAATAAATATGAAAAATACCTGATCAGTTTTGAGCCTAGTCCCCATATAAATAACCTTTAAGGTATTTGCTTTATTTTATTAAAATTTTTTTTCTATATTTAATGTCCCAACCAGAAAATTAGGCTCGCTTTCCGGACTATAATTAAAATTATATTTGGTATAGTTTATCAAATAGTCGACTTTAATTTTCTCTTATTATTTTTGATAACTTTTGCCACCGTTGGAAAAAAAAGTAATTAAATTTTATATATTTATAAATAAACCCAAAAATATATGATGTTTACACTCAATCTGATCTGAGAATGTGAATATTTTTTTGGGTAACAAGAATTTCCCAAGTATCTTAAAAATAGTCAATTAAAAGTTTTGAAAAGAGTATTAACTCAAAACAGAACAATTTGAAATTCAATAGAATTGAAACACAAAATAAAGGGAACAAAATTGAATGGAACATGAAACAATTGAAACTGAAAAACAAAATTAATTGGAGCGGGACACGAGTATATTTGGAACATTACACTCATAAGAGTTCTTGCATAAAAATACGAAATTAATGTTAAAATAACAAAAAACAAAAATTTTTGTTACTTCGAATTTTTTTTTTGTATTTTTATGCATGTATTGTTATTAGTGTAAATACAGGGAATGAATGCATCGAGCCTGAATATGAATTCTAGTGACATCTTTTTCGAAGTTTACAGTCTATTTCCAAAATCTCAGAAATTTCAACATCTTTAATTAAACCAATTATCAATTGCAATGGAATTTAATAGATTTTTGAATTAAGGTCTTGAAAATTGTTACAATTAATTAAAAAAAATTGTAATGGAATAAATTTCAGAGCAATTGATTCCTATGAAATTTCCAAATAGCTATTTAATTAGTCAAAAAAAATTAATTGTTTCCAGGTATGATGTATAACAATACAATGTTCCCTTATTCATTTCACCTGGAGTATTTATTTATACTTTATGTTTTTTTAAAACATACACAAAAGTGTGTTAAATGGTTATTGTTCACATTTATAATAAAAGCTTTCCAATGGAGTTTATTAAAAAATTTCATTGCAAATAAATATAGTACCTACAAGCAGAGCTTTAAAGTATGAATTTTAAATTTTCAAATTCAATGATTTATTAATTTTAATCAAAATCAAATTTAAACATTCGTATTAAGATTTTAATTTCAATTACATCTTATAATTATTCACTTGTGTAATTTTTTATATATTAATTATACTTTTAAATATACGCTTATATTTGTGGTATTAGATGTTTTATTGGAAAATTTCAACTTTAATAAAGTGGATAATTTAAATATAAAAATCGTAAATTGATCTGTTTCCAAAATTTTTTGATGTAAATAAATCAAATAAAAAAAAAATACAAAAAATTTTGTGACAAACACATTAATTCATAAACACGTTGTTAAGGTAAAGAAAGTTCAGAAAACTAATTTCTTTATATAAAAAAGATAAATGCTACTCTCATTAATTCTAAGTGCTGTGACTTGCAGGCTCATTCACCCACCCAAAAGACTTACTTAATCATTCACCCAAACACTTACTCATTCAGCCAAATAATCACTGATTCATTCAAACACTCACTTATTTACCCAAGCACTTAATTATTCACCCAAACACTCACTCACTTATTCACTAACTCACTCATTCACTCAATCACACACACACTCACTCACTCACTCATTCACTCACTCACTCACTCACTCACTCACTCACTCACTCACTCACTCACTCACTCACTTACTCACTCACTCACTCACTCACTCAAGACCGGCCAACCCAATCCGCTGGAACTAGAAAGCTGAAAGTTGATATATAAATTTCTTCTCCAACATCCGCTAAGACGGGAGTTTTGGAAATTCCTACTGAAAGACCAGCACAAATCATATGCGCTAAAAACCTAAAATTTAAAATATGTATTTTTTGGAATATCTTCACCGATAAGATGGAGGGCAAAGGGACAAAAGCTTACCTTGGCTAGAAATCTGAAATTTAATATATATTTTTGAGATCATAGCCAGGAAAGTGAAAATAATTGGGGTTCAAATGGAAAATAGTTTTCACCTTAACGGATTGCCTAAACTTTTTTTGGCTAGAGGCATGACAATGAAAGAGGGAACTAAAAAATTAAGCTGCCAAAGTAGCAATAAAAGCATCACTACTATGGCAAAGGCTTCACTTCTTTTCTGATGGTTTCATCGATGAATTTAACATTAGGGTGTCATAGGATGAAAGTATTCAAATGTAGCTTCTAGCATTACTCATACTTTACTCCAAGGAAGCAATGCTAATACAATGATTAGGTATTCTGATGCATGAGTGGAAAATGTTCATATACTTTGTAATATTTAAGCTTTGATGAAAATTTAATTCATAAGAATGCAGAAAAATAAGTTTAAAGAAGCGAAATGTATGCATTGATATACAAATACTCTTTATTAAAACAAATAAATAATTCTGCATTATGGAAAAATCATTTTTGAAGCATTTTTTAAAAATTTTAATGAATTAATGGAATTTTATGAATTGTTGATCTGTTATTTTGTAAGTGAATAGTATAGTAGGATTTTAAGATCATATCATATTCTTTTTAATTATTTTTATTGTAAAGAAACATGAAAATTTTTATTAGTAAGTTATAGAGAATAAAAATTGAGAAATTCCACTGAGCCAGCAGGATAGAATACTTAGTATTTTCGGTTGGCGCTACCCAACCTTGTCATTTTTCATGTTTCTTTACAATAAAAATAATTAAAAAGAATATGATATGATCTTAAAATCCTACTATACTATTCACTTACAAAATAACAGATCAACAATTCATAAAATTCCATTACTTTACACACAAGGATACAGTGCAAAATATAATTCAAAATATTGTCTATTCATTAACTATCAACATAGATTAGGTTGTAGATTTAATATGGATTAGGACAAACATTTGATATTAAATGCTTCATATAAGCTGTGTTATTTGATACTTTAAGAATTAAAATACATAGGATAAATATAAATTGTTAAATTTCGTTGATGTTAGTCTAATTGTGTTGTTGTTTACAAGTTTGTTAATTTGTTTCCTTACACTCAATATAAAATAGACAATCATCAACAAGCAATGACCGCAAAGGGAGAAGAAGAGCATGGATATTGACAAGGTTGGGTAGCGCCAACCGAAAATACTAAGTATTCTATCCTGCTGGCTCAATGGAATTTCTCAATTTTTATTCTCTATAACTTACTAATAAAAATTTTCATGTTTCTTTACAATAAAAATAATTAAAAAGAATATGATATGATCTTAAAATCCTACTATACTATTCACTTATTTTAATGAATGTTTAGACAAATTTTAAAATATTTTTGTAAAATTTAAGAACTGGTTGTACAATTTTTAATCATTTTTAGACAACCCATGTAAAAATCGAAATATATATGAACATACATGATCATACATGGGCTTGTATATGATCATACATGGGCATACATGGTCATATACGTCCATACATGATCTCATATATGATCATATATCTTCGGATCCGAAATTTGAGGGTATATGGAGATATATTTGCATATATTATCATACATGCTCATATATTATTCATGTATGCTCGTATATGATCATATACGTCCATATACCCTCAAATTTCGGATCCGAAGATATATTATCATATATGAGATCATGTATGGTCATATATTGAACAATGTATGGACGTATATGACCATATATGTCCATGTATGATCAAATACAGGCCCATGTATGATCATGTATGCTCATATATATTTCGATTTTTAAAAGGGAATTTTAAAATATTTTTAAACATTTTAAAATAATTTTTCCACAATTTTGAAACATTTTTTGGCAATTTGAAATAATTTTTACACAATTTTAAAATTATTTTGGTAAATTCTGAAATAAAACTGGAAATGATGTAGTGTTAAATAATATACATAATGCAAAAATGCACAGATTGCGTCGTCATAAATATTTGAGGCTGAAAAATGCAAATGACAGGCCAGCTAGTTTCAAATTAAAGGTCAAAAAAATTTTTCTTGATTTTTCAAAACTTTTATAAATATTGAAAAACTGCATAAATTCTAACCGTTATGAAATTTTAAACTAAAATATAAAAAATGATTTAATAAAAAATTAAAAAAGTGCATCAGAACTATTTTCTCAATTTGAACAACTTATGGTTTAGAAGTAATGAAGAGTGATTTTTTAAGATACGCATCGGGTTTATATCCAGATCACTGCATTTGAAATATGAACACATGAATTCTTTTGGAAATGCCTTAGAATAACACCGAAAAATCATAAAAGAATGTGAACTGAAGTTTAGGAAGTAATGAAAGAAGTTTTAGTCACAGAATGACTACCATTTTTTTTGCTGGGTATGTTAACATGTGTGTCAGCACCACTAGGCTATTTTTGAATCAAGTCGGCAATATAATTAACTTTCAATTAGATTAAAAATTGTAAGTGTAAAGAATAATTAAAAAAGAAACAAAAATTCATATTAATACATATGTTAAGTAAAAAAAAAACAAAAACAAAATTATATCAGAAGCATTTCGATATTTTCCAGGAGATACTCTTTCATTTCGATATTTTCCAGGAGATACTCTTTTTAAATATAGAAATTATTAAACACTCTTTTAATAATTCAGATAAATTATTTAACTTCAAACTACCGACATATTCAATTTTGCTTGTTCATTTCCAGTCGACATCCTGAAACCCTTAAGTTGAAGTTGTTTGTAGTATTGAAGACATTTTTAGTTCTTGTAAAATTAAGGTATGATTATGTACTACATTGTAAACATACATCAACAAGTGCATTTTATATAATCCATAAATAGGTAGCACCTTTTTTTCCAATATCCTTATACAGTGACACTGTGGGAAATAACTTAGGTAGAATATAAACTTCTTTCAAAAAAAAAAAAAAATCCATCTATCACCATAAATCAGTGCTTGAATGCCATAATGCCCTCAACCAATTGGCGACCAATAATAAGGTAACACTTATTTGGGTGCCTGGTCACAGCGGGCATGAAGGCAATGAAAAATCTGATGAACAAGCGAAACTAGGAGTGGAACTGCCATTTATAGGCCCAAGTCCTCAATTTGGTTTCACGAAAAAGGTCATCACAAATTTATTTAATTTTAATCATGTCATGACAATGCATTGAATTTAATACATCCTGGAAAAATGGGACATGATCGGGATACGACATGCAGATATTATATGGAGGATGACCATGGATCATGTAATTTTCCTGCCTTTGCATACCTACGATTTATCATTTTTGGCAGACCTGATATCATGGAGGAACAATAAAAGAAACTGAAAACTCAAGGCTGCACTGTAGAACAACTGAAGAGAATACTAGAGGGTGCACAATACATCTACTTGGTCGCGGTGCGGGATATACAGACTACTCAACTCAACTATATCGTGAATTGTAAATCGTAAACTACTTTCAAAGATTTATTTTGAATAACTTGTAAAGATTTAAGCTCAGCATTCATAGTGACTCTGAACTAATGATTAAGATATGACAAATTAAGTTTCATTATTAAGCATATACCTTAACTTACATAAAATTCCAAGTACAGGTGATGTCTCAGACCGCACATACTGAATATGTTTCTGCCATGATAAATTAATTCGCAGCTCCTAAATACTCAACAGTTTCAACTTCTACAATTTATTTTCCATCCACAAAAATTATGATTCAATCACGGGTACGATTTGTTTAACAGATTCTACAAAATACTGGTTAAAAGCCTCAGCTTTCTCATAATCACTGACAAATTCCTTATTTTCATTATATTTAAGATTAATTTTCCATTTTTTACAAACTGTCAGCACTTTCTCGGTTCTTCCTGGATTCTACAAAAATTGTTGCGATAATTTCTGTACATACGTTCTTTAATAGAAATTTTTATGATTTTACTAATTCTTCTAATACGGAATTCTATATCACCCTTATTACATTTTACCTTTTTTTTTTAAAGTCTTCTTTTGTGTTCAATAAACGCTTGTAAATTTCCGTTAATCACTGGAGTAATGGATTCTTTATTTTTGAAGTCACTGTTGAATTAGTAACAACATTTTTGTATGCATTCTATTAACTGGTTAGTATCGTTGCTTTAATTTCCAGTAAGAACGGATATAGAAATGGTTTGATCAATTTTATCTTTAACCAGCGATGGCAAACAATCTCCTTAAAATTTTGAGTTTCTGTGGGAAAATCTAAGCTGCACGATAGTAAGTTAAATATAAACAAGTGGAACGTAATGGAATAGAATGGGGAATAAGATAAATTAAAGCACAATGTAAGGGGAACGAAATGGAATGTAATGAGGGAACAAGTGAAATTGAAACAATGGACAAGTGGAACAAAATTTAATAAAATATGGAATGTCTGGAAAGGGGAACGAAATGGAATGGAGAGCTAGTTAAATAATTGGAACTTAAATACTAGATTAGTGAAATTAAAACTCTAGAATGAAATTAAAACATTAGATAGGCGAAACGGTGTAGAATGGAACGGGGGACGAGTGGAACTGAAAGAGTGGACACTGTAAACGAAATGGGTTTATTGATGGTTTTCGATTTGAACATATATATAGTTCTCCATTTTTACGTTTTTAGAAACTTCCCATCTCTTAATAGTAAAACTTGTTATAAAATTTAAAATCATTGTTATGTATGTAAAGAGAAAAAGTGTTCCCGTAATCACCCAGCTCTAATCACATGACCTATGAACTTTAATGCATTTAATTCCTATTTCAGTTTAGACACAAAAAGGATTCACCTCAACGTCTTGCCCAAACATCTTCGACTAAAAGAACTGAAATTTAAAATATGTGTTCTGTGGAGAATGATATAATTCACTGATAAGATCTCTTTTGAAATTTTCCAGGGACCATAATCATTATGAGTTTAATAATAAAAATTACACAATAATATTATATTATGAGTTTTAAAGATTTTCTTCAATGGTAATGATTATTTTTGAGTAATATTAATAAAAATCAGCCATAATCATTATTTTTTAGCAAAAAAAATTAAACTCAAAAATAATCATTATTTATGATTTGTATTTTTCAATTTATGACTGTTTTGTGAGGTTTTTTACCAACATAGTTGCATATCCTCATAAAACAAATCCAGAGGAACCAACCAAGTTTTTTTTGAATCAATTTTATTTGTTTTTAATTACCCAGCAAAATTGAAGCTGCCAAAGAAGCAATAAGAGCATCACTACTATAGCAAAGGCATCACTTCTTTTCTGATGGTTTCATCGATGAATTTAACATTAGCGTGTCATAGGATGGAAGTATTCAAATGTAGCTACTAACATTACTCATACATTACTCTAAGGAAGCAATGATAATACAATGATTAGGTATTCTGATGCATGAGTGGAAAATGTTCATATACTTTGTAATATTTAAGCTTTGATGAAAATTTAATTCATAATAATGCAGAAAAATAAGTTTAAAGAAGCCAAATTTATGCATTGATATCCAAATACTCTTTATTAAAACAAATAAATGATTCTGCATTAGTGAAAAAGCATTTTTGAAACATTTTTCAAAAAATTTAATAAATTTTTAGACAAATTTTAAAATATTTTTGGATAATTTAAAAACTGGTTATACATTTTTAAGACATTTTTAGACAATTTTAAAATATTTGTGAACAATTTTTGTACAATTTTAAAACATTTTTGGGCAATTTGAAATAATTTTTACAAAATTTTAAAATTGTTTTGGTAAATTCTGAATTAAAACTGGAAATGGTGTTGTATTCAATACTACACATAATGCAAAAATGCACAGATTGCGTCGTCATAAATATTTGAGGCTGCAAAAATGCAAATGACAGTCCAGCTAGTTTCAATTAAAGGTAAAAAAATCAGTTTTTCTTGATTTTTCAAAACTTTTATAAAAATTGCATAAATTCTAACCCTCATGAAATTTTAAACTAAAATATAAAAAATATTTAATAAAAAAATTAAAAAAGTTCATCAGAACTATTTTCTCAATTTGAATAAATGCTTTTGATTCAAAAAAAAATATACGATATACCATAACTTATGCTCTAGAAGTAATGAAGAGTGATATGTTCAGTTATGCATCGGGTTTATATCCAGATTACTGCATTTGAAATATGAACACATGAATTCTTTTGGAAGTGCCTTAGAATAACACCAAAAAATCATAAAAGAATGTCAACTGAAGTTTAGGAAGCAATGAAAGAAGTTATAGTCACAGAATGACTACCATTTTTTTGGTGGGTATTTGTAATTTAATTTAACAAAAAGTAATTTCGCCAACGACTCATATGATAGGTTGCATCTTTGATCCGTTAGCATTGTTTTTAATGTAGAAAATGATCTTTCAACACTCACTTGTGTGGCAGGAATAGAGTGCACCACTTTGCCCAGCTGGTACAGATAGGGGTATTGAACTTTTTTTTCCTCCCAGTACTTCATAATATTTTTGTTTGTACAAACTGGCTTTGGACACTAGTTGTCAATTTCAGTATAGCCTTTGTGTAACTCCTCAGTGTGCCAACCATCTTGTGTTTCCTCATCGGAAGCTACCTCAATTGTATTGAGATACTCTTTCAAGAATGAGCAGGTGTTCGAATTCTGCGAAAGCAATGCACTCGCTGCGTCGAATGATGTCGATGCCTCCGGGGTATTTGTGTTTGCTAAGATAAATTAACTTACGATTTCTTTCAAATTTATTATTTGTAGTAACAGCTGCTTAAGCTGTGCTCTGGCGAGCATAAGGCTTATCGGATTTTGCTGCAATATTCTTCTTATTCGTGGATCCAAGTAGATGCTTCAAATGACCACGTTACCCCCCAATATGCTGTCTTCTCTTTCTTGGATGCACTGTCTCAAAGCGTGACTCAGAGATGTTCTTGTTGCTGCGACAGTGAGCTTAAGCTCTAACCACAGCTTATAAAAATCACCCTTGAATATATATAAATAATAATAAGAATATAAATAATAATAATAATATATATAAAGTCGTAAATTGAAAGTGAGTTTTATTTTAAGCGAAAAAAATAAAAATCATAAATAATGATTATTTTTTATTTTTATTTCTTTTGCTCAAAAATAATGATTATGGTTGATTTTTTTATTATTACTCAAAAATAATCATTACCATTGAAGAAAACTTAAAAAATCAAAAATGTAAAAATCATGACGGATATGCAAAGATTGTCAAAAAACAATAAAAATGGTGCAATAATTTTTTTTTTATGTCTGTTCTAAGTGATTGATTTTTTGATTTAAAAAAACGAACAATAATCATTATTTACGGTCCCTGCAATTTTCGCCAGGAAAGTGAGAAAAATAGGGAAAGGGGATTAAATATGGAAGCATAATGACCTGGCCATACCCCTTTGGTTTGAAACCTTAAAACTATAATATGTGTGCCCTGATGTATGGGCCACACAGTTTAAGCTATTTTTAGGAATTTTCGACAACATCCTGGACAAATACTTTGAGCTATAAATCTGATAATTAATAATTAATATGTATTCCCTGAATTATGAGCTAAAGCTATAGCTAGAATTTTGAAAGTTATTACTCTGATGTTGATATCCACAAATACGGGGGTTTGAAAATAGTTAAGGTGGGAAGCAAATAGGTGATTAGTATTCCCTCAACGACCCACCCAAATAATTATTTCTAGATGTCTAAAATTTAAAATATATTCTCCCGGAGAAAAACATATCCAATACCAAGGAAATAAAATGGAGTTAAAGAGGGGAAAAAGTACCCCCTTAATTACCTAGACTAAACATTGGAGGAAGACCCTAAGGAAAGTGAATGAAATCTTCATCTTAGTATATTCCGATATTCAAAACTACCGGTAACGCAATATCGGGCTTATATTTTAGTTTCGTTCCATTAAGGTCCTATAAATTTATAAAAGCAGGAAAATCTAAAGATTTTGAAAATTTTTAGAGTCCATAAAATGGGACAATGCATCTAGAAAATAAAAGCTAGTAAGAATGGCTGGTTTAAAGATTATAAAAAGTTATTTTGCAAAATTTAAAATATATAGAAAATCAGGAGAAATAGTATTGTCTGTGAAAACGTTGTATTAATTCTTTTAAAGTTCTTTATACAACCATCAGTATTGGAGATTTTATTGTACTACTTTGTATATAAAAGAAGGTTAAGGATAAAATGAACAAAGGTACATATTTGGATAGACAACATTTCACATTAAACAAAATTTATATTAAAGTTGAGATCAATAAAATTTATTTTTTGGTTAATCCTAAAATAAAGTTATATATTGAAGTTTATATTTTTTTTATAGTTGATCTTTTTAATACTTATATGTATGAAAATGTATTTTTAGTTTGACTCGAGATCATAGGAAAGGTTTTTTTCAAATGAAAAATTTTTTTTCCTTATTTTTTAATTTTAGTAAACATGGAGCATACACAGAAAAAGTTATTAGACACCAGCCGAATGGAATGCATTTTCTGGTCAGCTACGACTTTCATCAATATTCTTTGTGCCGAAATACCTATTGTAAATATCTCTACTTTTCCTATGATCTCGAGTCAAACTAAAAATACATTTTCATACATATAAAGTTATATATTTAATAAAATATTCGTTGAAACAAATAAACAACTTTACTTAAAATTTGGTAAAAAATTTCTAAATTATGGACAAATTTTACTATTGAGAACAAAATTTTTATTAGAAAACTTAGTAAAATTTCCTTTTAATTAGTTCATATATCACATTAAATTTTACTTTTAGTTAGGAAATGTAACTTTGGTTTTAAGAAAAATCTATTTTATTTAAGTTGATTAGATAATTTTGTTTAATTAAAAACTAGGACTTAACTCCCTAAAAATAAGAAAATATTTTCTAATAATAGCACTTCTTTTAAGTGAAAGTTATCCTTAAATTTGATAAAAATTTACTAATAAATATTAAACTGTTTCTATGGTAAAGGTATTGTAATATATTTTACCTTATTTTATTATAAAGTGCTTTACATTTATTGTGTCATTTTTTTCTACTTTCGGGGAACTTCCGCTTTGTGAGGACACTGCTTTTAGCAAGTTTTTTGTTATACATTTTTATTTTTAAATTATATGGAATTATACTAAACTGATGTATTTAAAATATAAATTTAATTCATTAGCAAAAAGGTAAACAAATTAAGAAAATGTATTGCAGGATATCCTGAAACGTAATAAATTGTGAAAATGTCAGATCCTTTTCGCAGTTAGTTAATGGTTCTCTCTGTGAGAACTACAAAAAAGGACGACATAAGTGACAAACGGCATATATGGCTACGGAACACTGGGGGTCCTTTGTCTTCTTAAATTAACTAATTTAAGGAAATTTTTGCGAAAATACAAAATATCGTAGTTACATTTCCTGTTAGTATTGGAAAATGGAAATAGGTCATAAGTTTATTTTATGGCATTTTAAGCTTAATAATTGACATATAAAAAATTTTACTTTTTTATTAATAACTTTTATTAATAATAAAAAATAAGAAATAGTTTTAGTGACTCTGATATATATATATATATATATATATATATATATATATATATATATGTGCACAGAGCATGTTGCGGGGACGGGTTTTCGTTCCACAAGTTACTATGAAGACATTTTGTTACTTTGGGGACTGCCCTTAAACTTTTCGTTATTCTAGTGTTTACTCTGAAGACATTTTACTGGACACAGCGCATTTTATAGGGACTTTTTTGGCAGTATATACAGATGTCTTCAAAGTATGTGAAATGCATATATATATATATATATATATATATATATATATATATGTGCATGGCGCATGTTGCGGGGACGGGTTTTCATGCATTGCCCATACTTTGAAGACATCTGTATATACAGCCAAAAAAGTCCCTATAAAATGCACTGTGTCCAGTAAAATGTCTTCATAGTAAACACTAGAATAACGACAAGTTTAAGTTTAAGTTTATGTGCACAGCACATATTGCGGGGACGGTTTTTCGTTCCACAAGTTACTATGAAGACATTTTGTTACTTTGAAGACTGTCCTTAAACTTTTCGTTATTCTACTGTTTACACTGAAGACATTTTACTGGATACAGCGCATATTATAGGGACTTTTTTGGCTGTATATACAGATGTCTTCAAAGTATGTGAAATGCATATATATATATATATATATATATATATATATATGCATTTCTCATACTTTGAAGACATCTGTATATACAGGCAAAAAAGTCCCTATAATATGAGCTGTATCCAGTAAAATGTCCTTAGTTTATACAGTAGATTAATAAAAAGTTTGAGGACGGTCTCCAAAGTAACAAAATGTCTTCATAGTAACTTGTGGAACGAAAAACCGTCCCCGCAACATGCGCTGTGCATATATATATATATATATATATATATATATTCATTGTGCATGCTTTGAAGACATCTGTATATACAGCCAAAAAAGTCCCTATAATATGGGCTGTATCCAGTAAAATGTCTTCAGTGTAAACAGTAGAATAACGAAAAGTTTAAGGACAGTCTTCAAAGTAACAAAATGTCTTCATAGTAACTTGTGGAACGAAAAACCGTCCCCGCAACATGCGCCGTGCACATATATATATTATATATATATATATATATATATGTATAAAAGTCAGCAAACACAATTATTACATAAAACAGAAAAAACTAAATTTTAAAATATATTTTTTTAGCTACATTCAGTTCGGGATTTTTGACTCACGCACGATTACGAACCAAAAATTATAATCATGTATGATAATTTTTTGTAATGGATAATTTAATTTGTTTCTCGAAATAATATTTTTTTCTTTAATATTAGGAAAACTAACTAGTTTGCTTTTAATATATTTTGGAAAAAATATTGAAAATAAGTTTATCGTTTTCCCACAAAAACTAAATATTTCCTTGATTTAAGAAAAATTTTAAATTTTACTTTATATTAAGAAATCTTAAGGAAATAAATCCTATATATAAGTTTATTATTTCCCAAAAGTTGTACAACTTTTACTTTAAAAAAATAAAATTTTATTAAATTTTTTAAAATTTATCTGAACCAAGTTGCATGAAAATTTTCCCTAGAAATAGTTCACCAGTTTCTAAAACCAAATAAATTTGTATTATTACGTAGAAAAAAATGTATAACTTTTTGTTTTTAATTGCCTGAACTAATTTTTAGAAAACAATTCTTTAAAATAAGAAAGTGGTAGACTCAAAAACTGTATTGAGAAATGGCTTTCCAAAATTTAGTTAATTTAACTACTCTCAAAAAAAAATGAACACAGTCCAAGTACATTCACATTTTAAGTTAGACACATTTTTTGAACTAAATTGGAGTAAAATATGTTTATGTTCTTAGTGTTGCAATATTTGAGTATGCAAATTTCTTAAAAACCAAGATGTTTTTCTTAAAAATTGATAAATTTTAATTTTACATACTTGTTTTTTTTCCTAAAATCAAGAAACATTACTTAGGAAAGATATGAACTATTTCTGAGTATATAAACTATTTTGTTTTTCCCCAAACATAGGAATTTTTATTCTTTTTAAGAAGAGCTTTAATAAAATTTGTCTTAAATTCAGCAAAAATTTTAAACTTTTTTAATGGAAAATTTGTATTAATTTTTAGTTAATTTCTTTTATTTTTTTGTTTTGAGTGTAAAATAACTAAAATGAATGTTATTCAGTAGTGCTATAGTTTAACTTTAAAACGACAAAATTTAAATTTTCATATTAAACTGATAACTTAACAATTGTCCCTTTAAATTTATAAATTTTTTCCAAAATTATTAGATTAATTAACTTTCAAATTTCATAAAAATTTTAAACCGAAATTTTACAGTTTAGTATGAACATAGTATATTTCGGCCATAAATGTATTTAAATAAAATAATTTAGGTTCAAGATCATCATTACAAGTTACTATAAAATATAATCTCCTAGTGTTCAATAAATGTAAGAGAGGATGGAAAAAAATTGTAAGCATCAATGCTAGAGGGAGTGCCACTTTTTTGATATTTAAAGCCCCACAACTATCATCCACAATAACTTATGGCTTGAACAGTCTATATAAAGGGTGGTTAAATTTTAAGGACCGATGTTGGTTTTGAATAAAACACAAATTATTTAGGAAATTATTGTCATTTCTTTTAATTATGATAACATGGTATGGTTCAATTATGTATGGAACAAAGTATCGGCCAAATGGCCGCCTCGACCTCGGCGGCACACCTCAATCCCATGGTCCAAATTTTCGATGACACTGAGGTATAATTGAGGTTATATGCCGTTAATGTGTCGAATTATCTCATCCTTTAGCTCTTGAATTTTTCCAGGCTTCTCGACGTACACCATTTCTTTCAAATAACCCCAAAGATAGAAGTCCAAAGGTGTCAAATCACATAATCTTGGCGGCCAATTGACATCGCCACCACGTGAGATAACACGGCCATTGAATTTGTTGCGCAAAAGAGCCATTGTTTCGTTAGTTGTGTGACAAGTGGCACCGTCCTGTTGAAACCACATATCGTACACATCCATATCTTCCAATTCGGGTCATAAAAAGTTAGTTATTATCTAACGATAGCGAACACCATTCACAGTAACTGCCTGCCCAGCCTAATTTTGGAAAAAATATGGCTCGATGATGCCGCCAGCCCATAAACCGAACCAAACAGCCACTCTTTGTGGGTGCATTGGTTTTTCGACAGTCAATCTTGTATTATTATTCGCCCAAATGCGGCAATTCTGCTTATTGCCGAATCCACTGAGGTGAAAATGTGCCTCATCACTAAAGACGATTTTCTTCATAAATTGATCATCCATTGTTGCCATTTTTTGCCACCGTTCTGACCATTGACGACGTTTGGAATGGTCAAGAGGCTTTAGTTCTTGAGTCAATTGCACCTTGTAAGCGTGTAAATTCAAGTCTTTATGCATAATGTTCATCAACGACGAGCGTGAGGGGTGCAATTGTTGGGCACAACGACGAGTTGAGGTGGACGCCTCTTCAGCCACACTATCGCGAACAGCAGCAATATTTTCTGCAGTACGAGGTGTACGAGCATGCACTGGTATTTTCACATTGTACACACATTTTCCGATTGTATGCACATTTGAACACCCATTTTCATAATAAGCCTGAGTAACTTTAACGCGTTGCTCGATTGTGTATCTTTCCACAGTTCAAATTGAGTTAGTCTTAAATTAAGAAATGTCACATGAAATGCAGAAAACAACATCGGCCCTTAAAATTTAACCACATTTTAAAGGGTGTCCCAAGAAGAACGAAATTTTTAAATTTTAAATAAAACACAGATATTTAAAAAAAAAAAAAATCGTGAAACTTTATTATATCGTAAAGTAGACAGAATGAGGTTATGTATGGAACAATATATCGTGCAGATGGCCGCCGCGGCTTTGCTGGCATGCACGCGATCTTTTAATGAAATTTTCAATGACCGTTTTGCATGAATGCTGCGGTATTTCATTAATGCAGCGTCCAATTTCCTCTTTTAAGGCTTGAGTCGTCGTCGGCTTATTCGCGTAAACCATCGACTTCAAAAAACCCCAAAGAAAAAAATCTAATGGTGTTAAATCGCACGATCTAGGCGGCCAATTCTGATCTCCAAAACGCGAAATAACACGACCGGGAAATGACTCATGCAGCAATTGAATTGTTTCTCTGGCTGTATGACATGTGGCGCCGTCTTGTTGGAACCACATGCCCTCCACATTCATTTCTTCAATTCTAGGCAAGAAAAAACTGGTTATCATTTCACGATACCGAACACCATTGACTGTTTGCGCTTGACCTGTCTCATTTTCATAAAAAAAAGGTCCAATGATTCCTCCAGCCCAAAAACCACACCACACAGTGACACGTTGAGGATGCATTTGCTTCTCGTGACAATTCTGCCTATTGACGAAGCGATCAAGATTAAAATGGGCCTCGTCACTGAAGATGATTTTATCGGCAAAATCAGCATTTTCATGTTGTCTCTCCAATACCCAATTAACGAACTCCCTTCGCTGTCCATGGTCAGCTGGCTTCAGTTCCTGAGTCAATTGAACTTTGTATGCATGAAGATGCAAATCTTTCGTCAAAATTCGCTGCAAAGTGGATTTGGAGACACCAATTTGCTGAGCTCGGTGTCGAATTGAGGTGGATGGAGTTTGAGCGACATCATCACGTACAGCTGCGACATTTTCGGTCGATCGACCTGGTCGATGGCGCGTTGTTGTCTTTACATCACTAACAGACCCAGTTTCGGCAAATTTATCCATTAATCTCTTTACAGTTGACTTTTGGAGCATTATTGTGACCCCAAATTGATCGCAATTTGCAAACTGTAGCCGCAAAACTTTCACCATTTTGGTAAAACAATTTCACAATGAGAATGCGTTGTTCATTCGTGTAGCGCTCCATTTTTACTAACCTCGTACCTTCTACTAGCAAACAATAACAATTGTTCAAATGTCAAACAATGATACTTCGAATGTTGCCAGATTTAAAAATTGCGTTCTTCTTGGGACACCCTACAACATATAACAACCATTCATAGGAAAAGCGATATACGAAATTATTTTGTTCCACTGTCAGTGAATTGGTTACATGTATAAATAACCTCCTTCTGTACTAATTTGACGAGACCAACTGCTAATATTTTTATTTCTGGAAACGAATTAGAATCTGACATATAAACTAATATTTCAACACAACATATTTAGCTTTGTTGGTTTTTCTCATTACATTGCATGACATCTGTATGTTTGTCATGTTCAATATAATTTAGTCTCATAAATATGTCATCGAAACCTTAGACAGCGAGCAATTATTTTGCTTAATACAAATATTTTATAATTAACGCTTTTCATTATAAACATATTCCACTGTAAATGAAGATAAAGTTAGTGCTGCGGCGTATGAGTGTTATTAAATTAATTGCCATTTCGTAAATAACTTTTTATACACTTAATGAAAATGAATTTGTAAATGTTAAATTATTTATAACATATTTAATATTAATTATATGCTATTTAACAAAATGACAGTGATTTTCATATTTTGTTACAAAATAAAAGGAAGATGTTTAAGATGATATACATACATATTTTAATAAAACTGCTTTAAAATGAAAATGTATTTAATAAGTAGGAAATAAAGGAAAGTTAGCATTTTAAATGCGGAAATTAAAAAAAAAATGTTAGATGCTTTACGCTTGCATTAAAAAAAAACACACACACACACAATTGAAATAGAATTTTACTATAAATGAAAAGTTTTGGATTATTGATAGCTTACTTTGATTTGGGCCATATTATAAGTATCTTTGTGTTTAAAGAAATTCATTAAAAATTAAAAATAAAGTAAATATTCTAAACTAAATCAAAGGCATAACAACTATTTCAGCATATGTGGCGTATGAGTGATAATTAGTATATATTAAATAACACTCATACGCACATTAGTAATCGTACTGAAAAATAATAATTGTGTGACTCATACAAAATGTACTTCATAATAAATTATATTTTTAGTTGAGAAAGCCAATACTCAGTTGTATAATTTAATATTTATATTCTACATAAATATTTTTACGTTCCACAAAATTTTGTTTTTATAAAAACTTTATATATCGAACTTGGGCATTGAGATTAATAGTTCACACTCTTGCTTACTGCACCACAATGAATTTTAATTTTATTTTATATATTTGCTATTTAAATATTTTTTGAAAATTTGCCTTTTGCAGGATTTAAACTCGGAAATTCAGAGTACTAGGCTACATCTCTACCTACTACAAGGTGGCGCAAAAGTAATCCTCCTATCAGAAAATGCTATAAATTTTGCGATTGGCCCCTAATGTCAGTTCTGTTTTAACATTTGTGTAGTAAACACATGCGAAATACACGTTAATAAACAATGTTACGCTACACTGCTCCAGAACACGGAATATTGGTGACTATTTTTTTGAGTAATAATGAAGATGATTTTTCATAAAAAATAATCATGAGTGATGAGGCCCATTTCCATCTTAGCGGGTACGTAAATAAGCAAAATTTACGCTTCTGGGGCACTGAAAATCCGCGTGTAACCCACGAAGGGCCATTACATCCGCTCAAAGTCACTGTATGGTGTGCTGTTTTCGCTGGAGGAGTCATCGGACCTTTTTTCTTCGAAGACGTCGCGGGCCAAACGGTTACTGTGAATGGTGAGCGCTACAGAGCAATGATCAACGAGTTCTTTTTGCCGCAACTTGATGAATTGGGATTGGAAAACATGTGGTTCCAACAGGACGGTGCAACGCCACACACTGCACGTGCCACAACCGATATGCTGAAGGCTGCATTTCCCGGGCGCCTAATCTCCCGTTTTGGCGATGTGAACTGGCCAGCAAGATCGCCTGATTCGACCGCTCCAGACTTCTTTTTGTGGAGCTTTTTGAAGTCGCGGGTTTATGTCAACAAGCCTCAGAATCTTGCAGCTCTTAAAGACAATATCCGTCAAGAATGTGAGGAACTATCGCCGGAAGTTTTGGCCAAAGTGTTGGAAAATGGCATAAAAAGGGCTCAAATGACAATCAACTGTGGCGGCGGCCATTTACATGACATCATATTCTCGACTTGATGTAAAAAAAAATTAAAAGACCAAATAAAAATAATCCACAAGAAGAATCAAAGTTTTTCATTTTTTTTTAAATTACAGCCAAAAAACATCGGAAGGTTATTTTTGCGCCACCCTGTACACCACAAACACTTAAAAATTTTGATGACATATTTTATATTTAAATAGTTTACTAGGAAAAAAATATTATTTAAAATTTCTATTACCAATATCACCCTTTATATGTGAGCTGGATAACCATATTTGTACGAGGGTGGATCAATAAGTCCGTGATTTTTTGAACTATATGAAATGCAACACTGCTCCCAAGCAAGTTTCGTCATCTATAACTAGTTATAGGTAACACACAAATAACTAGTTTCAAATTATACATATAATGAAAACTGGTAGCTTGAAGGTACGAGTAGTTGCTTTTAAAGGTCATATTAATACAACACAAAAACGCATTATCAATAAGTATTTAAAAAAGAGTGGCTACATATAGTGAGTTTATAAGTCTTTACAGAACTGATAACAAGAAAGCAGCTGAATAACTACGCCATTTCCCATTTAATTACAGAAAGTACCAACTAATTTTATAAACCTATTTATTTTATTTTAGATATTAAGAATTTTATTTCAGAAATTAATATAATAATAACTGAAATTAAATTAATATATGTGAAATTAAATTTATAACATCTGAAATGAAATTAATAACTTTTGAAATTAATTTCTTAAATTGTTATTTTCTAAAACTAAATTCATAATTTCTGCAACATTAAATATTCTGGTATTAAATTGGAAATGGTGTATACAGAAATAATAAGTTTGTTTTCTTTTTTCGAATTTTATATCTATATATATATATATATATATAAATACTTGTAAAGAAAACGACTAACCCTACTATTTTTTGCAAGCAAATGCAATTTGAACTTTTGCGGCTGCCTTTGTACGAAAGCTTTTTTCGTATATGAACTACGCCGGAACGCGATATTAAGCAATTATATTTTTTTGCTCTGCTCTTCCTTTTTTTACAAATGAAAAATACAAAAATTTTAAATTTTAAGAAAAATATTTTTGTTCACGTTTAAAAGAGAAATGTCAAGAATTTCTAAGACTTGGCAGTATTTTTATACATTCTTAATTTTTAAGTAGCCATATCTATAACTCATTTACAAGCCTATATTTAATTAAATTTGTATGGAATATTTATATAAAATTCGAGAAAAACAAACCTTTTTATAAAATTTATTTTATATTTATAATCATAAAAAAAAACTAAAATACAACATATTTACATATCGCACTTGATCAACAAGAGGGTAATAACTCAAAATTTGTAAAATGTTCAGTAGAGGTGAAAAACTGTTTGTGGTTTCATTTTAAGATAATTTAAAAATCCTTGTAAGCAAATTCCATTTGAAAATTTATTTACATTGTTTTTCTTTTTAATTTTTGCACATATTGCAAAAAAAATCAATTTTTTGACTTAATACCATTTTTCTGAAAATTCTCTTCATTTTTTGTTTGTATTATTTTGAGTTGTGACGCTTTAGTTGAAATTTAATTAAAGTTTCCAATTTTTTTTCAACAAATAGGTATTAACTGGAATAAAATTTTATCTAACACTCAGAAAAAAAAGTTAGTAGAAAAATTTGTAAACGGTTTTCAATCCCACTTTACTATTTTTGTACTGATTTTTAGTAAAAAAATTATTATTTAGCAAATCTTTTTGCTATTTACATTTTACAAATTGCAGAGTTTTTAAAGAATATCTACAAATTTTTGTTGCTAATTTCAGAAATCATTTTACAAATTTTTGAAAACCGATTTGCTAAAATTAGCAAAAAAAAATTACTAATTTTAAAAAAGTCGATATTGAAGAAAATGTTATTTCTAATAATTTAAACTTATACATACAAACTTAAATTGCCCTTAAATGTTATATAGGATTAAAAAAGGGATCGGAAGTGAAGATACAGACTCATGTCTAAAAAGGGGACATCCACTCAAAATAGCACTAAAAAGGGATTTTTAGAATCAGCCCTAAAAACAATTAAATTTAACCTTAAAAGTAAAAAAAAAAATTTACTAAAATATTTTTCAAAACAGAAATTACCAAATTAAAACAAAATGATAAATTCGTTTATGTTTTAACAATTTTTAAGATTTTTAAGCCTTTGATTTTTTTTTTAATTTTGTATAAAACATCTTTTAAAAAATATAATCAAAATTTTTGATGCTCGATAAAAAAAAAAAATCTAAAACTTTGTACTAATATTAATAGTATTTAGTAATTTTTTTTGCTGATTTTAGCAAACAGATTTTAAATTCGACTTTACAAAAAGTCTACTAAAATTTAGTAGGGGCTACTAATTTTTCTACTAATTTCATTGTACTACACGTCAGCAGACATGTGTTGCTAAGATTAGCAAAAAATACCGCTGGGCTCAAATTAGCAGAATATCCCGTAATAACAGCAAAATTTTCAGTTGCCATTACAGACTTTTTTTGGTGAGTGTACCTTATTATGATATTCTATTAACTCCACATTTTTTTATATCTTAAATACATGTTCTTAATTTCAGATATACTATCAGTAGTCTTTATTAAATGATAATATAATTTAAATGATAATATACATATTATGTATAAAGTTAAAAACAATTATTAAGTGTTTAAATCAAGTATCTATTAAATTTTTGTAATACAACTCATATATATGTTTTGGGATTATATTTTTTTTACAAGTTCCTAACGAACCTTTTTCTTATATTCCGACAGAAGAAGCCTTTCCGAATAAATAGAGGATAAACTAAATCAATAATAAGTGAAAAAGATATTTTAAATTATAACAGAAAAACATAAAGAAAATAATTAATTACAAACTTACTTATGATTTTCCCAATAGCTGGTGCATTTGAATTTGTTTTTTGGACAGTTAATTTTGAAAAATCTTTATCCTTATAGGTCTCTTTATAAAAAAAAATGAATTGAGATTTTCGTATTTTACACGCAAAACTTTGACGTTATGCCAGTTAAGTTTATCATTGGCATCATTTTTGATAAAATTTTGGCCCCATTGCTCTTGTAAGCTCTTAAGATCATAAAATCTATCATGCTTTACGTCATGAACTTTATATGGTATGCCCGTTTTTTTAGCGGTGGCTATTAATGTGATGTATTGATCCGCCGTATATATCGGTTTGCTTAAAAGATGTCTTTTTACTTGCTTTTCCATAACACTTTGAACTCACTCTGAACTCACTGCAATAAGCAATTAATTTCGTTATCAGCAAGTAGTTATGTTAAAGAAAATTTATTATAAACACGATATCATGAAAATTGTTATAACTAATAGATTGAAATATTTCATGAAAAGGGTCACAACTCAAAAAAAATTTCAACATTTTTATCAAAATAACAGTCACATTTCGAGTTAAAATCATACAGTTAAACAAATTTTATCAATAAAACAGTATCAACTGAAAATACAACAAAAGTTAAATGAAACAGTTTGATTTTGTTTTTCATGAATAAAGGCTCAAATCAAAATAATACCTTTTTTATGAAAATATACGATTCATTTCTATTTAAATTTTTGTTTTAACTCAAAATAATACCCATTTTGTTGATATAATAGTAGTCACTACATTATCAAGAAAATGGTCTCAAATGTGCTTTTCGAGACGAAAGAGTAATCGTAATACGTTGAAATTTTTACAGTAGATAGATATTGATATTTTTAATTGATTTTTTGTAAAAAGTGAAATTTTAAAAATTTTGAGTTATTACCCTTTTGTTGATCAAGTGCGATATATTATTAAATTCACAAAAACTTTTGGATTAATTCATTTAAAATTCAAATTCAAAATGGTATTGCAAAAATCCCATTTTCAAAATCATCAAAAAACACAAATATATTCAAAATCAAAAAACAATTTTTATTATGTTCCAAATATTTTTCTATAAATTTTTTATTTGCTTTTAACTTTAATTGATTTTTGATAACAATTTGAAAAAAAAAAAAAAACCAAAAATAGATTTTATCTTCCAACAATAAGTAGTTAAAACACATTATTAGTATGCAAGGAGCTGACATGGGATATCAATGGCTATATAACACATTATTAGTAACTCATTATTTTTACTTTAGAAGTAATGCAATGGGCCGGGGTAGGTCATTGTTGGTAATGCAAAAAGCACTGAGCTGCTGTTCCTTAATTTTTCCTGGCATGTTTAATATTAACATAAACATAATTTAGTATTTTTTTCTGTGTAGGAATCTAAATAAAAATTATTCATAAAATATTCATGTTACTGATGTTGCATAATTCAATATTTCTAAAAGAACATTTTCATACAGGTTGGTTAAAAAGTTTCTGCGCTCGAAATGAAATAATACTGTTTTTGTTACGAAATATATTTTTTTTTTCAATATAATCTCCTAGAAGCTCAATACACTTGTTCCAATGATCTTCCAATAATTTTATCCCATCCTTATAATGGTTTTCCGGAAGCTCTGCAAAATAACCGTCTACGGCTGCTATGGCCTCTTCATTCGACGAAAAATGCTTTCCACGAAGGAATTGTTTGAGATTTCTAAAGAGATAGTAGTCACTGGGAGCCAAATCTGGTGAATACTGTGCATGTTCAAGAAATTCGTACTTTAATTCTTTGAATTTAGCCATCGTCAAAACACTTTTGTAAGCAGGTGCATTGTCTTGATGAAAAATGATGTTTTTCTTTTTAAAACCAGGTCTTTTCTCTCAAATTTTTTCATCCAGCTGATCCAAAGAGCTGCAATAATATTCAGAGTTGATTTTATTACCTTTCTGAAGATAATCAATCAACAAAATTCCTTTTGCATCCCAAAAAACTGATGCCATAACCTTCTTTGCTGATCGTTGTGACTTCACCTGCTTTGGAGCTGAACAACCAGCTTAAGTCCACTGTAAACGTTCTTGTTTCAATTTAGGATCATGGTGGTAGATCCAAGTCCCATCCATAGTTATAAAACGAGGCAAGAAGTTGGTTTTATTCGGCTTAAAACGCTCCAAATTACGCTGAGAAATTTGTTTTCGATCCAGTTTTTGTTGAATTGTTAATGTGTGCGGCACTAACTTTCCAAACTGTTTCTTCATACGTAATTCTTCATGTAAAATATGGAGTACTCGTTCGTCTGAGATACCTATGGCATTAGCAATTTCACGCTTAGTCAAACTTGGATCTTCACTAACCATATTATGTACCTGCTCAATGATATCTGCTGTGGTTGCAGTTTTTTTGTCGTCCTTCGCGTGGATCGTCTTTAAGGCTGGTACGACCACGATTAAATTCACCAGCCCAAAATTCAACGGTGCATTTTGAAGGTGAGGACTCCTTATACACTTCTAAGAATTGTTCATAAATTTCCTTTGTTTTTAAACCCTTCAAAACAAGGAATCTAATGACTGTACGATATTCAATTTTTTCTATATTAAAAAAAATCAATGACACGTCAACTTCAAATGGCTTGTAAACAAAGAAAGAATTGACAGAATGACTTGCAACTTTGCATGTGTTCTCAGGACAGTTATACCAACTTGAGAAAAAAAAGTTTGGAGCTAGCAGTGCCATCTCTTGGTGAGCGCAGGAACTTTTCAACCAACCTGTAATGTTTACTGGTTAATATAAAAAAAAATTCATGAGAGTTACTCCTTTCCAAGATATTTCGTAATTATTGAAATCATATTTGAAAATGAATACTAAATAAAAGTTATAATTTTCTTTTCATTACATTAACAGGCACCATGTAATATTTTATAACATTGAGGGCTTACACAATCAGAAAATATCTTCTTTTTTTTACATTGTCTATGATAGTAAAAGAGTGCAATTTATTTAATGCATATGTTTGCAATGACTATATTACACAAATACTCCTACAATATGTGTCCTGTCTGTTTTTCTTTGAAAAGCATACAATGTCAATATTTCATATCCTTTTCCTTTTTACCAACACAACAAAAAAATAAAAAAAATAAAAGAAACTAAAAGCCTTTTAGTTGCATAAAAAATAAAGAAAGCTGTTGTAAAAATAGGGATGTCATAGTTTGTTTATAAACAAAAGTCACAATGCTTTATTAAGCTTTTGACTGCTGATTTCTTTGTAGTTAAAAAAAGTTCCTATGAGTTTGGTCAATTGTGATTTTTACTTTAACCCTCATCTCACCCTCAAAAAAACTTACGTTGTTTACCCTCATCTGTGGCTTTCCACACATACGGTATGTCTACGTATTTTGCACTTGCAACATAATTTTTTTGTGGTCAAATTATGGTTTACCATCAATAACATATTTATTTTTATATTTTGTTAAGTATTACATCAAATTAGTTTTTCTTCAATACATTTCACACAAACATTTCGGTTATGGGAATGTTTACATACACCCTTTTGACAGAAACAGCACATTGTTTGGTATACATAGTTCTTAGTTTTCGACTTCGTGCTATAACAAATGTGACACCTAGCTTTTCCTTCGATATTCGGAGGAACACTTTTGGATCTTTTTGGACGAATGTCGGATAATAGTGATGAGCTCTCTTGACATGCTATTGAGCTACTCGGGTCGCCCATTGATTCATTTTGTGAATTGTTGCTATTTGCAAAAAGCAAAGATGCCGCTGATTCGGTTTGTGGCACGCCTTTTCTCATTGACATGTATGATTTCGCAAGTGATATTCCAAGCTCACGCAAGAAAATACGACGCATTGTTGATTTGTTGGTTTGCCAATTTGGTTTTACATCTTTGAATATGATCAGCGCGTTTAGTGCTGAGATGTCGATCATATTTGCGAAAACTGCTAACGGCCATCGATTCGTCTTTCTTTTAGAGCTGTAACAAGACAACATTTTGTCAACAGTATCCACGCCACCTATTAGATATAAAATTTAAAGCTCGTGATCAATGAAAACAAAATAAATCTTTAAACGAACCTTTGGTTTTATTATAATATTGAATTATTTTTGGCAACTTTTTTCCATCGGATTCTACATCATTGTACTTTGCAGTACTACGCAATTGTCTTTTCTGCCAATGTATGATACTAGTGTTGTACTGTTGTGAATGCAAATGTTGATTGGAACAACGGAGCTTTTTTGCATTCTAAAAGTTTTGGTGGAATGCTTCTTTTACTTTTGCGCATTGGATCGACCATTGTTAGCCCTAGGGATGAGAAAAAGTTGTCCATTGTTATATTATGATCCTTCAGTCCACGAACCAAATCCAAAACTACACGCTCACCTTGATTTTTTTCAGCTAAACCACCAACTGGCTTACCTAAATACGGTTGCATTTTCCAAACGTAACAAGTTTTAGAGCACACTAATAGCCAAAATTTTATTCCATATCGTTCAGGCTTAGAAGGCATATACTGTCGAAACATGCATCTCCCACGAAAACCAAGCAATTGCTCGTCAATAGTAACACATTCAGACGGGTTGAAAAAATCAGCTAATAGCTCCGACCATTTGTCGAATATTTCACGAATTGGAGCAAATTTGTCTGTAGAGCTTATTTGACGTCTGCTTATAACGTCATCAAACCGAATAACTCTACTCATGTATTGACGTCTGCTTATAACGTCATCAAACCGAATAACACTACTCATGTATTGAAATGTTTTCTTCGACACTATCGCTATAAATATGGGACGTCCATAATCACCATCAAATCTTCTTCACTTTCTATCGATTCACCATTTTCTTCCGGCAAGTAATTTTCATCACTATCGGAAAAATCTTCATAATCAGAAGCATTTAAAATAAGTTCAAGCTCTTCATTGGTAAGATATTTTGGTCTAGCCATGTTGTCCGAATCAACGACAAATCAATCACTTCACAAAATGTAGACGAATTTCTGCACTCTTTTCAATTGAACCTTTCACACTCAAACAAACAGCACACTGACTTTCGAATGTACGTAGTTTTGTTAGAATATCAAAAGAAATGCATATTTGATGACAAAAATGTGCGTAGACGGGGAAGAACATGTTTACATTTTATAATACGTATTAATTGTACGTATATCAAAACAAATGCACATTTGACGACTTAGTTTAAAATTCATTGATAATCCATATGTGTGGAAAACCACACACCAGGGTAAGCAACGTCACTTTTTAAATATCTCGTTATAAAAAAGATTTTTTGAATCAATTAATGTGTTTTCTGTGCTAAATTGATGCGGCAGGAAATGTCAAGGAATTTCATGAACATCGCTCAATTTTTTTTTCTTCAATGTTAACAAAGTTTAATTTTGTGTGGTTTCCAACACAAGGGTGAGATGAAGGTTAAGTTAAAAAAAAAAACAAGTAAGAGCGGCTGAGTTCGGCTATGCCGAATCTTATATACCCTTCACCATATATAAACTGAAGTTTATATATGGACATATAGGGAATGGACAGATTTATATACGGACGCCTTTAAGAGGAAATTAAGCATTTAGTTTGGTGATAAAACTTGGACTTGGGAAGATTTATGGTTCCAGAAAATAGGTATTTAAAAATATATTATGTTTTGGGCATAACTTTTTTATATCTGAACCGAGATTTCTGAGATTTTTTAGCAAATTTGTTATATTTAAGATTTTCGATCTTTTGCTATATAAGACGTAACCATAGGTCATATAACATCTCTAAAATTTCAGCTTTTATAACAATTTTGATGTTTTTAGCCCATTTATGTATTATTTAATTTCGGTCTTACCGTTCTTAAGACATAAAGTAATATAGTTTGTGCCACCTCCAATTCACAGATCCCACCCACATTTTTTTATTAAAAAATATTTTTAACTTCTTTAGCTAAATTTTAAAAATTTGAAGGAAAATAGTTTATAATTTTTTTTTATAAATTATTATAACTTATGACCTAAAATAGTTGCACTTAAAGGGGAATTATGTATTATGTTTTCTTAATATATGAGAAATATATAAATGGTTTTAAAATCTTTTTATAAATTCTTTTAAATCGGAGCAAAAAATAGAAATAAAATAGTTTGTATTTTGTTTGTAACAGAGGGTTTTTATAAAAATTTGTTTACCCTTTTTATGGATTATTTAATTATTAATTTAAAATTTTGCTTTAATTAATTATTTAATGTTAAATAAAACAAAAAATAAAAAAAAAAGTCTTAAGAAAATATAAAAAAATTTTTTACAAAAAAAAATTTGAATTAACGGGGGCGGTATCGAACCCGCGCCTAAGAGAAAAAAAGTATTTGTGACAAAGCGTTTAGACAACTGAACCATTGAAGCTCATATAAAACCGTCGTTAATAGAGGTTTAAAAAAGTTTCCCTTCATTAGAGTTTTGTTTGGTTTTTATTTAAATGACAAATCTTTGTATTGGTTTGTTGTTTGTGTATAAAAGGTGAAGAGGTGAAAGAAAAGAATTTCAACAAATGGATGTCTTTGTTATGCGCAATATTCAACATACATATAAAAACAAAGGGATTTTACGGAAAAAATTAGAGGTAGTCGTTGTTTTTTGCTAATATCTCAGCCATTTATCAACCGATATATCTGATTTTCAATAGCAAACAGAAATAGATCACATGTAACAGAAATATATAACAATCAAGTCCTCATCATGTCTGCGGTCTTCGAAAAGCCCATTTCAATACTCAGGCAGACAGACCGACAGACGGATAGACAGACATCGTTAAATTAACTTCTCTCTTCATAAGGAGCCAGAAAATATATTCCTTATAGGGTCTAAGATCAATGTTGGAGAAATTACAAACGGAATGACAAACTTATATATACCCTTCCACCTGTGGTAAAGGTTATAAAAATAGTAACAATGGAACAAATAAACGAGATGCAGGAATCACTCTACTTTGTTCTCATTGATTTCCAAAAGGCTTTCCATCTAACTAATCACCAAAGCATATGGGAAGCGATGGGAAGGCGTCCTTGACAAAATCTGTAACCTTATCAAGGCACAGTATCAGAGTTTTGATTGCTGCGTAAAGCATGACAACAAACTATCTCCTGGAGTGAGGCTAGGATGTGTCTGGAGTGAGGAAAGGATGTGTCTTATCGCTATTACTGTCCTCATAGTCATTGATGAAATTTTACTTGGGGCAATTGACAAGAACCCTCATCGTGAAGTATTGTGGCACCAACTACGCATGCATGAACGACCTAGTATATGCTGATGACGTTGTCTTAATATCTAAGCATCAATCTGATAATCAAAGTAAAATTAACAACATCGATACTATACTCGTACCAATGCCGACAAAACTTAATCGCTTAATATAAGCATAGTACGAACATAAGCACTTACTCTGTATGGCCAGAATATCTAATCAGTCATAGACTTTAGTTACATGAGCAGCCAAATGACAACAGACGGAGGTACGCGTATTGATATACCACACAGACTTAAGAAGACTAACCCGATTTTGCTGGCCTATATTAGATTTAGCGAAGTAATCAACTCAGCACCAAAACAAAAGTACGTCTCTTAAAAAGCAACGTCCTCTCTGTGTTATTTTATAGATGCGAAACTTGACTCACGTCTGTTGAAATCAACAGCAAGCTGCAAACCTTTGTCAACAGATCCCTGCGTTACATTCTCCACATATGGTGTCCACACAACTGGGTATCAAATGTGGAGTTACACCGTTGAAGCAATATAAAACCTATTACTGTTGAAATTCGTTAAATAAAATGGAGATGGATAAGACATGTGCTATGTAAACCAGACAATGATATATGTAGAGAAGTCATCGATTGGAATCCTCAAGGTACGCGAGGAAAAGGCAGACCATGAGATAGCTGGAGACGAAGTCTTGAAGAACAGATAAATCTACATCGAGAAAATTTATCATGGAATAGAATAAAACCCTTAAGTTCGAATAGAAATGATTGGAGTAATTTTTTATTGGCACTATGCGCCCACGATTTGATGTAAAAGCAATAAATAATAATAATAATAATAATAATAATAATAATAATAATAATAATAATAATAATAATAATAATAATAATAATAATAATAATAATAATAATAATAATAATAATAATAATAATAATAATAATAATAATAATAATAATAATAATAATAATAATAATAATAATAATAATAATAATAATAATAATAATAATAATAATAATAATAATAATAATAATAATAATATAATAATTAAATAATTAGTTCTCACTAGATGTAATGACCACGTACTTTCATATACCGATATGCTTCACGGATAGGCCAAAGTGGGGAAATTTAACTTCCTAAAATAAAATTCCGGTGTGATCTCTTAAAAAGCCGGCAGACTTAAATTTTTTTTGTCTTCTCTATCAGAATCCATTATCAGAACCTCGAAATTTTTGAAAAGTTCGAAATTGTTGTTCAGCCCAGCAAAAACATGGTAATGACTTATCATTACTTTATACATTACTTTGTAATGAGTACGCCTTACATTCAGCATTATTTTCAAAATTATAATATATTACCTATTACTTATTTTATTATTTTGAATTAAATAATAATAAGTTACCTGTAATGACTTACCTTTTCTATTATTTTAATATAAATAATAATGAGTCATTGTTAATTGTTAAAATAACTTCATTTATTAATGTGCATTTGATTAATTTATGAATAGAAAGTGTTTAATAAAACAAATTATCATGTAAGTGAACAGGAAAAAGCTTACAGATTAGTTACGAGAAGTGTCGAATTAATTTATTTTAACTTATTTGTGTTATGGCACATCTTATTTAATTAATTTTAGTATTCAGATCACGAATATGACAAAAAATTTAAAACATGTTGGGGCAAAAATCGAATTTTAACTGTAACTTTAACGAAACATCCATTTTTTAAAATTTTTCAAAATTGTAGAGATTAAAAATTTTGGAGATCAAATTTGGAATCAGAAGAAAAAAAACTATACAAAAAAAAATCCAAATGAAAATTACTTGAAATTCAACGAGAATAAAAAAATCTTTAAAACAGAGCAAAAACTTCCAGTTTTTGACCTCTGACGACCCATGGGATACACATGTATGTCCCAAATTGTATCAGTATCCTGTATCAAATGAAGTGAACCAATTCCAAATATATTGATATTTCTAATAATTAAAGGAATGGACCATGTCCTAACAAAATATTAATCCCCTGTGTTGGCTAATAGGATTCGAGAAAATATGCTCCAAAAATTATGCACAAATATATATTTTTTTTATGAATTTGTGGAGTTCCTATTGGCTCTGAGACCATATTGATCCAAATAGTTAGTATTGTGTGAAAACAATCGGGGCCAAATACGACAAAAACTATTAATGGGTTATTTATCAATCATTGGCCGTCACAGGGTTAATTTATATATTTCCATTTGAAAAAAAGCAGATTAGAAATTGGGATTCACAACACTGCATCGCATTACCTTGTCGCTTACTCTAAGTTCAATTATATTTGGTTACTAGGAGTTAAAAAATAATGTGTTAATAAATTTTGTACCGAAAAATAAATAATTATTGATTATTTATAACTAATTATTAATATGCAAACGCGTAACCCATTATTCTTCACTTTTTCGTAAGCTTGCATGTAAGCAGAACACCTTACCTTTTGGGACATCCTATATAAAAAAAGTTAGAATTATAATACAAAGAGAAATATGAATTATAATAATTATAAAGAGAAATACCTTGGAGTTTAGATTACTAGACTCATTATTTGGTACGGTATGTTTTTGCTGGGAGTGTTAGATATATGAGTTTTTGAAAAACGTAAAATTGGAAATAATTAGAAAACTATAAATTCAAATCGATAAATGTCACTAAAGTCCAGGCCATTTCGTTCTCTCTACATAGTGCTTTAATTTGTTTTTTTGTCGACACCATTTCGTTTCCAGCATTTATAGTTTCAATTCTACTTGTTCTCCATTCCATTTCAATTTGACCACCTTTTCTGGTATCTCAATACCACTTATTCATTCGTTCAATTTCATTCCGTTTTGCAATTTCAGAGTTTAAATTTCACTACATATTTAAATTGCAAGCCAAAGCAATTAGACCGTGTTGGTGGCCACTTTTCCGCTTTTGAATTTCAGTTTTACCACGTTCCTGGTGAACATTGCAACAAGTATTTCAACAGTGCATAAATCCATATTTCAAGAGAAACATATTTTATTTAAATTTCTATTGTTTAAGATGTCAATGGAGAGACTTTTCGCTAGCAGCCCCTTTCACAATAGAACCAATATGGTTGCGGGAGGCCATTAAGGGAAATATTTTCCTTTGTTAACCTTCATTTTACCACAATCCTTTCCAAAATTCCTCTATTTGCTCATAGTTCATATTTCAAAAATTTAAAAAGTGTCTTCTAAAATTACCCAGCAAAAATAAATGGTAGACATTCTGTGACTATAACTTCTTTCATTGCTTCCTAAACTTCAGTTGACATTCTTTTATGATTTTTTGGTGTTATTCTAAGGCGCTTCCAAAAGAATTCATGTGTTCATATTTTAAATGCAGTGATCTGGATATAAACCCGATGCATATCTTAAAATATCACTCTTCATTACTTCTAAAGCATAAGTTATAGTACAGGTTGGTTGAAAAGTTCCTGCGCTCACCCAGAGATGGCCCTGCCAGCTCCAAACTTTTTTTTTTCTCAAGTTGGTATAACTGTCCTGAGAACACATGCAAGCCATTTGAAGTTGACGTGTCATTGATTTTTTTTAATATGGAAAAAATTGAATACCGTGCAGTCATTAGATTCTTTGTTTTTAAGGGTTTAAAAGCAAAGAAAATTTATGAACAATTGTTAGAAGTGTATAAGGAGTCCTCACCTTCAAAACGCACCTTTGAATTTTGGGCTGGTGAATTTAAACGTGGTCGTACCAGCCTTAAAGACGATCCACGCGAAGGACGACAAAAAACTGCAACCACAGCAGAAATCATTGAGCAGGTACATAACATGGTTAGTAAATATCCAAGTTTTACTAAGCGTCAAATTGCTAATGCCATAGGCATCTCAGACGAATGAGTACTCCATATTTTACATGAAGAATTACGTATGAAAAAACTGTTTGGAAAGTTAGTGCCAAATTCAACAAAAACTGGATTGAAAACAAATTTCTCAGCGTAATTTGGAGCGTTTTAAGCCGAATAAAACTGACTTCTTGCGTCGTTTTATAACTATGGATGAGACTTGGATCTACCACCATGATCCTAAATTGAAGCAAGAACGTTTACAGTGGACTGAAGCTGGTTGTTCAGCTCCAAAGCAGGTGAAGTCACAACGATCAGCAAAGAAGGTTATGGCGTCAGTTTTTTGGGATGCAAAAGGAATTTTGTTGATTAATTATCTTCAGAAAGGTAAAACAATCAACTCTGAATATTATTGCAGCCTTTTGGATCAGCTGGATGAAAAAATTCGTGAGAAAAGACCTGGTTTAAAGAAGAAAAAAAATCATTTTTCATCAAGACAATGCACATGCTCACAAAAGTGTTTTGACGATGGCTAAATTCAAAGAATTAAAGTACGAATTTCTTGAACATCCACCGTATTCACCAGATTTGGCTCCCAGTGACTACTATCTCTTCAGAAATCTCAAACAATTCCTTCGTGGAAAGCATTTTTCGTCGAGTGAAGAGGCCATAGCAGCCGTAGACGGTTATTTTGCAGAGCTTCCGGAAAACCATTATAAGGATGGGATAAACTTATTGGAAGATCATTGGAACAAGTGTATTGAGCTTCTAGGAGATTATATTGAAAAAAATATATATTTCGTAACAAAAACAGTATTCTTTCATTTCGAGCGCAGAAACTTTTCAACCAACCTGTATATCGTATATTTTTTTTTTAATTCTAAATCATTTATTCAAAAAAAAAGTTCTGATGAACTTTTTTAATTTTTTTATTAAATCATTTTTTATATTTTAGTTTAAAATTTCATGAGGGTTAGAATTTATGCAGTTTTGCAATCTTTATAAAAGTTTTGAAAAATTAAGAAAAACAGATTTTGTTTGACCTTTAATTGAAACTAGCTGGCCTCTCATTTGGATTTTTCAGCCTCAAATATTTATGACGACACAATCTGTGCAATATTGCATTATGTATTTTATTTAACACAACATCATTTCCAGTTTTAATTCAGAATTTACCAAAATAATTTTAAAATTGTGCAAAAATTATTTAAAATTGTTCAAAAATATTTTAAAATTGTCTAAAAATGTTTCCAAATTGTAGAACCAGTTTTTAAATTATCCAAAAATATTTTAAAATTTGTCTAAAAATTTAATAAAATTTTTGAAAAATGTTTTAAAAATGCTTTTTCACTAATGCAGAATTATTTATTTGTTTTAATAAAGAGTATTTGTATATCAATGCATAAATTTTGCTTGTTTAAACTTATTTTTCTGCATTCTTAGGAAATAAATTTTCATCAAAGCTTAAATACTACAAAGTATATGAACATATTCCACTCATGCATCAGAATACCTAATCATTGTATTATCATTGCTTCCTTAGAGTAAAGTTTGAGTAATGCTAGTAGCTAAATTTAAATACCTCCATCCTATGACACGCTAATGTTAAATTCATCGATGAAACCATCAGAAAAGAAGTGATGCCTTTGTCATAGTAGTGATGCTTTTATTGCTTCTTTGGCAGCTTCATTTTTGCTGGGTATAACTGGACAGATTTTTGCTAATTTTCAATACCAAACTGCTAGTAAAATTAAGTAGGTTTTTTGAATAAAATTTGCAATTTCGTCTTTATATTGGCGAAATTCTTTGCATTTCTATAATAGGATAAATATTGCTAGATTGACTCTTCTATTTATAATGATCGAGAGTATTTAGATGTACGTAAATTTATTCCAAGGAATTTTGCATTTTTTTTTTGTTTATAAAATCCATCATGTAAAATTTTACAACTTAAATTTATTTTGAAACAAGACACCCTGTTGTACAATTTATCTTTGTATATCTATAAAGTTTTTTTTTTATTTTTTTCTTCATATGTCCATAGTACTAGATTTTGTGTATTTTTTGCAGAATTTCACTTGGATAGTAATACTTAACACTTGTATCTTATCATGTTTCTGGGTGATATATAGTACACGTGTATCTTTGGAGTGTTGCTAAGTTTTTAAAAATATAAAGGTTTAAGTAAACTACAATGCTAAAAGTGCAAAAAGGTTTTAATATGTAATATTAAACTATATTCAATATTTTAAAATATTTTCTAGAGAAATTTCAAACAAAAATTTAATGTAAGAGAATGTTAAGAAAATGCCAAGTGTTTTACATAAACAAGAATTGAAGAGTTTTAGTACGAGTACATACAACACATATGATGAATGAAATAACATTGTAAACTTTTTTATTATCTTATTGGAGAATTTGCTACAGCTAAATTTGCTAAAATAATGTATTTATTTAACAGTTCAAAAAAAAAAAAGCTTAGTCTAAAGCAAAAACCACAAAATTAGCATTGGTTTATCTCTGTTTTATTTCAGTGAATTTGTTTTTAGTATTTTTTTGGTGAGTTTTTTTTTTAATTTTATAATATCTTTGTTTTATTCTGTATGCATATATTTCATTTTATTGTTATATTGTAGTTATTTCATATTTACTTTTAGTTTTTTCTGCATCTACATAAATAGTTTTTAGATGTTAAAATTTATGCAACATTTTTTTTTTCCTTTTCTAGTTTTAAGTTATAAATTATGCATGTCTGACATGTGATACCAAAGGTGTTAGTTGTAATGTCTGAGTATATGGGTTGTGGTTTTATTACACATTTTTTTGTTGCTGTTTTAGTAAGTTTGTATGTGTGAAAAGATTACTATATGTTTTATGAAAAAAGAAAATCATAATGTATGAACTTTAATTTAATATGTGTTGAAATTATGACAATATCGTTAAGGAAATTTATTACAATAATAATTAAACAAATTTTTAATTTATGAAGTGTTAAAAACTTAAACAAATCGTTTAGTTAATAAATATATATATCAAGTTTGGATAATGTGGAATACCATAACATACTTAAATTATATATTAAACATGTATCTTAATATGTAAAACATTATAACAAATAAAGACTATTCTAAGAAATCAAAATGATTGAGCTGCAGTAAGGAAGATGTTAAAAGTTTCCCACTATAAATCCTGGTTTAGATTTCAAAACATCTTTAAAGTTTTGAATCACTAGAATTTCGGCTTTAAAGAAGATGGTTTTGCAAGATATAATCACATTAGGTTATAAAAGCCTTAATAAGTAGTATAATTTTAAAATTATCTATGAATTGGTGAAAATCAAATAGTTCATTTAATGTAGTATAGTATTCCACATACTATTATATTTTTTGCGGTTCAGATTGTCGTAATGGATTCAATTTTCATTGTCAGCAATAATTCGATGCAAAGCGATGAGGTTCAAGCAGCACAATTTATAAAAACAAAGCAACCCAGGTGAAAATGTTCATATATGTTCATATATCATTAAATATGGCTTCATATATGATCGTATATGTATTCATATATGAGTATATATGAACATACATGTCATGTATGGAAGCATATATGGTAATATATGGATCCATATATGGCAATATATGGTAATATATTGAATATGTTGGTCTATATATTGGTTCATATACGCCATATATGTTCATATATGAGTACATATATTATTCCATATATGGGTTAATATATTTAAATTTTTATCAGATATTGCCATATATGAGGGAAATTTAAGCCTTTGTTCTACCGAATTAAGATACAGTTTAAAGTTTTAAGTAAACATAAATTCAGAAACGTAGTTAGATTAAATGACTTATATTATCGATGGCAACCGAACCTCAGTGGCGTTGCCAGTTGCCAAAATGATATTACGTATGGCAACTGGCAACTGATAGCTGTCAATTTCAGTTGCCAAATAGTGATTGTATTGGCAACCACAAAGTTTTGGTTGCTGTAGGTTTTTAAAGCAAAAGAAAAAAGGCGGGGACATTAAAATGTAAGTATATTTATTGATTGTTATAAATATTTCAAAATCTGCAGCAAGCTCTTGCTTTAGTGGGCTGTTGTTCCATATGAAGGCATCATGAGTAGATCCAGGATGCCTAGCATTAACATACCTTATTTTCATTTCTTAATCGCACAACTACAAAGAAATCATCTTGATCAAAAGAAAGAAAAATTGTTAAATAACTTACCAGCAAAACATTCAAACTAAAATATCCTTTCCTGTTTATATATAAGGGACGAATGTCTTCCTTTGGTCCCATTATATGTACTTGTGTTCCATCTATACATCCAACAATCCCTGGAAACTTCGTTTTGGAATAAAAAAGGTTTTAATTTTTTGTTTTTTCTTCTTCCGACATTTTTGAAACTATACACAAGCTTTTGTTCTATTAATTGTATGACTTCTTTTAAAACCACCGACAACGTTGGTTGAACCATTCCTAGATTCAAGTCATTGCCGTGAAATTTTTGGAAACTTCCTTCAGCAAAAAATCTTAAAGCGCGCAAACTTTTAATAGCGGAGGTATTGTCGTTGAACGACGACTTTGTTAAAGGCTTCCACTAAATATACCACTGCGCCTTTTGGAATACGGATATAAGCTTTGAAACTATAAGAAGCAATTTTTTATTAAAAATTATTTTAAACATCAAGATATACTAACAGTACAGACGGTAATTCTAATGGATTGAAGTTGTCCCTTAAGTTCCGTCTAATAAATGACACGTTTGAAGCCTTTTCATCGTCATCAAAAAACAGTTCCACTGAACTGGCATATTTAAAATAATTGTTTACACAATTCCTTTTTATAATTTGTTTTTTTTTTTTTTAATGAATTCACTTTTATTAACTTTTTTCCTTTGTCAATCTTTTTATTTGTTTACATTTATTTTCAGTTGCTAATCTGTCAAAATTACATTATCGATAACATTTTGGCAACTGGGGAAAGTTGCCTTATATAATACCAATTATAATTTCAATTGAGTTGCCAGTTGACAACGCAACTAAAGTTCGTTTGCCATCGATAATACACCCCTTATACTAGGTATTGTATATCAGTTACAAACAAAATTTTTTAAAATTAAAAATTTGTATTTCCAAAATTTTGTTTGATACCAAAACAAAGCCTAAGTCACTTAAGCCTTTTTATATCTTCATACTGCTTTAAACATACAGTTATGTGCGAAAAAAGGGATATTTACATGCAACAAATTTAAAGTAAAAAAACACACTTAAATTTTGGGAAAAAACTACCAATTGGTATTATTATTAATATGATTAATAATATTAATATTATTTTTAGATTATAGTACAACAACTCTTCATTGAATGTAACAATTCATACTTTGTTGTTTATTTTTTTATTATAGAGCAATTCCATATGAAAACGATCAAAATTGGCAAATTTTTGGACGACCCCTCTCCGATTTTAAAATAAATAGTCTCAATCGATTGCCCATATTTTTTTTTTTTATGGTGACTGGTTTAGTGGTGGTGTACACCACTGTCATGTGACAAAATTGAAGAATTTTTCATAAGGGACCTCATTGAAAGTTGTTTAAAAAAAAAACTACTAAAGCGATCGCAACGAGTGATATCTCGTTGGAAAGGTATTGAATCAGGCTTTAATTGAAAAATAAAATTTTCCTAATTTTTCTCAGAAATTTACCTTTTTTCCCATGAAAATTAAATTTTCCGATTTTCCACAGAAGCTCCTAAATTTTCCGGCTAATTTAATTTTTTTTGGATTCCTCATAATTTTTACTTTAAGAATCAGCAATAAAAAAATGGGCCCGACTCCTTGTTTGGACAGGAGCAGAGCATTTAAGAGACCACCTTGTTCTCATTGTTTTTATATTTTTTTATAATTGAATTATTTTTAATTATTTAACATTATTTTATTTTATTATTAAAAATACATTTTAAAAATTATTTTACAGTTAAAAATACATTTATGAAGAAAAAATCTTTCATATTTTGCTGCTTATACTTAATTACAATATTTATTAAAAATTTCAATTGACTTGGCATCATTATAAAATTAAAGTAACTTTAAATTTAGCACGTCGGCAGACGAAGAGTACCGCTTTACATTAATTGACATATTAGAAATATTTGGTATGAAGCAATGAAACTTTTGCGTTCCAGTTATAGTTTTGACATTATTATATCTGTTTTGAAGTCGTCGCTCCATGGCATCGTGTTCTTTTTGAGTGCATAAAACTGTGTTAATGGCAATTTCCTTGCTTTGAATCCACGAAAACAAATGTTGTACATTTAAGATCTGGTCAGTATATGGCCTTTGAAAACTTGCCTTAGTCGCCATGCGTTTTAGGGTTCCCCCTAACGCATCGCATGGGTCCTTACCGTGGGACGTCGCAAAAAAGTGCCACTCGACCATGCAGTTTTGTTCTTCTTCAATTATGCAAAGATTGTAAAATTTTTTTTTATTCTTGTACTGAGAAGCCGCGCCGTCTGAGAAAAACGTTACTTTGTCGATTGCATCGAATTTTGATCTTAAGAATTCAAACAGTTTCATTTGAAATAAATAAACGGACACATAATTATGAGTTAAACTCTCCGCGACAACAACAAGGCTTACGGTCTGTAGTTCGTTATCTTCGTTTTTGAAATAAATGCAAAAAGGATGCACCGTGCACTGGTCGTTTGCCCAGTGATAAGCCTGAATTTCATACTGAACGAGAAAAGTGTAATTCTCGGCAAAGTCGCTTATCACAATGAATTAATTTTGGGCTAATTTCTCCCTACTTTCCTTTAGAAATTTCGATTGCATCTCGGATATGAAATGGTGCGCCTTTAGTTCATTCAACTTGAATCCGAATTCCTCGATGAATTCCGGAATCTGCTTTACCACGGTCTCAAGGGAACATCTGCCGCTGCTAATTATCCACTGTTTGAAATGCACCTCCTGAATTAACAGCTGTTCAAACTTTTCCGCCAAATATTGCTCTAGCTCGTCAATCTTCGGACAATTGTCGCATTTGGACAGATGACAATTTTCCGTGGGGTATGCGCACAACGACTTCGACAGGAGGTCCCTATATGTTTCAATTTCACCGTGAAATACTTTCAATTTCTTGCATGGAAAGAACATTAATTTGATGTTTTGATGAAACATGCAAACGCAGACTGAATGCGTTCCGTGCCTGTCTAATGCCAGCACGCATTCTTTTGGTCGTAGGATGGCAAACTTAGAAAATCCCACTTTTTCTGCTGGGTATTTCTCTTTGAACTGATGGTATGCTTCGGATAGATTACATAATAATAATCTGCGCTGCTTGTGTACTTTTTCTCCATCTTCACGTGTGATAACATAGTCACGTGTACCTGGGCAGGCGCGGCTGTTGTCATCATTGCAGTAAAAATCTTGAATCAATTTCACCGTTGCTTCGCTGAGGGTCCTTGAGCCAAATTTCTTGGTGGGAGTCGCCAATATGCCCTTCTGTCGAACTAATTCTTTGCTTCTTCTCGCGATGTAAAAAGATGTTTGAAACTGTTAGGAAATCTTGCGTATAGACCATGATTGAGGCAGCACAGATAAAATGAGATATTTCTCCGGAAAAGTGGTCGCTAAATTGAATTTTCTTTTCAACTGCTCAATCATTTGTTTGCCGTCATCAACGTCATCTGCTTGACTGCATTCGTTATCAGAGCCTTCATCAAATATTGTCGCGATTGCACTCATAACCTTGCCTTTTTTATCTTTCCTGTATTTTTCACTTCGCAACTTTCTTTTTCTAATAGGCGTTTCACCTAAAGTGGTAATAGCCTCATTCAAAGGACTCAAAGACATATTGACCATCGGAATGTCTGCCTCACTATCAGATGAAACATTTTGTTCAATTGTCATTTCACTCTCGGATTGTGGTTGCATTTGTTTCAATGCATTTGCTTGTTGAGACAAATCGATTTTACACTTGGGGCAAATGAATTGTGCTTCTTCACCGTATTGTATATTTAATTCATTCATGTATCGCTTCGAAACACCAGTTAATTTTAATACTTTTATCTTTTTCGAACGATGTCCACTCTTGTTAAACGGATTGCAGCAAAATTTATTCATTTTACTTTAAATTGTCTTTACAGCTTCACTCTTTACTTTACAAAAAAAACACTTTAACACTTTCACGTTTAGTATTCAACTGAAATTTGACTCAGAGTGTGTGAAGTATTTATATTTATTTTTTGGTAAAAAATAGGTAAAAAAAATAAGCGATATTTTTTTTTCTTTAATAGGAAAATTTGCGTGAACTACTAGTCATAAAATGTTTTTTAAAGAGGGACTTAATTGGTTACTGCCAATAAGCCGACCACAGGTCATAAAATGTTTTGTAAATTTTTTAATTTACCAGGTAATAAATATTTCGCCATATTTATGGAAAATCCGTGTTTTATGACTTGTTTCTGCACGTGTCATTTTAGGCGAAATATTTATTACCTGGTAATTTAAAAAATTTACAAAACATTTTATGACCTGTAGCCTCAGTCGGGTTTGGTGTGCCATTACATGCCACTGCTGCTATTATCCATGGATTTATGGCCGATCTTGTGAAGGCAGGCAGACCATATTCACTACACACTCAACTTGGGGCTCTTAAAAAAAATTGATTTTTTCTTCATAAATGTATTTTTAACTGTAAAATAATTTTTAAAATGTATTTTTAATAATAAAATAAAATAATGTTAAATAATTAAAAATAATTCAATTATAAAAAATATAAAAACAATGAGAACAAGGTGGTCTCTTAAATGCTCTTCTCCTGTCCAAACAAGGAGTCGGGGCCCATTTTTTTATTGCTGATTCTTAAAGCAAAAATTATGAGGAATCCAAAAAAATAAAATTAGCCGGAAAATTTAGGAGCTTCTGTGGAAAATCGGAAAATTTAATTTTCATGGGAAAATTTAATTTTCATGAGAAAAAAGATAAATTTCTGAGAAAAATTAGGAAAGTTTTATTTTTTAGTAGTTTTTTTTAAACAACTTTCAATGAGGTCCCTTATGAAGAATTCTTCAATTTTGTCACATGACAGTGGTGTACACCACCACTAAACCAGTCACTATAAAAAAAAAAAAAAATATGTAGGTACATTATTTTTTGCTGGGCAATCGATTGAGACTATTTATTTTAAAATCGGAGAGGGGTCGTCCAAAAGGTGATCGCTTTGCTCTATATATGTATTCTATTTTTTAATAATGTTTTTTAATAATAACAAGAAAGTTTAAATTGTTATATAAAATGAAGATACTATAATCTAAACATAATATTGGTACTCTTTTCCCAAAATTTATGTATGTTTTTTTACCTTAAATTTATCCCTTTTTCCCTTGAATTTAATGTTGATTTAATGTTACTTCATTTAATTTTAATAAAAAAGCAATATTTTCGTTTAAAAATAAATAAGAAAAAGTACTTATATATGACCATATATGAACACTCATATATGACCATATACGGCCATATACCCTCAAATGTCGGATCTGAGCATATATTGAATAATATATGAACCCATATATGTAGCCATATATGACCATATATGAACCCATATTCACCTGGGAAATTAAAAATGTTTAGCTAGGTTGATTTATGTGTTTTGACCCGGCAAGAAACCTGCACGGAAATAGAAGGTTTTGTAAAGCTAGAGCATCCAAAAGAAGGCAAACCTTAAACACAAACTATTAAAAAATCTTGATGTCCACAAAAAAAGGTAAAGGTATTTTAAGCATAATGGTGTTAAGATTTATTTTGGTATCTGTATTTTAAGGAATAGGTATTTAATTTTTTCGTTATTGGTATTTAAAGGATAACAGTTTTTTACTTACTTCGGTATTAGTATTTTAAAGATAACGGTATTTTAATTTTTTTCAGTAAAGACATTTTATGAGTTAAGGTATTTCAGTCCTTTCAGTAATATTATTTTAACTGTGTCACGGTATGAAGTTGAGAGGGTTTGGCGATAATGATATTTCATCGGCATTCCCTGACAGCCTTGCAAAACAGACTATAACAAATTTTAGATAACATTAATTTTCGTCAAATATTAAAGAACCTTATTAAATCCTTAAATCTACCCACTAAATATTTTTCTTTTTGCTTAACATTTTCAACAGCTTTGCCAGCAGATATTTTATTTAAGTATAATTCGTCTCAGCTGTAAAAAACCAAGAAAAAAAAAGACCCTCAACTTGTTTTTATTTGTTCCTTTTTAACTTCTTGACTAGTGGTAGTATCACTGCCAAAAAATGTTATTTTTTTTTTACTTTTGGTGGATGTTAAAATACCACAGTATTTAGTGTGTTATTTTTGTTTTTAACACATCTACTAACTTGTTTTACCATTAAATAATTATAAATATTTAAAATTTTTCTTTTCATAACAGATTTCAGTGTTTTTCGCATTTGTAAGCAATAATTTATCTTTATTTACTGACTGTTTTTACATTGTTTTTTTTTCATGATGTTGGCAGATTTTTTTTAAAATAATTTTTGTAAATATAAGCACAAATTTATATACTAAATGTGTGTATGGGTAATTATGTTAAATAAAATTTTAACTTTTAATTTATTGTTTAATATTTTTATGTATGAGTACGAACATTTCATTGCAATTGTAATTAGTACCTTTACCAATGTTAATGTTAACATCTTTTTTATGATTTGCTTAAAAAAGAAGTAAATGCATTATGGGAATTCCATTAATCTTATATACAATAACCTCTACGAATCATTTTTTAGGAGAGGTAAATAACTGATCTGCACCCAAAAGGGTTAATCAATCTATCGTCTACAACCCAGCAAAAACAGACCTTACCAAATAATGAGTCTAGTAATCTAAACTCCAAGGTTTCAACGTATTACCTTTATATTATAATTCCAAATTTTTAATGTGGGATGTCCCAAAAGGTATGGTCTTACGAAAAAATAAAGAATAATGGGTTACCCGTATGCATATAAATAATTGGTTACTAATAACAAATTATTATTTAATTTTTCGTAAAAAATTGAGTAACACATTATTTTTTAACTCCAGGTAACCAATTATAATTTAAGTTTGAGTAAGCGACAAGGTAATGCGATAAAGTGTTGTGAATCCGAATTTCTAGTCCACTTTTCTTTCAAAAGGAAATATATAAATAATCCTTTGGCTGCCAATGGCTGATATATGTTACATTTTTTAATCAATTTTTTTTTTCATAAATAAATATATATTTTTGCATAATTTTTGAAACATGTTTTCTCGTATCCTATTGGAGGATCAAAATTTTGGTAGGACATAGTCCATTCCTTTAATATTTAAAAACATCGAAATATTTGGAATTCGTTTATTCCATTTCTTACAGGATGCTGATACAATACACACTGCAGCACTAAAATCTTGAACCAATTGAAACCCCCAAAATCTGAAAGCTTATGATAGTAGAAGAAAAACCCTAGCAGGGTTTTGAATTATTAGCTAAGGTTTTTTTCAAATTAGTTTTTGAAATTTCCGACTGGGAGGAGGATTTAAGTACATTTTTCTAAGAACATGCATTGATTCTTAAGTATATATCTCGTGAACTTTTCGAAATATTGCTTGTCTTTCTTTGGCAAATTTTTAGCTCTTAATCAGATCTAAAAATTTTACCTTGAGATAAAATCAAACAAACTACAACATCTTACTCAAAACAACAAAACTGTCAAAAAATCGTAAAATTTCGTCATATATTTTTATTGTTGATGATGGCAAATACACTACAAATATTTTAAAATAGATACTTAGAAAAATTGATAATTTTGAACATAAGGAATAAAAAATAAGGACACTTCAAATCTTTTTAAATATATATTGAACTTTAGTCGTCGCTTTCGGAGTTAGTTTCATCATCTGAAAATATGTTTCCGACCGTTTCGCTAGCTTTATTTTAAAAATTTGTAAAATTTGTTTTTTTGATTTTTCATTTAACGTTTTGACACAAAAATACCACTAACATAGTAAAACAAGTTCAGCTTCCAACACTTTTCCATACCAACTTTTTCTTTCTGCAATGTATATTTAAATTCCCCAAATTTATTTAATTTTAACGTGCAATCAAAACAATGCAAATTTTTTGACATTTGAAATATGCCGTTACTTTGCACCAAACAATCATTCAAACGGACGGTGTTTACATGGTACAGATTTCTCTGCGACATGTGGACGGTGTTTACGCGGTGTATATGTCGCTGCGACATGTCTTCTATGAAAAACTCAAAGGGCCTCAAACATTTTCATTATTTATTTCTATTTTGTACCTATTTAATTTAAAAAAGCATAGCATTTTTAATTTCGATACACATACAATTGAAAGTGATTTCTTGGTCCTTTATTGAATTTTTGATGACTTTGTCAGGCTATAACTATGTGAAGGAGTCATCAAATGAAATCGGCTTGTTAAGAAGAGTTGTTTATTTGGCTTTTGGCTATCTTTTTGTCATATATTGTCTGGTCGAGTTCGTAGCAATTTTTGAAATAAGTGTGAAAAACCATAGAAATGTATGACGAAATTTTACGTTTTTTGACAGTTTTGCTGTTTTGAGTAAGATATTGTTGTTTTTTTGATTTTATCTCAAGGCAAAATTTTTAGATCTAATTAAGAGGTAAAAATTTGCTGAAGAGAGAAAAGCAATATTTTGAATAGTTCACGAGATATTGGCTTAAGAATCAGTACATGTTCTTTGAAAAATGTACTAAAATCCTCCTCCCAGTCGAAAAGTTCAAAAATCAATTAAAAAAAAACCTTAGCTAATTATTCAAAACCCATTTAGGGCTTTTCTTCTACTATCATAAGCTTTCAGATTTTGGGGGTTCTAATTGGTTCAAGATTATGAAGTTGAAAAATGTGCTACTGTGATATGTATCCCATGGGTCGTCAAACGTCAAAAAGAGGAAGTTTTCGCTCAGTTTTAAAAATTTTTTGGGCGCATTGAAATTCAAATAATTTTTATTTGATTTTCATAGATTTTTTTCCTGTTTCCAAATTTGGTCTCCAAAATTTTCTATCTCTTTACAATTTTGAAAAATTTTATGTAAAGGATATTTCAGAACTACATTTAAAACTTGAATTTTTCACCAAGTTATTTTAAAATGTTTGTTATATTCGTGGTCTGAGTACCAAGGTTAACTATATAAGATGTGTAATACACCAACAAGTTAAACAAAATTAATTCCACACTACTCTAAACTATTTTGAATGATTTGTTTTTTCTTCACTTACATGTTATTTTTGTTTTATTAAACTCTTTAAATTCATAAATTAATAAAATGCACATTAATAAATAAAGTTATTTAAACTATTAACAATGACTCATTATTATTTATAATAAAATAATAGAAAAGATAAGCCATTACAAATAACTTATTATTTTTAAATTCAAAATAATAAAATAAGTAACATGTTATAGGTAATACATTATTTTTATTTTGAAAAGAATGCTGAATGTAAGAAGTACTCATTACAAAGTAATGTATAAAGTAATGATATGTATGTCATTACCATGTTTTTTCTGGGATAGTAATGATGTATCATTACCTTATACATTACTTTGTAGTGAGTACTCCTTAGATTCAGCATTATTTTCAAAATAAAAATAATGCATTACCTATAATATGTTATTTATTTTAATATTTTGAATTAAATAGTAATAAGTTTCCCGTAAAGGCTTACCTTTTCTATTATTTTAATATAAATAATAATGAGTCATTGTTAATAATTTAAATGAATTTATTTATTAATGTGTATTTTATTAAATTATGAATTAAAAAAGTGAACACAAAGTGCAAAAGTTTAGAGTAGTGTCGAATTAATTTATTTTATTTTGTTTGTATTCTGACACATCTTATATAATTAATTTTTGTATAAAGATCACGAATGTAACTTGGGGCAAAAATCAAGGCTTAACTATATATTAGTTCCGAAATATCCTTTATATAAAATTTTTCAAAATTGTAAGTAGATAGAAAATTCTGTAGATCAAATTTGGAATCAGGGAAAAAAATCTTTCAAAATCAAACAGAAATTACTTGAATTTCAATGCTAACAAAAAATGTTTAAAACTAAGCAAAAACTTCCTCTTTTTGCGATACATATGTCCCAAATTATATCAATATCTTGTGAGAAATAGAGTGAACTAGTTCCAAGTACCTCGATGTTTCTAAAAAATAATGAAATTGAACATGTCCTACCTGAATTTTGATCCCCTGTGTTGTTCAATAGGATTTGCGGAAATGTGTTCCAAATTGTTAATATTGTGTGAATGCAACGACTATCCTCTATCGAAAAATGCTCCAATAATGACAAAAACTAAAAATGGCAGATTTATCAACCATTGGCTATCAAGGGGTTAATTAATATATTTACAAACAAAATAAAAGTCGATTAGAAATTGGTATTCACAACACTTCATCGCATTTACTTCTCGCTTACTCAAAGTCAATATATAATTGGTAACCAAGAGTTAAAGAATTATGTGTTACTCAATTTTTTTACGGAAAATTAAATAGTAATTGGTTATTAGTAACCAATAACCCATTATTATTCTTTATTTTTTTGGTAAGCTCGAACGTAAGCACAACACCTTAGCTTTTCGGACATCCCATATAAAAAAAGTTAGAATTATAATAGAAAGAAAAATACGTAAAAACCTTTGAGTTTAGATTACTAGACCGATTATTTGGTAAGGTGTGTTATTGTTGGGAATATTTGATGAATGTTACTACTAAAACCTACTTATATAAATAATATAACTTTAAAAGTTATTGGCGGAGCTATGGTTGATAGAGTGTAATTCAAATAAGTTTTGGCTGGTAGAGGGTATTGCATATTAAAAAAAATATATAACTTTATTACAGTTCAACTTTTTGTTTAACGTTTTTTAATATATAACAACTGGACAAAAAGGATTTTTGGTTCACCATTGCAAGTGCCAAAAAAACTAAATTATTATTATTATTATTCAATGAATTTATTTCAAAATTTCCCCGTAATTAACTTTTCATTCTGTAAATTTTAATAAAGTACATTTTCTTTGGTAATCTGAACATCATAATCCATTGATTGAATGATATATCTTAAACAATCCGGAAAACGTATTTTACAGGACACACTAATAAACAAGCATACCCAGCAAAAAAAATGGTCATTCTGAGACTATAACTACTTTCATTGCTTTCTAAACTTCAGTTGACATTCTTTTATGATTTTTTGGTGTTATTCTAAGCCACTTCCAAAAGAATTCATGTGTTCATATATCAAATGCAGTGATCTGGATATAAACCCGATGCATATCTTATAAGTCACTCTTCATTACTTCTAAAGCATAAGTTGTAGTATATCGTATATTTTTTGAATCTAAAGCATTTATTCAAATTGAAAAAATAGTCAAAATGAACTTTTTTAATTTTTTTATCATCATTTTTTATATATTAGCTAAAAATTTCCTGAGGGTTAGAATTTATGTAGTTTTGCAATTTTTATAAAAGTTTTGAAAAATTAAGAAAAACAGATTTTTTTGAATTGTCATTTGCATTTTTTCAGCCTTAAATATTTATGACGACGCAACCCGTGCATTTTTGCATTATGTTAATTATTTAATACTACACCATTTCCAGTTTTAATTCAGAATTTATCAAAATAATTTTAAAATTGTGTAAAAATTATTTCAAATTGCCCAAAAATGTTCTAAAATTCTGCAAAAATTATTTAAAATTGTTCAAAAATATTTTAAAATTGTCTAACAATGTTTCCAAATTGTACAACCAGTTTTTAAATTATCCAAAAATATTTTGAAATTTGTCTAAAAATTGATTAAAATGTTCGAAAAATGTTTCATAAATGCTTTTTCACTAATGCAGAATTATTTATTTGTTTTAATAAAGAGTATTTGTATATCAATGCATAAATATCGCTTCTTTAAACTTATTTTTCTGCATTCTTGTGAATTAAATTTTCATCAAAGCTTAAATACAACAAAGTATATGAACATTTTCCACTCATGCATCAGAATACCTAATCATTGTATTATCATTGCTTCCTTAGAGTAAAGTAATGCTAGTAGCTACATTTGAATACTTCCATCCTATGACACCCTAATGTTAAATTCATCGATGAAACCATTAGAAAAGAAGTGATGCCTTTGCCATAGTAGTGATGCTTTTATTGCTTCTTTGGCAGCTTCATTTTTTTTGGGTATAAATGGCCTAAATGTATTAAGTGCAGTTATAGGAACCTACTTTGATTAATATATGTTATGTAGTAATAATAGATTTTTAACCTTAATGGGGTTGATAGAGGGCATTGCATTCAAAAATAAATCTTATTGTTGATAGAGAAATAACAAATATTCTAAAAAAGTCAGAGTTGTACAGAGAAAAATGGGTCACAAAATTTTGAGTAATTAAAAATAAGTGAATAGTATAGTAGGATTTAAGATCATATCATATTTTTTATATTAATTATTTGTATTGTAAAGAAACATGAAAATTTTTATTAGTAAGTTATAAAGAATAAAAATTAAGAAATTCCACTGAGCCAGCAGTATAGAATACTTAGTATTTTCGGTTGGCGCTACCCAACCTTGTCAATATCCATGCTCTTCTTCTCCCTCTGCGGTCATGGCTTGTTGATGATTGTCTATTTTATATTGAGTGTAAGGAAACAAATTAACAAACTTGTAAACAACAACACAATTAGACTAACATCAACGAAATTTAACAATTTATATTTATCCTCTATATTTTACAGTTTTTTGTTATGAACTTTAGTTCTTAAAGTATCAAACAACAGAGCTTATATGAAGCATTTAATATCAAATGTTTGTCCTAATCCATATTAAATCTACAACTTAATCTATGTTGATAGTTAATGAATAGACAATATTTTAAATTATATTTTGCACTGTATCCTTGTGTGTAAAGTAATGGAATTTTTATGAAATGTTGATCTGTTATTTTGTAAGTGAATAGTATAGTAGGACAAAATAAAAGATCAACAATTCATAAAAATTCCAGTAATTTAAAATATTTATTTTTTAAATTCAAATACGGTTTTACATAAAAATTCTTTCAAAATAAAAAGGGTGGTTAAAAAAAATTTAAATTCTTTTATATTTACAAATTCGATTTTAAAAAGTTTTGTATTTGTTTTTACAAAATATTCTGTAAAAGATGTTTAATAATATGAACTAAATTTTATAAATTTTTCCTGTATAGCTATCACAACTGAATAGTTAAAAAATAATTTTCAAGATCATGGTTCATAGAGGGTATTACATTAAAAACTAAGTTTTATGGTTCATATAGAAATAGCAAATATCAAAAATAGTACTAAAATTGATATTTTTCTCTCTAAATTTTTTGTCAGAAATGTAGCTGTCATTGGTGAATAGTCAAAAAGTGATTTCAAAGAAATTGGTTCATAGAGCGTACTACATTTAAAAATAAATATTATGGGTGATAGATAAATAATAAATGTAAATTTTGAATATTATTTGATCTATCTGTTTTAATTATATATTTTTAATTTTATCAGGCTCAAGATCATAATTTTTTTTAATGATACTAACGAATAGTAAAGACTATTTTTTTTCTATTAAAGTGAAAAAATTGTAAGGATTAGGGCTAGAGGGAGTGCACACTTTCGACCCGAGCGACCAGGTCATCTTCAGCTCATGGTTTTGAACAGGCATTTATATCACACACTCTAAGGAAAATGACTATGTGAAATTACATTTTTCAGTTAGTGAATGATTACCCGTGCAAATGAGCTTTTTCCATCTATTTATAGAATTACCCTTTGGCAACCACCTTCGATTTTCGAAGCACAAATTAATAGGGTTGCCATTCCAAATGTTAATGTTTCCATTTCTGGGAACCAATTGGAAATCTGGCATACTAATATTTTTTCTTTCACAACATATTTGAGTGTTGTTTATTATATTAGTTGTGTTGGGTGGTTTCAGAGGGAGGCTGAAGATGACCTGGTCGCTCGGGTCATAATTGTGCACTCCCTCTAGCGCTGATCCTTACAATTTTTTCGATTTAATAAAAAAAATTAGTGTTTACTATTCGTTAGTATCATTAAAAAAAATTATGATCTTGAGCCTGATAAAGATAAATAATAAATAAATAAAATTGATTTTTTTCTAAATTTTTTGTCAGAAGTGTACTGTCATCAGTTAATAATCAAACATAATTTTTCAGGAAATGGTTGGTATTGCATTCAAAAAAAAAATTTATCAGTAATAGATAAATATTATAAAAATAATTATAATTTAAATATTTTTTCTCTAAAATTTTTGGCAAAAATATAGCTGTCCTTTTGGCAAGAATTGTTTTTCAAGAAATTGGTTCATATTAAATAATAAATAAAAATATTGACACTTGATTTAGTTCGAAACATAGAAATAAAAATCCAAAACAAAACTTTCCAAGGCCAATACAAATTGACAAAAGTGCGGTAAAAATACGATGTTTACGACGTAACATGAATCTGCCTATTAAATTCTGCTTTACCAGTTTGTTTATACCTTCCACAGTATGAGAATGTATCAGAGGTTGAAAAATTTTGAATAAAATATATATTATTCACCAGAGCCCCGGCGAAAAGATATGACAATTTATTTTATTTATAAAATTATTTCAAAATGCATCAATTTGTTTGAAAAATTTAGGGGTTCCTTCACATTTTCACTCACAACTTTTAAGCCACAGGACCGAGGAGCTCATTTTCATTATCAGACTGCTCAGCAGGATGACCATTAATCTGAGTGAAAATGAGCGTCTTCTTAGCCATTTCAAAGATAGGCGGACAAACAGACGGACATTACTATATTTGAACTATAAGGATCATGAATATAAATTCATTATGGCATCTGAGACCAATATTTCTCCATTTTACAAACGCAGTATCATATTAATTTATACGCCCTCATATATGCGGAGGTTATAAAAGAAGAAAAATCTTAATAGTCTTAGGCCCAATATTATAACTTGCCTTTAAGGTGCGTGTTAGTTAAAGGTAACTTTAGCTAAAGTGAGGAATAAAGTGACCTTTAACTTTTTTGGTTATTACAACTTCCTTATAAAATAAAATTAAGTTTTTTGAAAATATGGCATTACCAGAGCAAAAACCGATTACTTTTGACAAATTAAAATGGTTCTTAAAAATACGTATTGGCAACGATGTACTTTTATTTATTTATTTACTTACAACAAACAAAAAATACAAACGAAAAACAAAATTTCTTCGATTTGTGTAAAAAATAAAAATGTTTGTTGTAAAAAATTTACATTGTCGACGCCGAACACAGACATAAACCAAACAGCAAAGATATAGTCTAAAAACTACACGGCAACTACACTGCAGAGCAGAAAATGTGGCAGCTTCAAATGCTTAAACCTTACGTTAAAAGTTAAAGGTAAGATGAACTTACCTTTAGCTTATCGGTCACTTTTAGGTTAAAGTATACTTATAATAACGAAAAACTAATAATCTGTCCGTTAACATCCTCACTTTAGCTATCGGCAAGTTATAATAATGGGCCTTAAAGTTTTTTATTGATTAAAATTTTCAGAGTTTAGAAAAATCTATAGGAAAAATTATACTGAAATCGTTGTCTTTAAATAAATTTTTCCAAAGATTTAAGTTCAACAATTGCAATGAATTGTTGTTTACAATTTAAGATTTCCTGTTTAAAAAAGAATTTTATTTTAAAGCTCCACTATACATTCTATAGTCACATAAAACACACATGGAGTTAGATGATGTAAACACTTGATGCATAACTTTTTTAAGTTGGTATGTGGTATATTGAATGTACTTGTACCTCTACATTACATATCTACAGGTGCAATTACATTAGATTGGTTCAAAAGTGAGTTGCAATCTTTTGCCATTTTTAATATAAAATATATTTATCAATGCTTGCTGTATCTTATGACTACTAGATTATATGTTTATATTTAAAATTACAAATTTAAATTATATTTGTTGGCTATTATTTAAAACTCCCCAGCAAAACCACACATTACCAAATAATGGGTAAAGTAATGTATAGCCATAGGGGCCGATGGATTACTTTACACCTTACTTCATTGATGAATTTTATAGGCGATGAGCCTCAAAGTAATGTATATACCCATTACTTTAGAGGTGATAATGTAAGGGGCTACTTATATAGTTACGAGAATGGCAAAAGTAATATGTCTAAAAATAGATTTTTAAAAAAGAGCAATTTTTATTAAAAAAAAATATTACAAATATTTTATTTAAAATATTTGTAATTAAAAATAATGTGGTCATGATGGGAATCCAACCAGGGAAATCTGGTTGCCAGCCAAGAACTCTACCCACTGAGCTATCGACGCATATAGTATTTTACTGTTTTAAACTTAAATGAATTGTTGCGCTTCGTTTTTTCGCTAGTGTTGTCAAAACAAACAAATCAAAACAAAAAACACAAAGTAATGTATCTAAAAATTTATTTTCAAAAATATTTCAATTATTACTTTACATTTATTTGTCATATATTGCGTAATCAATAATGAGTAACTTATTACTTTATGTTTGCAAACAATGAAAAAGGTAACGAGCTATCATTACAAGGTAACGCATGAGAATATCGCACCAATTACGAAAGTTTTGCTGGGTCCTTACAAATCTAAAGTTACCCTAATGTTTTCCATACAACAAATAAGTCTTCTTTTGCTTAATGTTTTGTGGCATCAGTATCGTATGACAACATTTGTATGTGTTAGTCTTCATACATACTTTTGTATATATATTCAAGTACGTTTAAGGTGAATTTCCTTTGAGTATCACATATAAATGTAAAAATTTGTATTGGTATTATGAACGTACATACAATAGCAAAGAAATCCTGCAAGTGTGTTTACAATGCGTAAAGTGGTTTATTTGTTATAAATAAATTATATCTGTATATAAAAAAAATTTACACTCAAAAGAAAAATTTATACTTATAAGGAATATCTGCGGAGTGTTTTACTTCGTTTTTGATGAAAATTGATTGATGTATTAAAATCTGTTTGGATGTGAAGTTTCCACTTTTTAAATATTTGAAATGTAGATGAAAATAATTTTTGAAAAAAATCGCAATTTATTGTGAATATTAAAAATATGTGAATTAGTGAAAATCATTACATTAACAATTTAACAATTGGTTCTTTTCACAATAGGATATGGATGGACGGGATAAAATTCCCTAGAAAATATATAAGAATAGGGGTAGTCCAAGCTTTCGTACCTTTTGTTCTTAGTTTTGAAGTTCATTAAAAAAAAGGACAGGATGGAATGAAAAATCTGAACTAATGACTTATAAAAATCAAAAGTAAAAATTATCTTAAGTAAAGGGTGGATAAATTTTAAGAGCCGGATAATTGTGCATATATTTCTGCAAATCGGGTCTGTATAAAATGAGAAAACACCTGTGCATGCTCGTCAAGTTCGTTCTGCGGAAAACATTGCTGTTGTTCGCGATAGTGTGGCAGAGTAGCCGTCAACCTCGACTCGCCGTCGGTGTTCGCTATCGCGAGATCATAACAAAATTCTTGAAGCCCGAAATTGATGATATGGATGTGCACGATATGTGGTTTTAACAGGATGGTGCCACTTGCCACACAGCTAACAAAACAATGGTTCTTTTGAGCGACAAATTTAATGGCCATGTTATCTCACGTGGTGGCGATGTCAGTTGGCCGCCATGATCATGAGATTTGACACCGTCGGACTTCTTTCATTTCTTTGAAAGAAAAGATTGTACGTCGATAAGCCAGCAACAATTCAAGAGCTAAAAGATGAGATAATTCGGCACATTAACGGCATAAAACCTCAATCATCAGTGTCATCGAAAATTTGGACCATCGGATTGAGGTGTGCCGCCGAGGTCGAGGCGGCCATTTGGCCGATACTTTGTTCCATACAAAATTGAGCCATACCATATTATCATAATAAAAATAAATGACATTAATTTCCTAAATAATTTTTGTTTTATTCAAAATCAACATCGGCCCTTAAAATTTAACCACACTTTATAAGAAAGTTCAGTGTTCTCCTAAATAAAAATATGTATATTATTTTTTTTAAAGTGTAAGAATGTCTTCTTTTTTTATATAGTTAAAAATCACAATGAGTTTAAAAATTACTTACTAGAATGTAACAACATATATTTGCAGACAAAGGAAGTTGTTAAAAATTCCACATTAAATCTATAAACAATTAACACAAAATAAAAATATATAAAAACAATTTTTAAATTTTTTTTAAGACATTCACATCGTTAAATATTTTATTTGCTTCAATAAAAATTTAAACGCTTTAAACATTTTACATATACCAACGGTGGGCAAGTGCGGCCCTAAGTAAATTTTTGTGGAGCCCTCGAAGGAATTTCGTGTTTTCATTCGATTTTTTTTTTTAACTAAAATATTTTTATAAAATTCTTTTTGATTTAAAATTTATTTTTCACAATATTATCTGTTTACATACTAGTTTTTTCTCTTAAATTCGTTTTAACGTCAAATTTTTAACTTTTTAATGCAGCTGTTTATAATTTTTGACAATAATTTTGTTCTTTCTAACGTTTTAATTAATCAAACAGAATTTATATACGGAAAAAATCTCTAACTAAGTTTACATCGAGAATCCTTGTGTAAATTAAAAATATAACAAACAAAAGCTCTCTCATGATGTAAATTGAGTTGATATTTTTTTTTGTAGCTGCTTTAAATTAATTTGAATATGTTCCACTCTTGCCAAATCTTACCCAAAGATATCGTTCAATTGAAAAATAGTTAAATTATTAAAAAAATAACAAATTTTGCAATAAATTTTTAAATATTTTAATTTCTGTTGAAAAATTATAAAAAAATTTATTTAAAATCTTCCGAAAAATTGTTAAATGTTAGGATAATAATAATTTCCCAATATTGCCTAAAAACACATGTACAAGGTGGCGCAAAAGTAATCCTCCTATCAGAAAATGCTATAAATTTTGCGATTGACCCCTAATGTCAGTTCTGTTTCGACATGTGTGTAGTAAACACATGCGAAATACACGTTATGAACAATGTTACGCTGCACTGCTCCAGAACGCGGAATATTGGTGACTATTTATTTGAGCAATAATGAAGATGATTTTTCATCAAAAATAATCATGAGTGATGAGGCCCATTTTCATCTTAGCGGGTACGTAAATAAGCAAAATTTACGCTTCTGGGGCACTGAAAATCCGCGTCTAACCCACGAAGAGCCATTACACCCGCTCAAAGTTACTGTATGGTGTGCTGTTTTCGCTGGAGGAGTCATCGGACCTTTTTTCTTCGAAGACGTCGCGGGCCAAACGGTTACTGTGAATGGTGAGCGCTACAGAGCAATTATCAACGAGTTCTTTTTGCCGCAACTTGATAAATTGGGATTGGAAATCATGTGGTTCCAACGGGACGGTGCAACGCCACACACTGCACGTGCCACAACCGATATGCTGAAGGATGCATTTCCCGGGCGCCTAATCTCCCGTTTTGTCGATTTGCACTGGCCAGCAAGATCGCCTGATTTGACCGCTCCAGACTTCTTTTTGTGGGGCTTTTTGAAGTCGCGGGTTTATGTCAACAAGCCTCAGACTCTTGCAGCTCTTAAAGACAATATCCGTCAAGAATGTGGGGACCTATCGCCGGAAGTTTTGGCCAAAATAATCCACAAGAAGAATCAAAATTTTTAATTTTTCTTTTTTAAATTACAGCCAAAAAACATCGGAAGGTTATTTTTGCGCCACCCGTTATTTAAATGCTTAGAAACAAGAAAAAGACTGCCCTTTAAAATATTGTTAGATTTTCCGCGAAAGCATGGTAAGTTGTTCAAGTGAAAAAAACTGTTATACGTAATATAAAGAATTCTTTTTCAAGATAATAAATTTTAGAGAAAATGTAGTGCTATTTGTTTACAGGCAAATTTATTATACAACACTATTATTTTTCTAGTAAAAATGTTATATTTTAGGTGAATTCTGACTGTGTTTTTCTTATTAAATGAAAAATCTTTTAATATTCGGAATTTAAATTACGATTTAAGGTCATTCTACATTCTACTGAAATTTTAACACGAAAAGAACAATATACTATTCTTAAGCCGAAATATCTCAGTGACCCATTAGCTAATATTTGGGTCTTGATCTGACACATTTTTTGAAGTTTCCCATATAAAATTTAAATTTAACTGGAGGATAAATTTAAACGGGACATACAGCAATTGGGTCTAAATCATATTTTATAATACTAAATGTGTCCAACCAAACAGTTCGGTCAAAAATCGATCGAATCCGTTTTTCTTTTTTTTTTTTAAATTTTTAACTCAAAGTCGAATCAAATCGGGCCAACAAACATTTTTGTTAGCAAAATTTGTCCATAATGCTTCAAAACACCGAATACAGTCCAAGTAAAATGTTATTAAAAATCTCTACTAAAGTTTGTAAAAAATGCTGGATTTGACGAAATAGTTTTATTTAAAATTTCAAAAATAAAATTTTTTGCTGCTCCTCTACACACATAAATATCACAGGCCTGCGAAATTTTACTTTTATTTTCCCCTTTTAATAAAAACGTTATTTTTATTATCCAGGTATGTTAAATTAAAATGCAAATTTGTTTTTTTAGAATTTATTTTTTTAAGGATTTTCATGAAATTACAAAAGTTAAAGGATTTAAAATAAAAGTTTTACTTAAAAAATGAACAGTATTAGTTAAAAATAATGCCAAACACGCTAAGTAAATTAAAAATATTTATGGTATTTTATTTGTTTATGGTATTTATTTATGGTATTTTATTCTGCATCCCTCAAAACTCTTCTTCAATATCTTTCTACTATGATTTCTATCCGGTTAATTTCTCTTCAACATCCAGCAGTAATCTGCCATCATGTTTGCGTTCCACCTTCCTTGGTATCTGCTCTCCATAACCATAATATCTTGGTGGAAACGCTCACCTTGTTCTTCACTTACGGCACCAAGTTTCTCAGGAAAGAAGTCAATATGAGAATGCAGATAATGCAACTTTATACTCATATTGCAACCCAGTTTATGGAAGTTTTTGAGCATATCATTCACTATATTTTCATAATCTGCGATTTTTCTATTTCCTAAAAAATGTTTCACTACCTCTTTAAATGACTTGAAAGCGTTCTCTTCGGTTTTATTCATGATTTTTTCAAATTTATCGTCTTGCATTAACTTCCTTATCTTAGGCCCGACAAAAAATACCTTCTTTAATTTTTGCATCCGATGAATACTTAAATTTATCACAGAGGTACATGAAACAGGGACAGTCTTTAGGTAGTGCCTTCACAAATTGCTTCATAATACCTAATTATATGTGATGTAGAGGTAGCAGAAAAATTAACCGATCAACTAGCGACTCTTTCAAAGCGTTTTTATTATTTTATTATGATCTTTGTGGCCAATCTTTTTGATTTAATGTTGTGCTCTATTTCTACTTTCCCATTCACAAAGGAAGCAGGAATATTTTGAATACCCTCCTTGTTGACCCAGAAGCATATTCAATATCTTTAGATCGCCGCATATAGTCCAACCATGATCCGAGTACTTTATTTTTGTTAATATGAATTTGAAATTTTTATAACATTCTTTCAAATGAATGGAATGACCGACCGGAAGAAACATAATTGTTATCATTATGCAGTAATACTGCTTAAAGACTTCGTTTAGAAGAATCTATGAAAAGTCTCCATTAAACATCTTTAATAATCCAGGTATATCGGAGCAATGAAATAAATTTCCTTCTTGCGCAAAATATGGAAGAACATCTTTCTCTCTATTTCTATACCAATAAAGGCTGGTTGTAGGGCCCAGCAAGTTTTTTTCTTTTAACCCTACGGCTCGGGTAACAATTTGAACTTTAAAGTGCTGCTGTTCCTATAATATTGAAGATATTAACATGAAACTCCGGATCATCAGAGATTTCGGCTTAACTTAGAGAAGAAAAACCAAAAAATGAGTTTAATGTTTTTGCATACAGGGCTCCATGACCAGGCTACCAGGGCACGTTAGTGCAAATTACCTTATATTTCAATGAAAAAACGTTTGTTTTATTTTTTATTTTGTTTCATAATGTTTATTGATGTGTAAAATATGAACTGTAATTATTTCTTAGTTGAATTATTTATATTTTATTCATTTTAACTTATTTGTAATATTTATGTTGAGTCATTGCTGAAACATGGAAAACAGTTTGATATTGTTTTAGTATGTTGATCGCAAACTGGTTTCTTGCAAACGCTGCAGATTTTTCTTGTCTCTGTTCTCCTTTTATCTGGCACAGAAGCGCACAAATAACAGCTTCCTGTTATTGGCTTCCTGCCATCAGTAGAAGCGGCCGTAGAAGTAGATGGTTGCTCGGTAAAGGTTACCGTCTTCACTGGTCTTCCCAAAAAGCTCTCAGTTGCTGTTTTGATGGAAAAATGGCGCGTTACTTGGCGATTGGTTACTCTTTCTTCTATTATTGGCGCACACAAATCTTCAGCAAGTTTACGCAAAAAAGCATATTCTCCGTGTTGTTTGATATGAAACAGTTGTGTTATTCTCATAAAATATAGTGTATGCCGCGAAAGCATATTGTACAAAAACGACAAAGGCCTGCTTTTTGTGTGTCTCTGAGTGGTATACTGCCGAAGCGTCTGGTCCATAACATCCACGCCATCTTTCCTTATGTTATAAAAACTGATGGTTTCTGGTTTGCCGTTTTCTTCTACAGTTGCATTATCATGCATAGTCGACAACATTATTACGGAATTTGTTTTCCTCTGTTAGTATGTAACCATAGTCGCCTTCTCGTGGAAACCAAATTTTCTTGTCCCAATGGTCCACCTCTTATCGTCTTTCATTTCTGTTGGTATATAGGCTTTGTTTTGCCGCAGTGTTCCGACAGTGCTAAGTTTGACGGATATCAGCTGCTTTGCCAGTGGCAGCGTCGTAAAAAAATTGTCCATGGTGATATTACTTCCACCATTGTGGTATGGCCCAACCAAATCTTTGACTACTCTTTCGCCTACACCAATTTCGCGACCACTGTCTTGTTTGCCAGTATATAATTAGCCATGAAGAGAATATAAATTTTTAGCATCGCATATCCATCATATCCATATTTCGCAGGCTTCGATGGAATATACTGGATAAATTTCGTTCTGCCGCGGTATGGATACAATTGTTCGTCGATTGTTACATTTTCTGTAGGCACATAATATTTTGCGAGATTGACGTTCAAAATTATCCAAATATCTCGTATTGGAGCAGCTTTGTCTATGCGCTGCCTCTCGTTTCTTGTTCTCGCGTCATAAAAACGTATAAAACGAATAAGATCCCAGAAGCGGTTTAATCCCATTGTTGCACGGACAATTGCGTCCATAAGTCCCTTGCATTTTCATCATTGGAATGATTTGCCCCTGCCATTATCAGCATTCTAATGAATGCTACCGTATCCCTCCACTTCAATTGACGCTTTGTTGGGTTTGCTGCATTGTAGGCATCATAAGTTGAATTGTATTTTTTGTTGGTATGACGCATCATTATATCGTAAAATAACTCTTAAAGCATTGCATACCAGTCATACTTTCCGTCATTCTTAATGGACCACTGCGGGTTCTAATGATGTTGTGACTCTTTATTTGTTGACAAACAGGTGGTGTTGGTTGCCATTGAGTACCATCACGTGCAATCATACTTTCTGTTGTGCTTGATGTTGGTGCATTTTCTTCAATCATATCAGTTTCATTGTCACTTTCATCTTCAAATACATTTTGCTCAAGTTGCATTGGCGTGTCAATAGCGGCTGGAATTTCGTTGTCATTGTCCCAGTCTTCACCATCTGAGTCTTGCACTTCTCCAGTAAATACCTCTACTTCTTTCTCAATAGACTCAATATATCTGCTTCTGGCTTCTTCACCGAAGGGCAGATATTGTCTTTCAGTTAAAAATTCTATTTTGCGGTTCATTTTTCTTCAACCACACTGTTCAACTGTTCAATTTATAATGACGAAATCATTGAAATGTATTCTTATTCTAGCGTAGCTGAACATTTGTTACCTAAAAACACAAACAATTCACAAGCAAGTACCAAAAACAAGCGAAAAACCAAGCCAGGTTCTGTTTACTTTTGTGTGCCTGTTAGAAACTAGTTTTATCTAACTAACATGATACTTGTACAGTTGAGATGTTAAAACTAAGCGTTTCTAATAACCTGGGCAGATACATATTATTTTATTTGAATATAAACGAAAAAACTGCACCGGGTACCCTGGTTATGGACTCCCGTTCATCCAGCTGGTTATGGACCGTAGGGTTAATCTTGAACCGAGTAATTCCGATGCATCTTTTGGAAGATTGAGATCTCTCACCAAATCATTTAGTTCACATTAAGAAAATGGTTAAGGTGCTGCATTATCACAGAGTGAACACTAAGATAAGCTATCGGGTTTTTATTTTTACTATTAAAGCCTTTTGTGTTTGTACAGCAAAAGTAACAATCGTCTATATGGTTTTGCGGTTCCATCCAAACCATTAAAGTTTTCAAAATAAAAATATGTTTATCTACCCGTGACCATTTACGTAGTTCACGAACACAAGTTGAACACATTTTATGCGGCACCCATTTCTTCTCTTGGTTTTTTATCTTGATTTTAAAATAATTTTCATACAATTCTTCGATAGACTTAGAAATATTTTGTAATTGTTTCCGTGTTACATAACTTCCACATATGTAACAGAAGTTATCTGTAGAATTACTACATTTACGAGAAGCCATTTGTCTTATTTATTTCCACACAAAAATCACAAAAATATCGACACAGCCTATAAATCTAAATCGTAATATGATTTTATTCGCGACAAAGAATGACTTTTTATGGTAAATGAGTATGCACACAAAAAACAAAATCATACTATTTATGAATATTTTATGAAAAATTTGCCAATGTACTAATTTAAGAACTTTTTCATAAATTCTATTTATGAACAGTTGATAAAAAAAATACTGGTAAAGTTTGTGTACTGGTTTATTATGAAGTGCCCTTCAAAATATATGTAGATAAACTTACTATTTATGAAAAAGTACTTAAAAAATTTGCCAATGTACAAAATCATAATATTTAGGAACTAGTACATAAATATATATAATACTAGGAATTTTATGTACCTTTTCTTAAATGTTAGGAAATAATTCATTATATTATAAATAAATTTTATGTACCTATTCATATGTATATGCTAGGAACTTCTCCATAACATAAATAAAATTGCTGTGTGTATTGTTTTTCTAAAGTTGTATTATTATTTTTTAAAGTATTACTTTTTAATTAACAAAAAAATAAATAAAATTCATTGTTAAAATTAGTTAAAAAAATATAAATAACGGATTGTAAATTTTTAATACCAGTTTTGTTTCGTGTAGTCAGAAACTATATAAAATTATGAAAAATTCTGACAGAACGATACTGGATTTAAAAATCGAAAATTCGTAATTTAATTTAATTTACAAACACTTAATTTTTTTTGATAAAAAACACAATATTTTTTTTGTTTTTTTTTTATTATAACAAAAATAAAACAGCATCATCGTTTCTATAACAAAACTAACGGCATATTTTTATTAAGCCTGTATTCAATGTTGCCATTTTGCTGCTTTTTGTGCTTAACTTATTAAATTTGAATACGCTGTGGGTAAGAGGAAAAATAACAACGTATTGTAATAGCATCTAACATATAAACAATTAATAACGTGTCACAGAAAAAATATTAACATTAAAAAATCAAAAATATGTCAAGTTACCCACGGTTTTTTACTTTTTTTTGAGACTTGTCTTAGAAAATATTATATTTTTATTTATTTAAAAAATTGTGTAACTAACTAAATTACTTTTGAAGTTGCATTTTACTGAAGTACTTCGGCTCACGAAATGCAAAAACTAACGAATTGCTATTTAAGTGATATACTTGCAAATGGTTTAAACTTCAAAATGATATTTTACAACCATAGCAAGTTAGCACTTAAACTCACAGTCCCTTCAATAATTCTAAAAAGTCGCGAAGATAAATATTTTTTGAAATATGAAACTATATATTTTAATAGACGTTTGTAAAAGTGCAAATAGTGAAATTCTAAAGTTTTATAATTTCTTAACTTTATTCATCTTAATATCTTTAGTCATATTTGAGGAAAAATTATATTTGTTCTTTTTTACGCGTTTGTATTTTTTAAATTCAAAAGTTGACAACAATGTGAAATTACTTTAGAAATTCTCTTCTTACATTTTATGTTATTTGAATTATTATGAACTACTTCTTAATATTTATGGAAAACGTAACCTGTAAAATATGAAGTATTTCATAATATTTTGTAATTATGAACCCGTTCTTAAAACGTATGAACAGGTTATTATTATGTATGTACGTCGTCATAATATAAAATAGGGAATTGTAGAAACATTTTTAAATTATGAAATTTTCATAATATTTAAGAATTTGAACACATTAAATATGATTTTTTTTTTATGGACATAATTCATAATAACTATGATCGAATTTATAAAAAAAAACACTGAAAGTAAGGAAGACTTCATAAATAGTAAGTAAGCTTCATATATAATATGAACGTTAAAAATTATGAACAATTTTCATAAAAATTATGAATTTTATTTTTTTGTGTGTGTAAACGTCATTAGTACTATTAGCATGCACTATTATTAAAGAAATTTGAAATTAACACTAGTAATACTGGGTAATACTAAGTAAAATTAAAAAAGTAATTTTCTCAGAAAATTTACGTGATCGTTTTCTTAGTGTTTTTTTTTCGTAGCTTAGTACCTAATACGTATCCAAATTGCTAATTAGCTTTTTAAGGGGAAAACCAAAGCAGGCCTGTGTATTTAGTGTCAATCAAATTGTCAAGCATATTCAAGATGCTGCAACAAAAAAATTTTGTTAGTTCAACCATGTTCAAATGTGATTCCTTATAAATTTGGGTGTTCCAACTAAAAGTCAGTTGTAGTAACCGAATTTTGCTGTGAAAAATAATATACAGTTGAAGAAATTTTATACAAAAATTAAAAAAAATTAAGTCAGCTTTCACTGTAGCTTCGATGATGAAAAGTATACAATATAACTTTTCTAAATATGACGCAGCCCTTTATGTTTTATGAAAAACCTCAATGTGGCCCTTGGTGTTAAATACGTGCCCACCCCTGGCATATTCCTTAACAATATAAATCTCTTTCGTTTATGATCAATCTCATGTTTTGGCCAATATGGCCCATATCGTGACGTATGAGTGTTATGAAATATGTAATTAATTAAAAAAAAATATTACTCATACGTCTAGCGCATGAAGAATATTTTACAATAATAAAATTGTAATTGATAATCCTCATACACATTACGATATAAATTTAAGGATATTTTTAATTCATTTTAAATAAACTAATTTCTCAATCTCAAAAATTTTTTTTATATATATACTTGAGATATATTCATACAAATTTCCATTTCAATAGCTGTAAATATAAAATCATAATTTAATTAATTTGTCTGTATTTAAACTTCAATAATTTCAAAATAATTTACCCTAATCAGCAACAAAAAATAAAAAAATTTATAGTGCATTGCAATATATGAGTCCCACACTCACTGTCGTTTTATGTGTATGCTAAAATTAAAAAAAAAATTCCTAAAAAAAAAAAAAATTTGTAAAATAAAAAATCTCTAAAAATAAAATAAAGCTGATATGAAAGAAAATCGTTTTAATATAAATAAATTATAAAACAAGTAAAAAAGGGCTAAATTCGGCTATGCCGAATCTTTGAATACCCTCCACCAATATCCTAAAAAGATGTTCTATTCTGTTTTTGATACAAATAATATAAAAAATCTTTTGAAGTAATAAAAAATTTTTTGAGGTGAAAAACTTTTTTAGATGTGAAAAGAAACTTTTTTGGTGGCGAAAAAAATTTAGAGGTGAAAAAAAAAATTTTTAAGGTGAAAAAAAATTTTAGTTGTGAAAAAATGTTTGAGGTGAATACAAAATATTTATTGCTAAGCGACTGGTGAAAAAATATGAGAAAATATGTTATGTACCAGTCGCTACTATGAAATTGTACTAAATTTGTATGGGCAATTTAGAGGCACCTTTACATTTTCACTAGTTTTTTTAAACATGTACTGCACAAAAAACACATTTTAAAGCATAGTTTTTGTCAAATACTCAATTTTGTTCCGGCTAATGGGAACTAGCTCTGCAGCTGAATATGCCTAAGGGAGAAAATACACTTTCGGATAGGCCACATATTGAAAAATAGTTGTAACGAATGATCTTTCTTTAAAAAATTTAAGTGTGTTTGTCTAATAGAGAGAATTGCTGTATTCTCTCTATTATTAATTTATTAAAGAAAGAAAGAACATGAGTTGTAACTATTTGTCAATAGATGGCCCATCAGATGGTACATTCTAAATTAGGCATATTTTGCTGCAGAGCTAGTCTCCATCAACCATATTGTGCTACAATATGCAGTAGAGTATTATTTATTTTTTATTTTCTTCGTAACATAAATGAATATTTGCCAAAACCTATAAAAAATATAAGTTTTATGTGCATATTATACCTTAATTTTTGAAATCAATATTCAATACCAAGCACAATATTGCACTTTATTCATATGTATTTTTTTATAAAAGAAAAAATTAACATACATACATATACATTTGCCAATCACTCAATTCTCAAAAATACAAATGGAATAAAAAAAATACTATTTTTCTCTATGAAAATTTCTTTTTTGACATAAAAATGTGAAACAAATGAAAAATTGACTTTAAAATTATGTAATAAGTCTACTAGCAACATCTGAATGGATTATAATTAAAAGAATGTAGTTAATTTAATATTTTTGGTAAATAATTTAATTGAAAGCCTAATCCAAGGCTATATCGCCATTGGGCAGGATATAGTTTTAATGTGATTCTACGCCACCTATTCAAAAGTAGCGGCACTAAAGCAATTATGTGTGTTGCTCTTTCTTTAGATATAAATGTCTTTAGTTACAAAAACAAAAAATACATTTTATGGAATGAAACGAAAAACCAACAAAGCTTAACAGAAAAAACCAATCTGGTTTACTATACGGAAAATCCTAAGAAAATGCATCGAAAAAAATTATGAAAATTTCATAAAACTATTTTCAAATAGTTACTTCTATGAAAATGCCGATGTTCTACCTTTCTGTAGGTACTCCATGTCGTTACAAGCCAGATTTGTTGAGAAACTTGCGCTACACGATAATATGCTTGTCAGCCAAATATACGAAAGCGAGAAAACAACCATCTGATAAATGTATATATGTATCTATGCTGAAATATCCCATTTTATCACACTAGATGTATATATGAATCTATGCTGAAATATCCCATTTTATCACACTAGATGTATATATGAATCTATGCTGAAATATCCCATTTTATCACTCTAGATGTATATATGAATCTATGCTGAAATATCCCATTTTATCACACTAGATGTATATATGTATCTATGCTGAAATATCCCATTTTATCACACTAGATGTATATATGTATCTATGCTGAAATATCCCATTTTATCACACTAGATGTATATATGAATCTATGCTGAAATATCCCATTTTATCACACTAGATGTATATATGAATCTATGCTGAAATATCCCATTTTATCACTCTAGATGTATATATGAATCTATGCTGAAATATCCCATTTTATCACACTAGATGTATATATGTATCTATGCTGAAATATCCCATTTTATCACACTAGATGTATATATGTATCTATGCTGAAATATCCCAATTTATCACTCTAGATGTATATATGAATCTATGCTGAAATATCCCATTTTATCACTCTAGATGTATATATGAATCTATGCTGAAATATCCCATTTTATCACACTAGATGTATATATGAATCTATGCTGAAATATCCCATTTTATCACACTAGATGTATATATGTATCTATGCTGAAATATCCCATTTTATCACACTAGATGTATATATGAATCTATGCTGAAATATCCCATTTTATCACACTAGATGTATATATGTATCTATGCTGAAATATCCCATTTTATCACACTAGATGTATATATGAATCTATGCTGAATATCCCATTTTATCACACTAGATGTATATATGTATCTATGCTGAAATATCCCATTTTATCACACTAGATGTATATATGAATCTATGCTGAAATATCCCATTTTATCACACTAGATGTATATATGAATCTATGCTGAAATATCCCATTTTATCACACTAGATGTATATATGAATCTATGCTGAAATATCCCATTTTATCACACTAGATGTATATATGTATCTATGCTGAAATATCCCATTTTATCACACTAGATGTATATATGTATCTATGCTGAAATATCCCATTTTATCACACTAGATGTATATATGAATCTATGCTGAAATATCCCATTTTATCACTCTAGATGTATATATGAATCTATGCTGAAATATCCCATTTTATCACACTAGATGTATATATGTATCTATGCTGAAATATCCCATTTTATCACACTAGATGTATATATGAATCTATGCTGAAATATCCCATTTTATCACACTAGATGTATATATGAATCTATGCTGAAATATCCCATTTTATCACACTAGATGTATATATGAATCTATGCTGAAATATCCCATTTTATCACACTAGATGTATATATGTATCTATGCTGAAATATCCCATTTTATCACACTAGATGTATATATGAATCTATGCTGAAATATCCCATTTTATCACACTAGATGTATATATGAATCTATGCTGAAATATCCCATTTTATCACACTAGATGTATATATGTATCTATGCTGAAATATCCCATTTTATCACACTAGATGTATATATGAATCTATGCTGAAATATCCCATTTTATCACACTAGATGTATATATGAATCTATGCTGAAATATCCCATTTTATCACACTAGATGTATATATGAATCTATGCTGAAATATCCCATTTTATCACACTAGATGTATATATGTATCTATGCTGAAATATCCCATTTTATCACACTAGATGTATATATGTATCTATGCTGAAATATCCCATTTTATCACACTAGATGTATATATGTATCTATGCTGAAATATCCCATTTTATCACACTAGATGTATATATGAATCTATGCTGAAATATCCCATTTTATCACACTAGATGTATATATGAATCTATGCTGAAATATCCCATTTTATCACACTAGATGTATATATGTATCTATGCTGAAATATCCCATTTTATCACACTAGATGTATATATGAATCTATGCTGAAATATCCCATTTTATCACACTAGATGTATATATGAATCTATGCTGAACTATCCCATTTTATCACACTAGATGTATATATGAATCTATGCTGAAATATCCCATTTTATCACACTAGATGTATATATGAATCTATGCTGAAATATCCCATTTTATCACTCTAGATGTATATATGAATCTATGCTGAAATATCCCATTTTATCACACTAGATGTATATATGTATCTATGCTGAAATATCCCATTTTATCACACTAGATGTATATATGAATCTATGCTGAAATATCCCATTTTATCACACTAGATGTATATATGTATCTATGCTGAAATATCCCATTTTATCACACTAGATGTATATATGAATCTATGCTGAAATATCCCATTTTATCACACTAGATGTATATATGAATCTATGCTGAAATATCCCATTTTATCACACTAGATGTATATATGTATCTATGCTGAAATATCCCATTTTATCACACTAGATGTATATATGTATCTATGCTGAAATATCCCATTTTATCACACTAGATGTATATATGTATCTATGCTGAAATATCCCATTTTATCACACTAGATGTATATATGAATCTATGCTGAAATATCCCATTTTATCACACTAGATGTATATATGAATCTATGCTGAAATATCCCATTTTATCACACTAGATGTATATATGAATCTATGCTGAAATATCCCATTTTATCACACTAGATGTATATATGAATCTATGCTGAAATATCCCATTTTATCACACTAGATGTATATATGAATCTATGCTGAAATATCCCATTTTATCACACTAGATGTATATATGAATCTATGCTGAAATATCCCATTTTATCACACTAGATGTATATATGTATCTATGCTGAAATATCCCATTTTATCACACTAGATGTATATATGTATCTATGCTGAAATATCCCATTTTATCACACTAGATGTATATATGAATCTATGCTGAAATATCCCATTTTATCACACTAGATGTATATATGAATCTATGCTGAAATATCCCATTTTATCACACTAGATGTATATATGAATCTATGCTGAAATATCCCATTTTATCACACTAGATGTATATATGTATCTATGCTGAAATATCCCATTTTATCACACTAGATGTATATATGTATCTATGCTGAAATATCCCATTTTATCACACTAGATGTATATATGTATCTATGCTGAAATATCCCATTTTATCACACTAGATGTATATATGAATCTATGCTGAAATATCCCATTTTATCACACTAGATGTATATATGAATCTATGCTGAAATATCCCATTTTATCACACTAGATGTATATATGTATCTATGCTGAAATATCCCATTTTATCACACTAGATGTATATATGTATCTATGCTGAAATATCCCATTTTATCACACTAGATGTATATATGAATCTATGCTGAAATATCCCATTTTATCACACTAGATGTATATATGAATCTATGCTGAAATATCCCATTTTATCACACTAGATGTATATATGTATCTATGCTGAAATATCCCATTTTATCACACTAGATGTATATATGTATCTATGCTGAAATATCCCATTTTATCACACTAGATGTATATATGAATCTATGCTGAAATATCCCATTTTATCACACTAGATGTATATATGAATCTATGCTGAAATATCCCATTTTATCACACTAGATGTATATATGAATCTATGCTGAAATATCCCATTTTATCACACTAGATGTATATATGTATCTATGCTGAAATATCCCATTTTATCACACTAGATGTATATATGTATCTATGCTGAAATATCCCATTTTATCACACTAGATGTATATATGTATCTATGCTGAAATATCCCATTTTATCACACTAGATGTATATATGAATCTATGCTGAAATATCCCATTTTATCACACTAGATGTATATATGAATCTATGCTGAAATATCCCATTTTATCACACTAGATGTATATATGTATCTATGCTGAAATATCCCATTTTATCACACTAGATGTATATATGTATCTATGCTGAAATATCCCATTTTATCACACTAGATGTATATATGAATCTATGCTGAAATATCCCATTTTATCACACTAGATGTATATATGAATCTATGCTGAAATATCCCATTTTATCACACTAGATGTATATATGTATCTATGCTGAAATATCCCATTTTATCACACTAGATGTATATATGTATCTATGCTGAAATATCCCATTTTATCACACTAGATGTATATATGAATCTATGCTGAAATATCCCATTTTATCACACTAGATGTATATATGAATCTATGCTGAAATATCCCATTTTATCACACTAGATGTATATATGAATCTATGCTGAAATATCCCATTTTATCACACTAGATGTATATATGTATCTATGCTGAAATATCCCATTTTATCACACTAGATGTATATATGTATCTATGCTGAAATATCCCATTTTATCACACTAGATGTATATATGAATCTATGCTGAAATATCCCATTTTATCACACTAGATGTATATATGAATCTATGCTGAAATATCCCATTTTATCACACTAGATGTATATATGTATCTATGCTGAAATATCCCATTTTATCACACTAGATGTATATATGTATCTATGCTGAAATATCCCATTTTATCACACTAGATGTATATATGTATCTATGCTGAAATATCCCATTTTATCACACTAGATGTATATATGAATCTATGCTGAAATATCCCATTTTATCACACTAGATGTATATATGAATCTATGCTGAAATATCCCATTTTATCACACTAGATGTATATATGTATCTATGCTGAAATATCCCATTTATCACACTAGATGTATATATGAATCTATGCTGAAATATCCCATTTTATCACACTAGATGTATATATGAATCTATGCTGAAATATCCCATTTTATCACACTAGATGTATATATGAATCTATGCTGAAATATCCCATTTTATCACACTAGATGTATATATGTATCTATGCTGAAATATCCCATTTTATCACACTAGATGTATATATGTATCTATGCTGAAATATCCCATTTTATCACACTAGATGTATATATGAATCTATGCTGAAATATCCCATTTTATCACACTAGATGTATATATGAATCTATGCTGAAATATCCCATTTTATCACACTAGATGTATATATGAATCTATGCTGAAATATCCCATTTTATCACACTAGATGTATATATGTATCTATGCTGAAATATCCCATTTTATCACACTAGATGTATATATGTATCTATGCTGAAATATCCCATTTGTATCACACTAGATGTATATATGAATCTATGCTGAAATATCCCATTTTATCACACTAGATGTATATATGAATCTATGCTGAAATATCCCATTTTATCACACTAGATGTATATATGAATCTATGCTGAAATATCCCATTTTATCACACTAGATGTATATATGAATCTATGCTGAAATATCCCATTTTATCACACTAGATGTATATATGAATCTATGCTGAAATATCCCATTTTATCACACTAGATGTATATATGAATCTATGCTGAAATATCCCATTTTATCACACTAGATGTATATATGTATCTATGCTGAAATATCCCATTTTATCACACTAGATGTATATATGAATCTATGCTGAAATATCCCATTTTATCACACTAGATGTATATATGAATCTATGCTGAAATATCCCATTTTATCACACTAGATGTATATATGAATCTATGCTGAAATATCCCATTTTATCACACTAGATGTATATATGTATCTATGCTGAAATATCCCATTTTATCACACTAGATGTATATATGAATCTATGCTGAAATATCCCATTTTATCACACTAGATGTATATATGAATCTATGCTGAAATATCCCATTTTATCACACTAGATGTATATATGAATCTATGCTGAAATATCCCATTTTATCACACTAGATGTATATATGTATCTATGCTGAAATATCCCATTTTATCACACTAGATGTATATATGAATCTATGCTGAAATATCCCATTTTATCACACTAGATGTATATATGAATCTATGCTGAAATATCCCATTTTATCACACTAGATGTATATATGAATCTATGCTGAAATATCCCATTTTATCACACTAGATGTATATATGAATCTATGCTGAAATATCCCATTTTATCACACTAGATGTATATATGAATCTATGCTGAAATATCCCATTTTATCACACTAGATGTATATATGAATCTATGCTGAAATATCCCATTTTATCACACTAGATGTATATATGAATCTATGCTGAAATATCCCATTTTATCACACTAGATGTATATATGTATCTATGCTGAAATATCCCATTTTATCACACTAGATGTATATATGAATCTATGCTGAAATATCCCATTTTATCACACTAGATGTATATATGAATCTATGCTGAAATATCCCATTTTATCACACTAGATGTATATATGAATCTATGCTGAAATATCCCATTTTATCACACTAGATGTATATATGAATCTATGCTGAAATATCCCATTTTATCACACTAGATGTATATATGAATCTATGCTGAAATATCCCATTTTATCACACTAGATGTATATATGAATCTATGCTGAAATATCCCATTTTATCACACTAGATGTATATATGAATCTATGCTGAAATATCCCATTTTATCACACTAGATGTATATATGAATCTATGCTGAAATATCCCATTTTATCACACTAGATGTATATATGTATCTATGCTGAAATATCCCATTTTATCACACTAGATGTATATATGAATCTATGCTGAAATAACCCATTTTATCACACTAGATGTATATATGAATCTATGCTGAAATATCCCATTTTATCACACTAGATGTATATATGAATCTATGCTGAAATATCCCATTTTATCACACTAGATGTATATATGAATCTATGCTGAAATATCCCATTTTATCACACTAGATGTATATATGAATCTATGCTGAAATATCCCATTTTATCACACTAGATGTATATATGTATCTATGCTGAAATATCCCATTTTATCACACTAGATGTATATATGAATCTATGCTGAAATAACCCATTTTATCACACTAGATGTATATATGTATCTATGCTGAAATATCCCATTTTATCACACTAGATGTATATATGAATCTATGCTGAAATATCCCATTTTATCACACTAGATGTATATATGTATCTATGCTGAAATATCCCATTTTATCACACTAGATGTATATATGAATCTATGCTGAAATATCCCATTTTATCACACTAGATGTATATATGAATCTATGCTGAAATATCCCATTTTATCACACTAGATGTATATATGAATCTATGCTGAAATAACCCATTTTATCACACTAGATGTATATATGAATCTATGCTGAAATATCCCATTTTATCACACTAGATGTATATATGAATCTATGCTGAAATATCCCATTTTATCACACTAGATGTATATATGAATCTATGCTGAAATAACCCATTTTATCACACTAGATGTATATATGAATCTATGCTGAAATATCCCATTTTATCACACTAGATGTATATATGTATCTATGCTGAAAATATCCATTTATCACACTAGATGTATATATGAATCTATGCTGAAATATCCCATTTATCACATAGATGTATATATGTATCTATGCTGAAAATCCCATTTTATCACTCTAGATGTATATATGAATCTATGCTGAAATAACCCATTTTATCACACTAGATGTATATATGAATCTATGCTGAAATATCCCATTTTATCACACTAGATGTATATATG